>OZ020515.1:36707803-36900472 GCA_963971425.1 Bryoerythrophyllum caledonicum | reverse complement strand
CGCCGCGCCTGCGCCTGCGACGGCATCAACATGAACTTTAAAAAAAAAACTCTAACCACTCAAACCTCAATCCTCGTCGTGCGTCGCTGCTCCGTCTCTTCTCGTCGCGCTCCATCGCCTGCTCCACCTCCGTCAGCGCACCGTTGAACTTTTGAAGCTCCTTGTTTTGGTTTTCAATTTTTGGCCTTGAGATATGTTGGATGGAGGAGCACCAGTAGTTGGGGGTGTGCGCGCGCACACCCCTAGTGCACGGAACTCCATGGGATCGTTTAGGATCTCATGGGAACGTGGTGGCTAGGGTTTTTAAGTTTAGGGTTTGGATCCCTAGTGGCGGCAGCTAGGGTTTGGATCTGTGGCGGCGGCTAGGGTTCAGGTTTGTGAGCCTGGATGCAACATCATTTTATTTTTATTTTTTGGGGCAAATTAAAAACTAAATTGCAAGGAAAAAACAGGAGAAGGATGCACATCATTTGCAGACGGAGGATTGGCTCCCAAGGTTCGGGCTTGCATAGTGTTCCCTGCTGCTTTTGCGTTCCCACTGTTGGTAACATCCGTTGGCTTCCACGTTTTCCTTCCACCACATAGAAGGTTCCACGATCCATAAAGCATACGTCTTATCAACTCTTTTGTAGACAACTACACCAAGCGCTGCATATAGTGTGGGCCGAACTATATCGAAATACCTACACTAATTCCAGTACTCACAAATTACAATGGTCCACCTCAATTCTCAATCCACATCAAATCATGTTCCTCATAAAATAGTGTGGGATGCTTCAAAAATGTTGATACAAAATTAATGTGGATCATGGAGAGGTGGCGGCGAGCTGCGGTGAGGTGGTGGCAATCGACGAGGAGTGGAAGTTATTTCGTAGCGAGGCGGCAAAGAATGGCATGACACATGTTGGAATGTGTCCACATCAATTTTCACCCACATTACCAATGAATCCACACTATATTCAGTGTTTGGTGTATTGTATTCATGTGGGATTAATCCCTAAAGGACCACAACCAAATTTGCTCAAAAACTAGTCTAAAACTGTCATTGTCAAAAAGAGGCATGAGAATCACATCTTAAAGTGAAATTTTAGACTATCAATTGGAAGATCTTAAAATAGAATTCTATGCCTTATTTTTCTAGTTGCAATCCACCACACGGATATAGAGATTATCATAATCTCCATATTTAATACACATTTATCTAGTATAAACGAGGGGCCACCACAAATTAGTTGAAAATGCCAAAATATCGCTTCCAATATTAAAAACTATGATTGTACATAATATTCTTGTACAAGATCAAATTTTTTTCTTTGAAAAACTTTTTTTTTGCAATGTTGACACTTTTGTTCAAAATGGCCGCCGTTGTACCCAAGTGCACTTTTATTTGGTGAGTGCATAATTGCTTAATTGCGTGTTACTTGAGTTTGGAATCCCAAGGTCTTGAGTTCAATCCCCATGGGTGCCAAAATAGGCCAAATATAGTACTATTTGATTTCTTGCCAAAAATAACATTATAGTAATTTTGAATGCCGAATGTCATTTTTTCACTTTAATTAATTATTCGGCATTGAAGTGCCAAACCAGAGGTTCACCTACGGTAATAACCCAAGTCAAAATTATTTTTAGGTGCCTCTATAAATGAAGAAGGAGAGGTTATGATTCTTAGTTGCATTTTCCCTCTTTGAGATGATCATAAAAATTTACAATCAACCTTAGTGATAAAAAATGAGAAAAGAGATCCAGACCAGAGCTTTTTTTGGTTTTGGCAATTTGGAGCCAAATGGAAAATATTTTTGTCCCAAAAAAAATATTCCCTCAAAAGTGGGGAAATTATGTTTTTATATCGCCAAAATTACATTGATGGCGGTTTCCATATCGCCATATTGCTATTAGTGAACAACACAGACTCCATCCTATTGCCAAAAAGGATGTACAAAACTATTTTTATGGAGATGAATTCTCCAAAAAATATATTTATGGAGAAAATTTGGTTTTGTATGGTTTCAGGAGAAACTTTCTGTCGCCACATGTGTGGTCTCCAAAAATATGTGTCGCCACTCTATCTATAACTATGAAATTTAAAAAAAAAAATTGGACTTTAGACTCTTGGTGTCTTTGCCTACTTCACAAACAACTCTAACCCCTAAAGGACAAAGGCATTTTGGGGGAATCTCTACTCCATTGATTAAAAACTCCCAAAGTTGAACTTTTTGAGAATGTAACCGTGGGATCTTCTTCCAAACTTATAAACAATGATGTGATGAAAATTTTGTGAACTTTGACTGTATAGATTGAAAGGTATGCAGTCAAAGTGAAAAAATTTATGGGGACACTTGGTCCTTTAGAGGCCCCATTTCTTGTACAATACCCTCACACAAGTATACATACTTTTTTGATTTTGTACGTTTCCACACTACATTGCTGCCAACTTTGGCACCCTCTTGAGGGCTAAAAAATTGCCAATTTACCATGAAATTTTTGGCACAAGATCACCTTTATGTTAACAATATGTGTGCCAGATTTCAAGGCCAGAAGATGAATTCAAAAAAAGATATTCAAAATCTACCAAGATGTGTAGTTGTGAGCCATTCACAGCTAACCAACTTTGACACCCTCCCAAGAATTGAAAGAATTTTTTTGCCCATAGAATTTTAGCATGAGACCACCTCTATGTTTATGATAAGTGTGCCAAATTCCAAGGCCACATGATGAATAGAAAAAAGGATATTCAAAATTGTTTCTTGTAGCTACATATTTTGGTAGATTTTGAAGATGGTTTTTTGTATTCATCTTCTGGCCTTGAGTTTTGGCACACATGTTATCAACATGAAGGTGATCTTGTGCCAAAAATTTCATGGTCAATTAACAATTTTTCCGACCTAGGGAGGGTGCCAAAGTTGACAATAGTGAGATGGTTTCGTTGATTGTTTCTCACAACTACACATGTTGGTAGATTTAGATTTGTTTCTTATCTTTTGTGGGTATTTTGGACTAGAAATTAAGCACATGTATAACCAACATAGATATGGTCTTATGTCCAGAATATCTTGGGAAAAAATAAAAAATTGAATCCTTAGGGGGTGGTCAAAGTTGGCAGTAGTGAAATGTTTCTCACAACTATACATGTTGGTAGATTTCAAAAATCTTTTGATATGTAGATATTTTGGCCTTCAAATTGGCACGCATGTGATCAACATAGAGATAGTCTCATGTCAAAAATTTCATGGGAAAATACCAAAAAATCCAATCCTTGGGAGTGTGTCAAAGTTGGCTAGGAGTGAAATGTTTCTCACAACTACACATGTTGCTAGCTTTTGATGTAGTTTTAATTGTGTGGAGCTTTTGGACTTGAAATTTTTCACACATATAATCAACATAGATTTCGTCTCATCTAAAAATTACATGGGCAAAAAAAATTCTTTCAATCCTTGGACGGGTGTCAAAGTTGGCAGCTGTAAAACTTTTCTTACAGCTACCCCATGTTGGTAAATCTTGGATATCTTTTATTGTATAAATCTCCTGGCCTTGAAATTTGGCACACATGTTTTCAACACATAAGTGATCTTGTGCCAAAAATTTCATGGTAAATTGACAAATTTCTAGCCCTCACGACGGTGCCAAAGTTGGCAGCAGTGTAGTGTGGAAACGTACAAATGAAAAAAGTACGTATACTTGTGTGAGGGTACTGTACCATATACTCCTGGAAACAAACGAGGACGTACAGTAGATTACGCAGCTGTGATCTCGTTGTAAGCATATACCTGGGCTTCATAAATAGCACGGCATCCTTTCCACATTTGCACACAAAGCCGGCGGCGTACAAACTCTGGCACAGTTGCAGTGCAAAAATAAAAACAAAGAACAAAATTTAAAAAAAAATACAAAGAACAATTTTCTTTTTAAAAACAAAGAACAGGAATTACAAATAACTGATGATAGAAAACATTTAAGTCAAGTATAGTAAGAGTCTCGATTAGTCTATCGATTATCAAATGAGATCTGGTAAATGGTATCCCACTGCTTTGATAGAATGAAGTAGAGGTATATCCCTTCCTATCCTAGCAACTTACATTAATTTAGTCATAAGAATTGCACGCTTCGATGGCAGAACATTCCTCACCCTGATTTCCACTGTCCAGAACTATAATCATCCGTCCCATAAGTTAGCTGTAGTCAAATCTGGCGCTCGTGGATGGAGGTGGTAAGAACTTAGTAGAGGTTAAAAGGTACACTAAAATTTATGTTTAGTGTAGTGGTACGAATAGTGTACTTACCCTAGTACACTATTTGTAAAGAAGTTGACAATTGGTGTTAGCTACCAATGTCATTAATGTAACCTTCACTCAAACCCCAATCAATCCCCCAATCATTCGAGCCCATGCTTCTCTTCATTTGCAACTTTCAAATGGTCTTAACCCATTCAAAACTTGTCCAAATTGGGCAAATGAGGTGTTTTTCAGCATCTACATTTTCTGTAGATGCCAAAACACACCTCATATGTCCAATTCGGGTTTATAATGAATGAGTTGTGTCCATTGAAAGCTGTTGATAAGGTACTCTGACAGCCCTCGACTGCTGGACCTTTTTTTATACTTCTACTATTGATACACTAAATGTGCGCAAGTGAAAAAAAATGTTGGTATCTTTACTAAAATTGACAAATAGTGTAGTAGTTGGCATTTAGTGTAGGGTTTGGTCACTACACTAAATGCCTCGTTCGCAATTGGTGTATGTGTTCGCATTAAGTGTATACTACACTAAACATAAATTTTAGTGTAGTGATGAGTTTAGTAGAGGGCTAGATTATTTTAGCCCAATTTTATTGCACCAAAAGCGCCACGCTACCCCCTGGCCCTATCTAGAGCGCCACATCACCTACTATAGCTTGCACATAAAGCGCCATTTTACCCCATCTTAGAGCATCTCCACCGCAGCATGGGGGCCGACAAATTTGCCACTATTCTGCCTGAACGATAAAAGATCACCCCACCCATGCGCCATCCCATGGTCCCGCTCCGCCGTTTTGTTGTTCTGTGTTCCTACGAACGCTAGATTTCACCCATTCCCCGTGTGTACTCCAAAATTCCCCGTCCCGACATACCAATCTTCTACCGCCATGTGCCAATGATTTGTTGTGTACGACGGTCGCAACTTGCATTTGTTGAGTTCCCAACCAGAAAGTGATGTTCTCAAACAAAATGCAGATTTTTTTTTCTCCTAGTGGTGCAAAATTAGCACCCTAAACTCTCAAGCGTGTCCGCTTCACTCGGGCATTTCTCACCCTGACGTGGATAATTCACTGCAAGGGGTGGAGATGCTCATAGCAGCAGTGTGTCAGTCCACATGAGCATATGCTACCTGCCATAGGGCTTTAGTGAATCAACTGACTACATTGGTTGATCAACCATGTTCCTGACATCAACAACCACATATGATGCCTCGGTAGCGCATCTGGAAGCTAAGAATGGTTGAGACATGTCACTGAGCGGTAGTTAGAAGTTAGTTGAAGTTCTAGTTTGCTAGGGTTATAAAATTAGTGGCATAACTTATGAGAGGTATAGCTTATGGAGGGATGATTGTAGAGTGCAATTTGCGTTATGGTGATCGCATTGACGCAAGCTCTTCAATGCAGGGGATGAACAAAAATAGAATAACTTCATCAATTCACCCCTTCTTGTGTTCAATTTAGGGCATCATGGCCACCTCGGCTCCAACCCTAGTCGCCCTAGCATTGGCTGGTTGGAGTCCGGTGGCAATCAATGCTGAGCAGTACCTTATCCATGCCCGGTTGTAGCTGCGACTGCCCGCTCCACAGGGTAAAATCAACAGCTATCGGGTCTTGTCAATGGGAGAGCTACATTTTCTTGAAAAAAACAACCAATGGTTGAGGAATCATGGGAACAACTCCATCATGCCCCAATTTATGACATCTTCTAGACATAGAATCGTGGGAACAACTCCATCATGCCCCAAATTCATCACCATCACAAAGGTGAAGATTTCTCCAAGTAACAAATGTTATATACCTTGAGTAGGATTGAAGCTATAGAACTTAATTACATCTAATGTCACTACAACGAACCCTATCGTTTTTCATTTGCTAATTTGCAGATTTCTGAGCCGGGGAGTTAGTTAGATCACAAAGAACAAAAAAGTAAACACTTTTCCGATTTTCAGTGAGCGAAGAGTGAAGAGCGACACTTTTGAATGAAAA
The DNA here is from genome assembly GCA_963971425.1 of Bryoerythrophyllum caledonicum. NCBI lineage: Eukaryota > Viridiplantae > Streptophyta > Bryopsida > Pottiales > Pottiaceae > Bryoerythrophyllum > Bryoerythrophyllum caledonicum. The sequence goes on along the minus strand of OZ020515.1, from coordinate 36,894,255 downwards.
ACGGTAGGGTTCCTTGCAGTGCGGAATGAAAAACGACGCTGTTCGTAGTTGTGTGTGATATCAATTATCAGTGTAACTGGCATCTGTTTGCTCCTCCTCCAATTCTCTGTCCCATCCCAGTCTTTTCCGGCACTACATCACAAAAGCGCACTTCTCAACTATGAGCTTGTCAAGTCTTCTCATTCTACAGAAGCATTGATTCAATGTGAACATTTTAATTATCACATCCATAAAGTAGTGAAGATTTGTTGACTGATGTTAAGTACAAATCTACTTTCTTCACGCATGTGGATATTCCGAATCGCGTACTATGTGAATGGACATAAAGACCATGAACATCTGGATTAAACAGATTCAAGGAACACAATATATTACAGACGACATGCTTTTCCGCAATCAGAAAATTGAATCCTGACATGAACCAATGCACTTGCAAGAGAAATCTAAAGACTTGCACCTGGTTGTTGAGAAAGCTGCCAAATGTGACAACAAAGGGAGTTGAACGCCATCATCCTCTTTCACAAAGTTGCAGGTTAGGTGATGACCGTAAAATGCACCCACCTGCAGAGTCGTTTGATCAGCTAGAATGACAGGAGAATAGGTGGCCGGAGCTAGAATTGAAACATGATCAAGTTCGAAACAGAGAGAGCTGCAGAATGTAAGGATTCAGTTCAAAGCAGAATGAAAGGAAGAATGACAACGGAAGAATTACACAGCTTGGAAAACTACGGAGCTGCATTACGACACTGCATCCCAGCGCCAGATGCATCCATCCTCACAGCAACACATGATGGTGGTCCCATCGTGCGAGGTGGCGGTCTGCCGGATCGGAGACTTGCAGTGGGGATGAGCCAGCTTGGCCACCAACAGAGGAGGGCTCGCCTGGACGTCCCACACATACGCCTTTCCTTCGCGGTTGCCCACCGAGAGATTGGTGAAGTGGAAGTCACACGAGAATTTGATGAACCAGATGTCGCAGTCCGGGACGGGGTACTTGTGCAGCACGTCCACTTTTCCCTCGTTGGACGCAGTGCGCGGCGCTTGGTACAGCGGCTCCCACAGCACGATTTCGTTGTCCACGCTCTTGGACAAGAGCAAGTCGCCGAGCCAGCGCGTGCAGTCGACGTAGTTGCTGTGCACCGAGGCGTTGAAGATGGGGAACTGGACGTGCTTCGTGGGGAACTTGGACGGCGAGTCGGTCCACGTGAGCGACATCTCCACGAAGCGCCAGTAGTCGCGCAGGGACCAGATCTTGATGGTGTTGTCCATCCCGCCGCTGGCCATGCGCAGGATGTCCGCGCTGTGGAAGTCGACGCTGAGCACCTCGTTGCGGTGGCCTCCCGCGCCCGCGAAGATGAGCACGCACACGCCCGTCTCCGCGTTCCACAGCCTGATGCTCTCGTCCTTGCTCGCCGAGGCGATGAGGCACGGCTTGAGCGCCTGAGTGCGCAGCTCGTTCACGGAGCCGCCGTGGCCCACGAAGCTCCGCTGCAGCTTCTCGGTTTCGCAGTCGATCACGCGGATGACGCCGTGACTGCCGCTGCACGCCAGCAACGCGGCCCCGTCTCTCCCGATCGCCCAGCTCACGGTGTAAAACTCCTCCTCCTTGTCCTTGTCGGCGAAGACGAGGAGAATCGCCACTGCCCCACCCTCGGGAAGACACTGGTAGACCGTCACTCTGTTCCCGCCTGCCGTCGCAAACACGTCGTAGAACCGGGAGTCGATCAGGTTGAAGCAGATCGCGTACAACGGCCTCCTTCCCTCCTGAAACCGATTGCTCATCTTATACTCCGTCAATCTCCCGTTGTCCGCGATCAGCTCCCCCACCACAGCATCCGTGCCAAACCCATCTGCAGCCTTGAGCGCCATCGCTGAACGTGAAGCTCAAAACCCTCATTCTAGAGCTCCAAAAGAGGAGAAGACGCACACATCTCTCAATCCCACGTCTCTCCCTTCCACAGCAACCCATTCATTTTGGAGCCCACACTCTTCCAAACCCTCTATCAACCAACCTCCTCTCAGCAAAAGCATCCCCACACTTCTATGCCATTCGAGTCCTCGCCATTCACACTCAAAACCGAAAAAGCCATGACCAAACTCCAATCTCAACAAGTCACCAGTAAAACTCTGTACAAATACTGGTTTGGCATTAACTCGCACAACATCACACGAGCTGATTTTACAAAGTGAATTTTAATCTCAGCTAAGAATTTTGAATGCTGTTGCGTTTAGAACAGGAATTAATTGCAAATCTCATCAACCACCACCGCATCGGCATAATTCTAATGCAGATTATTCTGTTGTGTGGATCAACATGAGATGATGCTGCTATGACGTTTTCATGATCTTTTCATGTAGCATCTGATGTTGTCATCACAAATACTGACTTCATCGAATTCCCTTCAAAGTACATGAAAACATCTATCATGTGATATTTTCACAAATTTTGTGGTTTTTCTTTCTGTTGTAGTCATGAGAACAACTCAATTATGCCCCCGGTTCACCACAATCACAAAGGAGAAGGTTTCTCCAGCTACTCTGTGCTACATGATCCTCTGTTTGTCTGCATGTCCTGTCCTTGAGAGCTTGGTCAGGAGACAACTGATGTTTAAAAAATGATGTTTTTTAGAACGTCATATTAAATTTTCCTTTGCGGTCTACCACTTTTTACGTCACAGTGTCACATTTGAGGAACTAATTTATTTTCAGTGTTCATAAATGAGGAGAATTACATGCATGAATTTGGCATAATGATTGACATTAGTCATGTGTCCTACGGTCCAACGGCAATTTATTGTTTCTAATTGATATATAGTTTTATTCACTAAGATCCACTAGAATGGAGAATTCAATAAAAAAAAGTTAAATAACGTTTTTGACACTTTAATTGGTTGGTGGAGAAAGCAAACAAGATTCTACAGGGGGGCCAAATTTATTTATTATTTAATTTGTCTTTGGAATAATTCTAAGCATAGGTTTAGAAGAAATTTTAGAGTCACATTGTACCCCCCCTCAAGTTTGGAGTTTGTGGAAATCTCTTGCAAAAGGGATTAAATAATAAGAAATCCGGCCCATTCGTAGAATCTTGTTAGCTTCCTCCACCAATCAACCAAAAGTTTAAAACTCTATTTTTGGATTTTTTTATCGAATTCCTTGTGTTTGTCCAAAACGTATAGACCATAGCATGCTATGACCCATTATATAAACACTACCATCATGGCACTTCTATATAAAAACTTCCAAACATTGGAATCAAAATCAAGTATTTACAAACGTGCTCTATGTGCAAAAAGACTTGGTGGAGAATTATCCTTTTCAAGTTGATTTATACAAAACCCTTTTCAAACTTGCAAGTAGTAGTAAGAATCCCGGTCTCCGAAAGGGGTCAATGTGAATTGAGTGTTTGTTTGCTCCCGTCACTATATCGTTTTCCACATCACAATGATATGTGGAAGGAATCTATTGCCCTCTTGATTTTTAAACTTGCAACATTACACTCTTCCTTTACACTTTACACTGTGTCCATAAAAATCAAACCATTTACCAATGGCTCTTTCCTCACCAAGGAAAAAAATGAAAGTCATATAAACTTCCAATCTAATTTTTTTATTTTAACATATAATATGTCCATTTGTTAATTCTGAATACGAGCTAATTTTAAAGATCTCTTATTGAAGCTTGATACGTGAAGATTTCCAAATGAGTTTTTTTTTGTAGCACATGGTATTGGTTTAAAAGGAGGTTCTGAAAGGAAGAATGAAATGAATAATGCTGATATTCATGAACTATCTAAGATTTCTTTGGAAACAATATTTAAACAAACAATAGATGGATTGGAAATTAATGTTGTATAAGATCGTCACAAAGTTGACAATTTTTCATAATTCTTCTCAAAACATGTTTGCACTTTGGATCACATACAAAAATAATGGAGATATTAAGTTAGATTTTTTTAATTTAATTTTTACTCAAATAAAGGTGACCTTTACTGTAGGGAAAATAAACAATTACAAAGCAAACCCTGCCAGGGCTGGCGAGGCCAAGCAAAGCCCAGGCCGGATTAGATGTTTGGAGAAGGGCTAGGGTTAGTGTTAGTATTGGTGTTCTTAATATACAAGTGCCAGTGCGGCCGCTCATCCGCCCACAATGCTAGGATATCATTACAACACCACAACTTTGGTGAGCTTGGTGATCTTGGTGAGCTTCTCGCTCTTCTTCGGAGCTTTAGCGCATTTAACCAAGGTTCTCGCCCACGCAGCTCTTCTGTAATCAATCAGCCCAAGCTGGAGGTACTACTTCGACCATCTCTCATTATTGAAGGTCGTGTCATTTCTCCCACATCAAAGACACCAGATAATGACACCGCGAATAAGGAGCCAAAATTTGCTATTTGGTTTAAACTTACGCGGGATACGGTGCCTGAAGATTCTGTGCTTCCAAGTGAGAGGTAGTCTTACCAGGATGACACGATCTTGACGTGCGCTTTCAGGAACACTATCCTCTTCACAGGATGAGGCACCATGACTCAATGACGGTCGAAGGCGCTGACGGATGCGCGTTCTACTAGTTTGGGCGAGCATACCCCCGTGGCTGCGAGGCAATAATTGTGGCATGAGCTCCGCACACCAATTCCAAGCATATTGGACAGAGGGGCATTCCCAAAATTGGTGTAATACAGACTCAGTTTTACCATTGTTGCACACCGGGCACTGATGATCAATCAAATCCTGTACTCTCCTCCTCCACACATTAACAACCATTGCTTTGTGCCAAATAGTCCATAGCATGCGGGCTTCCTTTCTTGCTCCCTCTACATCCTAGACATTCAACCATCGTAATTTATATGAAATGGGAAGAATTCGTGACCGTTTTCTTTCAACCACCGCAGGGATCTCATGACGTCTATGCAGAATGTGACGCCCTAACTTCGCCAAGAACTGCATGAATGGTACACTACCTTGCCATTGACGGCGTGCAGGATCCCACTAGAGCGTGTCACAACGTCCATAATATAGGAGAATGACCGTTTTATTTGGGGCCCTAGTCACTTGGATGACACGGATTCTCCGAACAAACCATAGTGCACTAATGTCCTATCGTCCCCCTTTAAGTCCCATTCTCCATCCCTCAATCGGTCCTCCCAAGAGAGTGGTTGTAGACAGGCTGAGACTGTGCGCACATGGTAGACGGCCATTCTAGAAGGGATTTTTGAGTTGAACCAACTGAGGTGTGGTCGGTAGCACTTCCCCATCTGCACTTCCAAAATCAATACGGTATCGTCTTCACTCTGAAAGACTGCCATCCAATCTCCGCTCATGACCACCGGTGTCCTTTGCCACAACAATATTCTCCATTTCAACTCTATTGTATGGACGAGTGTCAGCCAAGCACCATGTTTGCCCGTATGTAGACCAAAAAGTCTCCATGCTACTTCAAACAAAACAAAGGTGGCACAATTCCATGCGTCCCGATAGCAGCGGAGGCCGTTTTCTGTGGACGCTCAAGCTCTTGCAAGGGAGAAGCTCGGGCCGATGCTACGAATTACATGACAGAACCAGAAACTGCAGTTCAGCAGTTCATCCATGTTTATTGGTATGACATACTCCAATGCGGGCAAGAGCATTCTCCAAGTGGTCAATACCCTGTTCCACACGTTAGAGCCCTTGTTACACTGATGTTTGGATATGGAAATATATTCCAAGCTACTTCTCCACCGCCCTCTAGCATACGGTTGATATGAGGATAACCGGATCGTAACACGAGGTGGAGATCTGAGGAACCCGGTTCCATAGCCTGTAGCAGCCACTTTGCCAACAAAGCAGTAGACTAAATATTGCATTTAGTGTCCTAACACAAATAAAATGCTTACCCTAGTACACTAATTGCAAAATAGTGTTAGCCGTCCATGGCATTCATGATACTCCCAATCAACTTTCTTGTACCAATCAAAATAAAATAAACTAAAAAGATACCCCCAATCAACCACCTACCGGCCGCCATACCTTTATTGAATAAAATGCTTCCTATCGAAATGTTTTTTTTGAAAAGGCTACTTTCTTAAAAGTTTATTTTTCCAAAGGACTTCTTTTTTCAAATGGTTACTTTTCCAAAATGCCATTTTTTCAAAAGGTAACTTTTTGAAATGTATACATTTTGGACATGTTACTGCATGAGAAGGTTACTTTTTCAAAAGGTTTATATTTTGAAAGGTAACTTTTGAAAAGTTACTTTTACAAAAGGTTACGCTCCAAAAGCATACTTTTGAAAAGTTACTTTTTGAAAGGTTAATTTTCAAAAGGTCACTTTTCCAAAAGATTATTGTTTCAAAGGGTTGCTTTTTTTTTAATTTTACTTTTTCAAAAGGTTACATTTTCAAATGTTAACTTTTCAAAATGTTACTTTTTCAGAAGGTTACTTTTTCTGATGTTATCTTTTTTGGAAACTTACTTATTAAAAAGCTTACTTCAAAAAGGTTCCTTTTCAAAAAAATTATTTTCCAAAGGTTACGTTCTCTAAATGTTACTTTTTCAAATGTTTTCTGTTCAAATATTTCCTTCTTCAAAAGATTACTTTTTAGAATATTTTCTTTTTCAAATTTTTCCGTTTTTATAGTTATCGTTTTCCAAATCTTTCATTTTTCAAATGATCGTTTTTTCAAATGTTTATTATTTAGAAAAATCGTTCTTTTCAAACCTTGGTTTAATTTTCCAATCCCTTTCTTGCAAATGTTTTTATTTATTTTTTGGATTGCAAATTCACTTTCCTTCCATATCTATGTTCTCATTTTCCAAATTTTTCTCTCCAAATGTTGTTTTCTCTCAATGTTGGTGTTTCTAAATTGGATTTTTTCAAAGTTGTTGATTTTTCTATGTTGTTCTTTTCTTCAAATTGTTGTTTTTCCCAATTTTTTCTCTACAAGTTTTTATTTTTTCTCTTCTTCACTTTTGATACTCCAAATGTACAAATAATTTTCTTCTACTTTTGATACACTAAATGACCATGAGTGGAAGAAAAATTATTCCAATCTTTATTAAAATCCCCAAATAGTGTAGTAGTTGCCATTTAATATATTATTCTGCCACTACACTAATTGCATAGTTTGCAATTAGTGACATATTCGCATGTAGTGTTTAGTACACTAAATGCAATAAAAAGTGTAGTGGCGTCTTCAATATTGATCAAATTAATTCCGCCATTCTCCCTAGTTTTGGCAACATTGTAGCCAGTTCACCCTGATCCGAGACCGCTTCATTGTGCCGGCCGCTAAATAATTTATGTCTAGGTTGCGAACGCGTTTAATTCCTTTCTTGGTTCCTCCCCATATAGAGAGGAAAAATATGGAGGCTGAAAGTAAAACGCTGTTAGCGATTATGCTTCGCCCTGTGGGATTAATCTTGGTAGAGCTCTAGTATACGAGTTTCTTAGAGATGCGTTCATAGAGAAAATCATCAGCTACGCCACTGGTAAGGGCCATTCTAAATGGCGCCCTAAGCAACTTGCTAACCTCATCATTGTTGGCCCAACTTATACCAAGCTGGTCCGTCCAACTTGGACACCCAGAATCACTCCAGTCTTGCCAGTACCCACTCCACTTGCTCCAATTAATCACTAAACCCGTTGCCAAACAAAAGATGTCCAACATGTAGATGAGGTGTCGTACGGTTTCTTCACCACCATGAAGCGTAAACAATGTGTCGTCCGCGTGTTGAGCTAATATTTGTTGTCAGTTTTCTATGGGTAGTTGGATGCCAATGATCTTCCTTTTCAAGCCTTCTCTTTTATCATGACATTAAGTGCTTCCGCTATAATAATGAAGAGGTAGGGCGCAAGCCAACACCCTTGCCGGATGCCCCGATCTATCTTAAAAGCTGGCGAGGGCACGCCATTCACCTTGACAGCCGAGGACGCATCTATGAATAGAAGGCCGACCATATCTCTGAACTCAGCTGGGAATCCAAACACCTCCAGGATTTTGAACATGCATCTCCAATCTACCATGTCATAAGCTTTAATAAAGTCAAGCATAAGAAACAGAAAGGGTTAATTGGATTGTTCCGCCCAAGCCATTGTTTCATGTGTGAGCACGAGGTTATCCAAAATTAAGCGTAGGGGAAGGAAGGCGGATTGCACCCGGCTCACAATATCCATGAGAACTAGTTGCAGACGGAGTTGCAACGCCTTCACATAAATTTTGTAGGCAATGTTCAACTATGAGATGGGCCTCCAGTTTGCGAGTGCAACTCGTGGCCCTCCTTTGTGAAGCAAAACTAACATCCTATATGTCACCCCTGGTGGCAGCTTGCCAACACTGATACTAGATTGAATCATGTTGGTGTATTCCTTGCCGACAAATCCCAAAATTCTCAGTAAAATTCCAGTGTGACGCCGTTTAGGTCGGGTGATTTGCCCACCTTCATGCCCAGCATAGCCCGCCTTAGTTCTGGCTATGTTCTAGCTCTGTTAGCGGTCTTTTAAGAGAACTTTTCATTTGAGGGCTGAGGTGATCATTCAGGTACCGTAATACTTGTTGCTCCGCACCACGAGATGCTGCTGAAGGGGGCCGTACGATGTAGAACTTTTTGTAATAGCATCGACAGATATGCTCGAGGTCGGTTCTTGTTGTTTGAGTACGACCATCTTCATTAGTGAGCTCGGTGATATGAGACGTCGAGGATAGAGCCTCATATGAGGCGAAGAATTTCCTTGAACACCTATCACCTACTTAAATCCACTTTGTCTGCTCCTCAGGCGTTGGCTGTCAACCTTCTGTTTTTCAAAGACCTGGAGCTTATCCGTAAGTGAAGCCACGTGAGCTTGAGTTGACAGCTCTGATGGGCCTCTTTGAAGTTCAATGAGGGCGGTTTCTAGATCTAAGATCTCCCCGTAGTTGCCCTTCTGCTTGTCCACTCTCTCGAGCCTTGCCTACCGCGATGGAGTCATTGAAGAGGTTTTGCGTAGCTATCCGTGAGGAACGGGGCGCATCATCTACGACAACCTAGTCAAGGTGATTTTGAGAGGCAATTTGCAATTAATCTTGAGCGTGGCTTTCCTAGTATGTTCGCATCTGTAGGCAGTATGTTCGCATCTGTAGGCTGTATGCATTATCAATGGAAGAATTGTCTAGTTGCGTGGCAAGGGGATTATGGAGATAGAAGTGGAAAGAAATCTATTATTTTTGAGGCTATAACGGATCGTGACTTGCATATTTGGCATGCGTTTTTCGGTTTGCCGGGATCCAATAATGACCTAAATGTCCTGGACCGCTCACCTCTAATTCACAATATGTTCACTAGTGTGGCCCATGACTATCACTTTGAGATAAATGGGAAACAATATGATCGGTTCTACCTGCTCAGGGATGGCATATACCCCGAGTGGTCATGCTTTGTGCAAACGATACACTTGCTAGAGGACGAGAAGAGAGCGCATTTTGCTGCACTGTAGAAGGGGTGTGAAAGGACATGGAGCGCTGCTTTGGCGTCCTCCAAGCGCGTTTTGCCATCATAAAAAATCCTTGCCAACACTGGAGCATGGAGGTCATTGCGGACATCATGTTCACGTGTTGTATTTTGCATAATATGATTATAGATGATGAAAGAGATGTGGAAGGGTTGGAAGACTTGATTCCAGAGTTGATGGAAGGGGCGATTCCTGTAGAGCGGGGACTGACATTTGACAATTTGGTGTCAAATACTATAGCCATAGAATATTCAGACACACATTTCTCTCTTTGAGATGACCTCATTGAGCATCTGTGGGAACTAATAGGGGCCAACTTGGCTTAATTGTTGTTCATTTTTACATATTAAAGTTGCGGTTTAGGGCAAGCCCTATGTCGACATTTTCCTCTACTACCACTTCTTGTCCCTCTATTGTGTTCGAACCTGCAAGTACCTCCCATCGTGTCTGCATTCTATGATCTACGTGCACTAAATTGTCCCATGAACACGCATACCCAACTGAACCTGTTGTGGCACTACCGACAACTTGGGAGGCTTGCTCGTCATGTTGGACCCATCTGGAGCTGAAGTCGTGCTCGTCTGCTGCAGCGGAGTAGTGCTCCTCGGGTGTGCCTGCGTTTAGGTCGGTGGGAGTCAACTGCTCATGCACATCAACTCTGACCTCGGGATCCGCGCCTTGAAAACCTGCATGCCTCGATGCCATGCCGTTGTGGCTGCCGGTGAACTCCGATCCCTATTCGTTGTACTGCAACGGAGGTTCTTCATCGTCGTCCGTTCCAACTGCATGCCTCAATTGCTCTCCCTCGTCTTTCGGCTCGTACTCAGCCATTTCGTCATCTAATTGTGCATGGGGACGGGGACTAGGTTGCGGTCCTCCTAGGCCGTTGCCCAACTATCTTTGGGTCTCCAAATTCAGCCGCATGTTAGCCTCCTTGGCTGCCTTCGTGGCTTCCCAGGCCTCCTTCGAACTCTCCTCCTCCTCACGCTCACGTCGCTCATCTTCTGCCAATCTCCTACGCAACTTCTTCAGTTCCTCCGCTTGTCGAAGACGAAGATATTTTTGTGCCTCTGGTGTATCAATTTGACTTCGCAACGTCATGTGAGCATGATGTTGTTGTGCTCCTCCATTTGTGCCACTTTCCTCACCATGGCTTGGGCCATGATTTCTTGAGCTGCAGCCTATGCATAACCCCCCCCTTCTTTCAGCTTCAGCAGTTTGTGTTGCTCCTTCGCAGCCTTGCAGCCATGGGGCCGACCTCTCAAAACAAGGCGCACCTTGTCCTCATTTGACTCCTCAATGATGGACCGGATTCGGCAGCTTTATTGGACTCTTGCTGAGAGAAGTTGCCCTGGCGCCTTTGTGGTGTAATCTGCTTGCCTTCACTCCAACCATCCGCTCACCGAGGGAAATCTTTGACAAGCAGCCAACAGTGCTCAAACATGAAGTCTGTATTCTTGGAGCTATTTTGTTGCCACAGATCTTTCGACATTTGCAACAAGTTCGTTGCACTCCTTCCACTTGGATTGAGGCTCTGCACCTGTTGAAAAACATCAACAAACTTGCTTAAATCATGTTTAATTTGCCCCCATTTTCTTTCCAATGATCGCGCCCCTATAAAACCCATTCCCATAGGCCGATGTTCTTCATAATGGCTGCCAATGCGCTCCCAAAATGCAGTTGCCCGTTATTAATTGCCCACAATTGGATCTTGGGAAATGGCAAGCATGCTCTGCGTCAACTGCCGCTCTTCCTCATGCACATAATTATGCCCCTTTATACCATGATATGAAGGTGAAGCTGCACCACGTCCGTGACCCCTACCAGTTCTTCATCCTCCATTTTCTAGTTCTACATCATCCTCAAATACGTCGCAAGGAGGTTCTTCATTTTACATTCTACCTAGCTGCGGTGCCTATGTGGCACTATAAGAAAACATGGGTTTTTGAGACGCCCCCGCGTATTTTTGGACGTCCCACATGACGTCAAAAAAGATTGAAGACCCGGCCTAGATTCCTTTTTTTTGGGACATCAAGCTAAACAGGTGAGGACGTAGCCGGATCCGCATAGACATCCACAAAAACGTCTTGACACTTGAGACGTCAAAAAGGACATCAGGATTTTTTAAAGGACATCTCGGAGAACGCGCCCCTGCCACGTCAACGTAGGGGACTGTTCCTGCTAGTCTTCACGGGCAGGGGGGCAGTCCTCACTTTTTCAAGAGTGAATAAGGGCGTGACATCTCTCTCTCTCTCTCTCAGCTCGCTAGGGTTTGTGTCTCTTTCTCTTTCTGTGTGTGCGCGTGTGAGAAGTGAGTGCGCGTGTGAGTTGTATGTGCGTTGTGTGTGCGTGTGAGTGTAGAGTGTGTGTGCGTGAGGTGTTTGTGTAGTTTTAGGTGTGTGTGAGACTTAGATGTGTATATGTGCGCGTGAGGTTGTGTGTGCGGTGTGTGAGTGTGTGTATTGAGTGCGTGCGGACGTCTACGGAGTCGTTACTTCCCCCCCCCTCGGCGACCAAGAAAGCGGCCCCAGCAAAGGCGGTGGGACATTCTAAACCGCCAATCCCCAAAGGTCAGTCCGACATGCTCGGGGCTTGCTTTCCCTCCTAATGCGTGGATGCCTTGGTTTTGGCTTAGGAGGGGGTTGAATTGGTTGCAAATGTATGCCAAAGTTCGATTCTGACCTTCGTATTCGTGCGCATAAGGGTGATGGAAGTCGGAAGAAGTGAAGGAGATGCCTGCTTTGACGTTCGTGAAGACGTCATTCACGTGTGCAGTGAAGATGTTGAAATGGACGTGTCATTGAGGTGAGGCCAGGACGAGTTAGGTTTCCATCCAATGCAATGTCACTCGAAGGGCAGTAATCTTAGTTTGTAGGTGGCTAAACATTGTAGTGAAAATGATTAGTGCTCAAGTGGACAGGGTTTTCATACCTTCAGTCGTTCTAATGCACGTTTATATGAACGAGTTCCATGTAATCCACACGCTTGTAGATATGGACGTCTGTGAAGTCGTTCACGTACATGTTACAGTACTCATCCGTTCTCTCGTTTCCAGTGACATCTAAAGCAAACCGATTGCCACAAACTTGTAGACGTCACCGTTGCATTCCTCGAACACAAACAATGTTCAGTAGGACGTCGTTTTTATCATGTGGATGTCTATAATTACAACCCGACAAACAAACTTGTTCACAAGGATTGTCCCGGGAAACACCCCATGAAATAACGACAAAAATGTAGACGTGAGGTAAACGTCTATTTGTAAGCACACGTAGACATTCAGTAGTTCTGTATGATGTCCAGGAGGACATCAGCAGCAACCAACAGCATCCGAGAATGGGCGCCACATCAGCCGGTGCCGCGTCATTTTTCCAGGGGTCCACGTCGGCGGACATGTCATGGATGAAATCCATTGTGACGTGTCCCTGCCCATTTTCAAAAATTCCACGTGGCGCTAAGCTGGACGCCAAATGGCACGGTCTAGGCCCTCGAAAAGACCTCGTCGTTTTGGATGTCCCAAAAACTTTTACACGTTTCTTGGGACATCACGCGGATTTTCTTGGATGTCCAGGGCACGTAAACACCCCGGATTTTAGTTAATGCCCCTTTTGACGTCCATATCAATAAAATTCCCGTTCATTTTGACTTCCCAAAAACCCTTGTTTTCTTATAGTGTGGTGTTGGGCTGTGTTGTGATTAGTTGTGGTTCAGCGATGCCTGCTGAGCCTGCTCCGGTCCCTATGCAGTGCCTGCATGCTGACCTGCCGCGGCCTTCAGCAACTCCCCTCCGTGGCCATTGACCTCGCCCACCCTCCCGCGCAATGAAGTCTGTTGCTCCTATAGCAAGGAGCTCACGACCCCTCCCATGTCCCCGCTTCCCTGCCGTCACAAAAAACAAAAGTCTCCAACAAATCTCAACCCTAAATGTGCCTCAAAATCCATTGCAGGGGCCGTTTCGAGAATATTGGAGTTGAAGAGCGCGACACAGTTTTTAAGGAGCCCGGAACCCCCTAAACCCGGTTCTGAGTGCTGGTGCGGGACGGTGGAGGCTCTCGCCCCATCAGATCGGCTCTGGTCCCATCTTGGCGAGAGCTGGTGCGGATGCTCTTAAGGGCCGCTTCACACTTGGTGGCCAAGTCGAGAGGCCGTCGATTTCCACCAATGAGATTGCTTTGGACCTTCACACTTGTGCCCAAACTCCAAAGGTCATCGTCCTACATGGCAACACTTTTGGGTTGTTTTGGCACCAAAGCGACGGCCTCTTGAGCAAAACTTGGGTCGCCCATTTTAGTCGACCCAAACTACAATCAAGAGTCCGTCGAGTTTTTTTATCAAAATAATCAAAAACTGACAAGATCTAGACCACTAGATGAAAGAGACCGAATTTTTGGGCTGATTTTTTTTGGCTGATTGTTTTGGGCTGATTTTTTATGGCTGGTTTTTATTGGCTGGTATTATTGGGCTGATTTTTTTTGGAGTAATGATATGGGGTTTGGACTTTGGACTTGGCCTGTGGGGCTTGACACCACGACCGGCCAAACCTTCAATCTATATTATTTAATGTATTTTTTTGGCAAAAAAGTTTGGCCTCTCGCCATAGTTTGGCCACTCATTTTGACGGTCGGCCTCTCAACTTGGGCATAGTGTGAAGCGGCCCGAAGCCTTACCAACACCATTGGCAGTGTTGGATGTACCACCCAGGTGAGTCCAAGGAAGGGGAAAGGGAGATAAAGATAGAGAGGCATCTATCTGGGACGCCATAGCCAGGAGATGAGCGAGTGATGGATCACGGAACACCCTCGTCAGCCTGGGCCCTGCAACACCACGTCCCACTAAATTAAACTCATTCCATACAATGCATGTGAATTATTATTATTCTTGTTATTATTTTTGGCACAAAACAAAACAAAACACAGTTTGATTGCAGAAAGGGAACCAAAATTTCATGTGAATTATTGCTGGCTGCGTCCCTGAAGCGCGATCTGCGCCCTTCATGGGATCCCACGATCCAACGGTCCACCATGACGCCTCATTCTCCTTGTGCACATGTCTCCCCATCTGGTCCATGTTTGAAGTTCCGCATTTGGTATCAGGTCGGTGATAATAGAGTTTTCCTGAAAGTGCTTACCAAAGAGGCAAGCCAGGAGGAATATGGTGCAAGACTCTATGAGATTTATAAACCGAAAGAAAGAGAGCATGAGGAAGTTTGAGTCCCTTGTTTCTGGTCCAATGAAATGTTTGGCAATCAATGTTTTTGGGCCCTACCCCATGCAGGCTAAAGCTCCTCATAGTACCCTAAGTTCTCGAAAAGTTGACCTCTAGGGATGCGTACCTAAATGTACATGTTGTAAAGGCACCACGACCTTGGTGTAGTGGTTTGGGTCATGGCACACCGGTGAGGTGGCTGTGAGTTCAAGTCCTATTGTCTGCGTGGTGCCTACCACCATAGTCCACCGAATGGATTGTGAACTTCTAGGTGACACCTGTCAGATTCTCTTAACCCCTAAAGGCCCAAGGCATTTTCACACCAAAAACACTTTGAAACTGCTCGTTCTAGTGTAATGAGTAATGAGGTTACCAAAACGGTTTATTTCTACATCTAACCGTAGGATCTAAATCAAGACTTGTTGACTAACATCCTCACAAAGAATCATAAAACTTGACCGCACGGATTGAAAGATTATAGTGTTTGAAGTAGAGAAAACCGTTCTTTTTCTTCCTTGCATTGAGTGGATCAGCGGACTTCGACTTCACCTTGTGTCAAATTTTTGCACTACACAAGGTCTGAAAACATTACCATCATGTTAATCGTGATGTAATTTCCTTGCACACCATTTTTTACAGGTAGAGAAGGGGTGCAGCATATTCGAAACAAATGTGCAAGATGTGGAGGTTCAAAAGTTGCCAATTCACGTTATATTTGTTTGTGAACTAAATATGTTTTAGAATGATAATCCGAAGCGCAGTGAGAGACAACCCAAAAGAGAAAGAAAATGAAAATGAGGGTTCACAGAAAATGGACCGAAATTGGCAGCTGGGGGTAATAACTCGTCAGGTGCGACAAGGCTGGTGGAGATCCACCCTGTGACCTGCTTCACCACGCCCCTCATAAGCCACCCTAACACCCCCATTCCGCACTCCTCCCGTCTCCTCCATCCCTCATTTCCATCTCAGGTAAGCCCCATACTCTTTGTGCGGAGTGTTTGTTTTCTCGCAGTAGCCTTCAGCGATGTGGGTTTTGGTGGGTTTCCTGCATATCCGAGCTAGAACGGCGTGTACGCATTTCTCATACACCTTTGTCTCGTCGAGTTTTGTTGGGTTTTGTGAGATTTGAGGTGGGGTGGTTGTGTTGCAGATCTAGGGGGGGTGAGGGTTTCGGAGGTTTGCAGCGATGAAGGTGATCGACAAGATCAGCAATGGGCTGGCGGGCGGCAATGTGGTGTTTTCGTTCGAGTTCTTCCCGCCCAAGACGGAGGAGGGCGTGGAGAATTTGTTCGACCGAATGGACCGCATGGTGATGCACCAGCCGGCCTTTTGCGACATCACGTGGGGCGCCGGCGGCTCCACCTCCGCCATCACGCTCGACATCGCCAACAAGATGCAGAACATGGTAACGAACTGGACGAGCACAAGCACATTGGGTTCCTGGGTTGTTCTCCTCGTTCCCTTACGATTTGTTTTGTAGATTTGTGTCGAGACTATGATGCATCTGACCTGCACCAACATGCTCGTGGAGACGCTCGACGGGGCTCTGGACAACGTCAAGTCCAACGGCATCCAGAACATTCTTGCGCTCCGCGGTGACCCGCCCCATGGACAGGACAAGTTCGTCACCATTGACGGAGGGTTCTCTTGCGCGTTAGATCTGGTGAGGCACATCAAGGCCAAGTACGGCGATTACTTCGGAATTACTGTCGCTGGGTACCCCGGTATGCCGAAAGTTCCTTCACCTTAGTGCCATTAGTTTATTCTTGCTGAGAGTTGCAGAAATCACCGAAAAGTGTGTTTGGTCTTCATGAAACGTGTTTGCCCACCTGCTTCAATCATGTTTCGTTGGTGTTTTGTTGTCTTTTTTTATTGGCTGAATTTTTATGTGCCTGGTTGCAGAGGCTCATCCTGAGGTGATTGGCGAAGATGGAGTGGCAACACCAGAAGCTTACCAGAAGGACCTTGCGTATCTGAAGGAGAAGGTCGGTACTTAGGTCCACGTATTGCATTTTGGTTCATTGTGCAGATTTGGACAAAATTACAACCATGCTGATTACATAGTTTCTTAAATTTGGTCTGATGATCTAGTTCACGTCAGGATGGTCGTTGAGCGTTCCTGTCTCTTGAACTCAATGTTGCTTGTGTTTCAGGTCGATGCGGGTGCTGAGGTTATTGTCACTCAGCTGTTCTACGACACGGACATCTACTTGAAGTTCGTGAACGACTGCCGCCAGATCGGCATCAAGGTACCAATCGTCCCTGGTATCATGCCCATTCAGAACTACAAGGGGTTCGTCCGCATGACCAGCTTGTGCAAGACCAAGGTGCCGGCTGAAATCATGGCCGCGCTCGAGCCCATCAAGGACAACGACGAAGCAGTCAGAGCCTACGGTATCCACCTGGGCACAGAAATGTGCAAGAAGATCCTGGCGCACGACATTAAGACGTTGCACTTGTACTCCCTGAATCTGGAGAAGTCCGTTCTTGGCATCTTACAGGTATTTCTTGTTGCTGCATCTGTTCAAAAAAATTATCTCCTCCTTGTTGAGATCGCTTCTTGACTTTGTTCTTTTTCTTCTGCCAGAATCTGGGATTGATTGACTTCACCAAGGTCACCCGTTCTCTTCCATGGAGGCCTCCTACCAACAGCAAGCGTACAAAGGAGGATGTGCGTCCCATCTTCTGGTGCGTCTGTGCTTCTTTATTCAGGGTTCAGCTCAACGTTCAACTGTATGCAAGTTGTTGTCTGAGTGTGTCTTTCTCTTTTCTTCAGGGCCAACCGTCCCAGAAGTTACATCTCACGAACCACTAGCTGGGATGAATTTCCCCGGGGCAGATGGGGAGATACCGGAAACCCTGCATACGGCAGCCTCAGTGACCATCAGGTTAGCTCACGGATACCGCATCTTTAGCTCATCACATCTGCTATAATTATCTAGGGCCCTTGTAGCATTTGATATCTTGTTTACCTCCTATTAGTCGTGAGTCTCTGATCCAATTTTTGTTATGTGCACCCATTCGTTGCTAAACTAACAACGAGCATGTACGCCACTCTCTTTTCACTCGTTGACACTTAAATCTGGTTTTGGGGGGTTACAGTTTTTGAGGAAGAAGACACGCAGCAAGAAAATGCAGAAGGAGTGGGCAGTGCCACTGAACTCATCTGAGGATGTGAACGCGATTTTTGCCAAGTACTGCGAGGGAGGCTTGAGCACACACCCGTGGTCAGAGTTGGAAGGTCTGCAGCCCGAGACTGTGCAGATCAACGAGAAGTTAGTTGCGCTCAACAAGTCAGGGTTCTTGACGATCAACAGTCAGCCTGCTGTCAATGGCGAGAAGTCCGACTCTCCGAGTGTTGGTATGTCCACTTCTCGGTCTATTTATCAAGTAGTCAGGGTTGAATTCTGTTTGTATATCAGTGAGTCTTGTAAAGTCTTCCAAAGTTTGAAAAAGACACCTTTCCAATTATTCATAAAATACTAAAATCTATTCACTTTTAACTGCTGTGCGATATGTAGCAGCTTGGTGGTCTTAAAACTCTAGATATAACTAGTTCTAGCTGTTTTACAGAATGTGAACCATGTTTTACCATGAATCTTAGCCGCTTTTTCCTCTTTTGACTGGTTCTAGATACTTAGTATATAAAATGAGAAAAGAGGTGCAAAGGACATGGTACTTTTGCGTCGCTTTGCGACGTAACTTTAATTCTCTGAATGTAACGTTTGTGCTTTGCTATCTTTCAATTTAGGATGGGGAGGTCCCGGCGGCTTTGTCTACCAGAAGGCATACGTGGAGTTTTTCTGTTCACCTGAGAATCTCCAAGCTGTGGTGGAGAAGGCGAAATCATACCCCTCTTTGACCTACATTGCAGTGAATGCCAAGGGACAGACCCAGTCTAACGTCGGACCCACTAACGTGAACGCCGTCACGTGGGGTGTGTTCCCTGGGAAGGAGGTGATCCAGCCCACAGTGGTCGATCCAGTGAGCTTCATGGTCTGGAAGGACGAGGCTTTCCAGGCCTGGGACCAGGAATGGGCTTCCCTTTACGCTGAAGACGATGCCTCCCGCAAGACTCTTTCGGAGGTAGGCCAATTGTCCACCTAATCAGATATCTTCTTGACTTTAACTGTCGATTAGTAGAGTTGTTTGTAAAGCCACCCTAAGTTTGAGTAAAAGACCCCTCGTTTAGTTCGATTACTTCTCTTTCCTCACTTCTAATACCTATTAGGTTCATAGAAGAGTCTTGGGGGCGTCGCAGCTAGAATCCTTATTATGTGGTTTCTAAAGACAAGTTTGGAATGTGTTGCCAACTGTGTTTCTGACATCAACGTGGGGTTTGTTTTGCAGATCAAGGGCTCATTCTACCTAGTCAGCATGGTGGACAATGACTACATTACCGGCGACCTTTTCTCTGTTTTTGCCTAAATGTAATTTCAACCACCACGTTATAGACGCAGACATGCATATTTTGAATTTCATATAGTCCTTTGATATTACTTAGTTGACAGCGAACAATTATTCATTTGTCTGACTGGGTAAAAAGCTTTTGTCAGATGCGAGAAACTACTTTTAGGTCCTGCATTGGGGTAATTGACAGGGGCTGAGGGAAAGGTTACTGAACACTAAATTGTAAATTATACACATGCTGCGTGCTCTCCTTCTCCCTCTTTCACCTCCAGTACGCAATCGATACCTCATATCAGTCGCCAGGCTTGAGTGCACCGTTGCACGAGCACATTATACAAGCTGTTAAATACGAAAATAATAGTCGATGGGATTAACGCGAACACGTCAAGTTGACATGAAACTGTGATATGAAAAAATCGACATTACTTCGTTGTCAAAATGGCATGAAACTAAATTATATTACCCTGTTGTTACAACATTAAAAATATAAAGCGACATAATATGGGAATGACAAGATATATCTCTGTGCTTGGTTCCATTGTATAGCAAATTTTCAATGTACAGTCTGAAAAAATCATTAATTAATTGACAATCCCTCCTTAATCTCTGATGTACACTGTACACGACGTTCGCTCACTTTCTATTCTGCGAAACTCAGGTGCTTTCATCTCTGAACTTGTTATTTCTGTGCACGTCAACTTCGCTCGGTCTCATGCTGTCATGAAGATTTCAGAAACACACAAACTCCACCATATGAATTCTATGAACTTGTAGCGGACGTCTCAATACTCCCGTTCTCGACAAGCTCCATGAGCCTCGCTGTGGCCGCCTCAGAGGAACCTGCTTTGCTGCCATCGGAAGCGTCTAGACTTCGCCTGCATCAGATCAACCGCCAGGTCCACTCCTTCCTCCGCCATCACCTTCCTCCCAGAAACGGCAACGGCGTCCTCCTCAGTCACCTTGTCCAAGATGAGATCAGGCCAGATAGTATAGTGATGTAGCAGGTGACTGGCCATAGCTGTGTATGTGAGGAGATGGCAAATAGAGCACAAAGAAATGGCACATCAAAGCGCAACGCTGGGCTTCGTCTGCTGTTGCATTCTGGGGTGCAGCTCCCGTGAGAACAGGTTGTTCCCGATCAGCGTCACTCGCAGCGTGTCCACCTGCAGCATGAACACGGCGCCCGCCTTGGGCACCACGCGCATCTTGTCTTGCAAGGTCAGGATCCCAAACGTCTGCTCCGTTTCCCGGATCATGATGCCCTGCACGCCCACATGGCTCCGGCTCTTCGCCTCCACCACCGCCATCATGGCGCCGTGCAGGTCCGCTGCCAGGAGCCGCGGCTGCACACTGCCATCGTTGCACTCCGACACCAAGCTCCTCGCATAGCTCTGCCACATCTCCTGCATCGGAAGGAAGAGGCTGTACTTGACAAACTCGGCGGGGAGGTCCAATGACCCGGCCTGGCGATGCTGCCGCATGGACAAGTGCTTGGCGGATCTCTTGCTGCGAGCGCGGAGTGCTCGGTCCTTGGCCCTCTCTGCTGCGCCGCCGTGCGTTGCGGGGTTGTCGAGCAAGTAAGGCCTGTCCAGGAGGCGGTTCTCGATCGTGCTAGCGATGTTGCTTGCTGTTTTTGTGTTACTAGCAAGAAGCTCCTGCACGACTGTATCCACTCCTACGTTCGGACTGTCCCTGCGCAGCTGTGAACGAGAAAAAAAGAAACGGTGAGAAAGTGAAAACAGGAAGCACAATCATAATTCACCAAACGCATATCCTGTGATGAAAAAACAAACCTGCAAGTTTGAGGAAAGTGGCCCGTTGAGCACAACTGGAGAGAGCCTCGCGTAATTCCGCTCATCCGGACCAAGGGCCTTCTTCTTCTTCTCCCCATCCTGACGAAACCCAGCAGCGGCGTCAATTCCAGAACTGAAACTCAGGGTTTAAGCACAGCAGGGTTTAAGAAGTGGGGTTTACAGCAACACTGACGGCCTTAGCAGGCCCTCGAGCTGCGTGCTGCCTCAGGTACCAATCCCTCACGCCGTCCCGCTCCGCCATTGCCAACCTCCTCTCGAAGCTCAATCACAGAACGCCATATCTGCTGCAACCCCTACAAGAAGCACAATCAGATGACAACTTTAACCCTAACCTTCACCACCCACCTTTCCAGATCACCATCAAAACCTAAATCTCTAGAACTCAATAACATATCCATCCACAACCCACCCTAACT
Source organism: Bryoerythrophyllum caledonicum (assembly GCA_963971425.1). NCBI lineage: Eukaryota > Viridiplantae > Streptophyta > Bryopsida > Pottiales > Pottiaceae > Bryoerythrophyllum > Bryoerythrophyllum caledonicum. The sequence goes on along the minus strand of OZ020515.1, from coordinate 36,872,951 downwards.
TCAAAGTCTCCAATCACACCACATCCAGCAACCAAAATGCACAGAAATACCGTGAAAAAAAACCCGGAACCAACTCATCCATCAATAACCACAACAGCAAAATGTCTGTGCCCAGTAAACCTAAACTCCAAGTTCAACCAACTTAGTACTAACGCTAATTTCCTGATGTAAACCCTAATCTCTAAACCTGGTCCGCATGAAACAGCAACACAGAATTTCATGGAGCGACCAGGAAATTCAGCAAACATAGCTATACCCTAAACCCTAAACCTTGATTCCCAATTCGGCAAACATGCCTTGAATCTTAGGCTGGCATTGCGGAATTCTGATGCATTGGGAGTTGGAGTTCGAGTTGGCAATTGTTGCGTCGAAGGAGAGGATGTGACTCGACGCTGGTGTGTGAGTTGAAGAGTAACGCAGAAGTGCAGAGATTAGTACATGCCATTGCCATGATCTTCCAAGTGGAATTGAGTTTTTGGTGATACGTGATAAATTTCATAGTTGTGAGAAACAAAGGGGAAAGCTTATCACTACTTCCAACTTGAACACCCTCCCTAGGATTGAGTTTTTGTTGATACGTGATAAATTTCAGCCCATGAATTTCAAACTATTCTCATAGCTAACCCCCATGTTGGTAGATTTTGAATATCTTCTTTAGAATACATTTCCTGGCCTTGAAACTTTTCACACATGTTATCAACATGAAGATGACCTTGTGCCAAAAATTTCATGTTGAAATAACAAATTCTCTGCCCTAGTGGGGGTGCCAAAGTTGGAAGTAGTAAAATGGTTTTCCCCTTTGTTTCTCAAAACTATACATGTTGTAGATTTGGAATATAGTTTTTTGTGTGGACCTTTTGGACTTGAAATTTTCCACACATGTAAACAACATTAAGGTGTTTTCACTCCAAAAATATCATGGGAAAAAAAAAGAATTGCTCAAGCCTTGGGAGGGTGTCAAAGTCGGGAGCTGTGAAACTTTTCTCACAACTACCCCATGTTGGTAAATCTTGCATAACCTTTTTTTGTATACATCTCCTAGACTTGAAATTTGGTAAGCATGTTGTCAACATAAAGGTGATGTTGTCCCCAAAATTTCATGTTAAATTAACAATTTTCAGCCCTTGGAAGGGTGTCAAAGTTGGCACTTTCCCTGGAATTGCACAAGGCGCCAATTTGGGTGTCACCCCACTGTACAGCTTTGGTGAAATTTTCTCAATGTTTTAGCATTGTAAATGATATGAATTTTCTTCACTAGTTCTTCAAAAAATCACAATAAACTCAATTTTTTTCCAAATAAAAAGTTGTGATGTTTGTGACATATACAAAACATGACATCTCATCTCTGAAAATAAAATAATAGAATTCCCACTTATATTTGAGGAAAAATTAGAGTACAGAGCAGAATGAAAATTGGGATTGATTCCACGGTCATAGGCTTCTATGCCCTTCCTAGACTTCAAGGAGGAATTGTAGCATTTCATTACATGACAATAAATTCATTCATGATGGATGACATGCTACATTTCCTCCTTGGAAGAGTATTGAAAGAAGCAATATCGGTCGCTAGTTGGCTTCAGGTTGTCCTACCTGAGCACATACTTTCGAATTCTCTCCGAATGAGCAAGCAAAATATCTGGCAGCAAGGCCAATTCAAAGATGAATAGGCAGTGAGATTCCCACTAGGATCTGGCCTTGGCTCCGCGCTACCGATCCTTGCGCGTTCTTTCTTTCGGTGTTCACTTTGCAATTCAAACTTTGTTTGTCTTTGTGCCAAAAAAAAAATAAAAATAAAAAATTATATATATGGCAGCAGACGAAGCAAGGCCAAGAGGAGCATGAACAGTGTGCAAGGCAGGATGCAGCGGACGGTGGCGGAGGCGCCTCACGTGCGGTGGGTCCGCGATGGCGCTGCATCGCTGATGGGTTCAGGGCTTCTCCACGTACCACCACCCATTGGCGCATCAGGAATTACACTTGAGAATAGCAGGAAAAATTAACCACAGAAAGATCGAAGTGAATATAACTTAAATACCTACAGTTCACAAAGTTGCCAAAAGCCCAAAGGTGCATTGTCAGGGTCTGGCTGCCAAGGATATTGCCCAAAGCCAAGCGCCAAGTGGACATGGTCTGCACTTTTCTTCCTTCCTCACTTTTTTTTCTTCATGAAGCCATTCTTTCACTGATGGTCTGCACCTTTGCATGCCCTCCTCGTTGCTCTTCAAAGGGATGGACGGGGTCATCCCCCTCTCCGTTCTCCTGTCCGTTTCCACAACCCCATTCCCATAGCTCCATTCAAACCCTACGCCCTAAACTCTAAATTTTGATCCATGAGCCCTGAATTCTAAAACCTAGTCGCTAGGAGATGGGGAGGGATTGACTCTCCATCCATCTCCATCCATTCTCTGAAAGGGGGCGACAAGGGGGTTATTCCTCCTTGGCCCTATGTCACCTCCTACTTTATGATCTTATGTTTGTAACAAGGACCATATGGAGAGGGTGACTTGGCTTTGGAAAGGTGTAGAGGAACTCTTGGTCAATAGTTCGAGAACTTGGGGTACCATGGGACAACTTTAGCTTGCATTGGATAGGACCAAAGAACATTGATTGTCATTACTACTCATGCATTTCGTTGGTGCAAAAAAAAAAAGCATGAAATTTCTCATGCTCTTGATTATTGCCATATTTTAAAGCTCACCTTCTCTATCTCTTTCCTCTTCTCATGGGACTTTCATAAAAACTTCTTTTAAGATAATCCATCCCAATACCAACGGCATCCCATAATCAACAATCTACAAATTGCCCCATTTATGCTACCATTTCCATTCCATTCACGCTTTCATAGCTCCAAATTAAGGTTTTCTATTAGTCATGATATCTTACTTTTGGTTGGCGCATATGAGGGGTATTTAGTAACGGAATGGCAAACCACTTTGAAAACTCATAAAATATGAAATCACTTGGGCTCAAATTGAAGTACTAAGTACTATTGTTGAAAAGTAATTTTATTATTATGTGTTTCCTCCAAATATGCAAAACTCACAATTTTTGGCCAGGTAACTTAACCCTTTAGAGCTGAGCTAGTCAAAATGGAGCTGACATACGTGTATTTCCGAGTATAGCCCATTGTTTGTCAGTTAAATGCACTTTTTTTTGTTGCAACGTGTGTGACACTAGTGAATATCCGTCAGATGGAACAAATTTATCTCCAACCCATACAGGCATTAGCAAACTACAGTGACTTTCGTGAAGTGGGGTCGTCCTGAAATGTACCCTCGTGTAGATGATATTACACCTAATCTATTACACTTGTAGATTCTCCCAGCTCTCATGGTCCACATTGGCATTAAAGGGTTAATGTTCCACCTCTTTTTAATATGATCTATTGATGATAATTTGAAGTTGTTACTTTTTGGAAGGTACAAGACGCAAAATCTTCTATCAACTGGGATTGTACATTGAATTTTGCAGCCCATGCTTCAGTGTTTGTGGGTACTGTACTACACCCACGAGATAGAATATTGAAATACCACAAGTTGCCTTTTGGTCCTGTCGAAAGATGGAATGACAAGGTGCACCCACAAATTGCCAAGAGGTCATGGAGCAAAGTGGGACACCCCATGTACTCATCATGAGAGTACGTTGATGTGAACAAAATTTTGGCCACCATCTTAGTGCTAGTAACAAGGTTATTATGCACTTTATGTTAGGAGTGGTGTCTAAAGCTGCACCTAAATTCCTTATTCTACCACCACTCAAACACCAAGTGCGAACATACCCTTACTTCAATGAGGCCTATTTTAGTGTCCACAATATAGTTTTCCTCAAAGTGCACCCCAAACCGGAAAGCCAGTAGGAATACGGTGCCAGATATGACGAAACTTTTTTGTGCACGAGAATGGACGTCCAAAAATCTCATGCTCCATTTTTCTGCACCAACGAGATGCACAACAATCAATGCTCTTGGGTCCTACCCAATGCAAGCTAAAGCTCCCATGTAGTACCCTAAATTCTCAAAAGATTGACTGGTGGTTCCCCCACACCTTTCCCAAACCAAGTCACCATGTACATGTAGTCCCAATTATTAACATAAGACCCTAAGATTCGTGGCGAAAGATCCTTTACTTTCAAGAAAACTCTAATAAGCTTACATTTCCAAACTGCACCCGTTTGCATTCCCATAATGTCAGTTACATTGGGGTCATCCTTGCCATGTGACAGTTGTTGCAACACCACAATACTATTAGATGGGCTCTAGACAAGTGAAGAAATGCAGCCGGTGTTGGAATGAACAAGAGTACCAGTGTGATGGGTGTCACATGCAAGGTGTTGCAACATTCTACTTGCAGATTGAGAATGTGACTTCATGTAAGGGCCACTTTACTGGTGGAGAAGTGCACTGAAGAATTTCAGCCAAAGGCATGGTTGTGTGAGGCAAGGGTTCATATGGCGGAGAAGATGAAAAGATAATTAGAAGTGTGTGAACCCGTAAAGGCCCAAGGCATTTTCACATCAAAAACACTTTGAAACTGCTCGTTCTAATGCAATGAGTAATGAAGTAATCGAAAGTTTTTGAAAGTTTATGAAATCTTTATGAAAGTTCCTTTTGTTATATTATAGATACTATTTACAATAAACACAATTTAAACCATCTAATTGGATCGTAAAGGCCCTTTCATTATGGCTACATTTGAACCCAAATTTGACAAGTTTTTCTTTTAAAAATTTGGATGAAAAGCCATCAATCATAACAAGACAATGATCATTTCACTAGAAATGAATGAACTATTTGAATCTCTTTGATAAAAAGAATGAAACGGCTTGGTTATGCCAAGAGAGGCATAATCAAGAGGCATTCAACTAAATACATATAAGTTTAAAGAACTAGTGCTGAGGCAACCATTCGTTTCATAATCAACAAAAGAAGATGATTTTAAAATGAGCTTACAACTATTAGGACCAAACTTGGAGAACCTAATGCATATGAAGGAAATGGCTATCACATTGAAGAAATAGATAAGCTTTGGTGAAAAGGGTGAATGTGGCCTACTAGAAAAGAACCATTCACTTGAGTCTATTCCAAAAACATAAGAGGTACCCTCAACGTTGATTCTAAAATGTTATGAATATACCGTAGTAATGTAACTTATATGTACAATCCTCCAAATGATCCAAATCTCTAAATCTCTAGCCCAAAATCAACAATAGGATACCTTACGCAGAGGTCACTTTTGGCCCCTACTTGTCAAAGTTTTAATTTTTCCAAATCGTAATAGTTTGGACACAAAGGGTATCCCCTTGACATTACATAGGTATCACATAGGCATCACACGAGTATCACCTAGACAAATCTCTTGAATTTTCCAAATTTTTTTTGGACATTCTCCATTTGGAATTAGTCACATTTACACCGTCCGATTTAACCCCATTATTTCAAGGAAAACATTCGGGGCACCATTTAAAAAAGCCACACATGCAACTTCAAGGTTCGCAAACTGCAAACGCGGGCCCCACTCCCTCGGGATCCGCCACGTGGCGCACGGGCACCGAAAATACCACGGTCCGACGGACGGCTTCCGTTGACGGGCAGCGAGCGGAGCATCTTTCCGGGGCCCGGGCAGGCGCGTGGGTAAACTTCAACGGCTGCCCGGGACTCGCGCACCTCCACGGGCACCGGTCCGCCAAGTGGCATCGATTCCACGCCCTTCTCCGCGCTTCGCATAAACTCACCGCTCCTCGCGATCGTCTTGTGTGCGCGAGCTGTGCAGAGGCGCGTCGTCTCGCTCGCGCTCTCATGTCTAGATAGAGTTCTGATCGTTCCACAGGAGCTATGGGGTTATCATCCGCCGCTTTGCTCTTTGGTCTCGCGTTTGCAGCTCTGGTTTTGGTGAATGGGAGCGCTACTGGTGGTCTCGTGAGCCAGTCTGGTGCTGCTGTGGGGAGCGGGTACAAGCTCGTGTCGATCGAGGACTTGAAGGGCGCCGATGGCGTCCTGGCCTACCTCGAGGTGATCAAGGAGACGCCTCAGACGCTGGGGAAGGATATCAAGCGTCTCAAGCTTGTGGCCAGGTTAGTATTGTGCAGTGTGTTCGGGTTTGATTGCTTATGGCCAGGCTGTGGTGTTTGAGTTTCTAGGTTGGGGTGGGTTTGATTCTAGTAGCTGTTGACGGTGTTTTCTTTTTATCAGGTATCAGAGCGGTGAGCGTCTTCAAGTGCACGTGACGGACGCGGACTCTGAGCGCTATGAGGTTCCGCAGATGTTGCTCCCGCGGGAGGGAGTGGAGGGCGTTGAGAGCGGCTCCAGGACCTCCCGCAAGCTCGGCCCTGTCGAGAAGAAGGGAGTGGCAGCAAGCAGCCATCCTCTGGAGTTTCGGTACATAGCCGAGCCGTTCGGGTTCGCCGTGGTGCGGAAATCCAACGGGGAGGTTCTGTTCAACACGTCCTCACCGAGCAAGAGCGAGGCCAAGCCCGGGTTCAACAACATGGTGTTCAAGGACCAGTACCTGGAAATCTCCTCCCAGCTGCCGTACAAGTCTGCTCTGTATGGGTTGGGCGAGAGCACCCGCCCCGACGGGCTGCGGCTGGCGCACGGCCGCCAGTACACGCTCTGGGCCACCGACATTGGGAGCTGGAACATCGACATTGATCTCTACGGCACTTATCCGTTCGTGATGGACGTGCGCGATGGCGGACTCGCTCACAGCGTTGCCCTCATGAACAGCAACGGCATGGATGTGGACTATGGCGACGACTCCATCACGTTCAAGGTCATCGGTGGGATCTTCGACTTCTACTTCTTCGCCGGACCTAAGCCTTTGGATATTGTGGATCAGTATACGCAGCTTGTTGGCCGACCGGCCTCGATGCCTTACTGGGTGCTTGGTATGCAACACTCTCTATCCCCTCTGTTTTGTAGACAATTACTCTGTTTTGTGTCGATTTTGCGGATTGGAGATTTCTTTCTTTGACTGGTTGTGTGGTTTGCAGGCTTTCATCAGTCGCGTTACGGGTACAAAAGCGTGGAGCAGCTGGAGACGGTGATGAGGCGGTACAAGGAGGTGAAGATTCCGGTTGAGTCCATGTGGTCGGACATTGATCACATGGATCACTATAAGGATTTCACCCTAGACCCTGTGAATTACCCTGCGGAGAAGCTGAGGTCGTTTGTCGACAACTTGCACGCCAACCACCAAAAGTTCATCATGATCCTGGACCCAGGTAAGAATCCTAAAATCATCCACATAGAATGTACCAACTTGTTTTCAATGTTGCTAGAGGATCCTAGCAATCGAACGTCATACTCCAATCGATGGTTGATGTAGGAAGGATGACTAACACGAACGCTGCAGGAATCAAGATTGACACGAACTACTCGACGTACGCGCGCGGCGACAAGCTTGACATCTTCATGCGAAACGCGACAGGCCACCGCTACATTGCGCAGGTGTGGCCGGGAGCGACCAACATTCCGGATTTCCTCCACCCGAAGGCGCAGGAGTTCTGGTCCACGGAGGTAGCGGAGTTTTACAAGGTGATCCCGTTTGACGGGCTCTGGCTCGACATGAACGAGCCTGCCAACTTCTGCGGTGGGCCGACTTGCTACTATCCTCCGGAGATCAAGGTGTGTCCCCAGATCGACGAGTGCTGCATGATCTGCGACAACACGAACGTGGACCGCTGGGACGACCCTCCTTATCACATCAACTCCCTTGGCGTGCACCGCCCTCTGTACTCGCACACCATGGCCATGAACTGTGAGCACTACAACGGCATCCGGGCGTATGATACTCACAATGTGTACGGATTCAGTGAAGGTCTCGCCACTTACAGAGCTCTCAAGGAGGTAATAAAACACGTCCGTAAACTCACTATCCTACCTGGTTAGCTGTAAGTTCAATATACATGGAGTTGCCTCTTTCTGATCGAATCTTTTCGTGCAGTTGAATGGGAAGCGGCCGTTTGTGCTGGCTCGGTCCATGTTTTTGGGATCCGGTTCATACGCTGCGCACTGGACTGGGGACAACGGAGCCACATGGGGCGACCTTCAGTACTCCATTGTGAGCTTGATCAACTCGGGCATGTTCGGAGTGCCGATGGTGGGAGCTGATATTTGTGGCTTCAACTTCCTAACTAATGAAGAGCTCTGCGTTCGGTGGACTCAGGTAACAACTAAAGCTAGAATGGTTTTGTTCGTTTGATATGCAAAGGTACATGGACTGATGCTAGGATACAGCTCCTAATGACGTTTCTCCTATAATTCCAGGTTGGTGCATTCTATCCATTCTCGAGGGATCACTCCGACATTCACGTGGGACCGCAAGAGTTTTATCTTTGGGAGTCGGTGACCGAAACGGCCAAGTTTGTGTACTCATGGAGGTACCGGCTGCTACCGTTCTTCTACACCTTGATGTACGGCGCGCGGACGACAGGCGCGCCACTGGCGCGGCCGCTCTTCTTCGCAGTCCCCGAGGATCCGCGGACGTGGGGGATCGGCGACCAGTTCCTGCTGGGAACCGACATCCTCGTCTCGCCCGTGCTGCAGGCGGGCCAAGTGGCCGTGAACCCCTACTTCCCCGCGGGCGTCTGGTACAACTTGTTCGACCCCAAGGAAGTGATCCACGCCACCGCCAACAGCTCCTTCCACTCCCTGGAGGCGCCGCTGGACAAGATCAACGTGCACGTCAGGGCGGGCGCCATCCTCCCCATGCAGGAGCCCGCCTGGAGCACCGCGGAGGCGCGCAAGACGCCATTCACGCTTCTCGTCGCCTTGCCTCCCGAGCCTACGTCGTGCATGTCGGCGTCCGCTGTCTGCGACCAAGTGGACGTCGCGACTGGCGAGCTTTTCGTCGACGACGACGACCAGCTGCAGATGGAGGTCAAGAACGGCACTGCAACTTACGTCGAGTATCAGGCGTTCAGGGGCCATGGACGCTACATTTTGACGGCCAACGTGACGGAGGGCGCGTACGCTCTCAAGCAGGGATTCGTCCTGCAAACTGTGTCGGTGCTCGGCGCGGCCGCCTCGCCCGCGTCTGTTCTTGTGAATGGGCAAATCCACAACGCGGCCAAGGTGAGCTTCAACAACGGAGACTCGTCCTTGACGATCACCAACCTCAACTTGCCCATTGGCAAGAGCTTCGAGGTCAGCTGGGATTGTACTACGAAGCACGGCGCGCTTGCAGCAATTTAGATTTTGTCGGTGATTGATAATTCCATGAAAGGCAGAGGTGATTGTTTATTGTTCTCCAGAGAATTAGTGCCAACGGGAAGTGTGTAAGTACTGAGTTCATACTGCAATTGAGCAGAATTTGTGAGTAGGTGATGATGGATGGCAATGCTTCTAGAGTTCCTTTTCTGTAGCGGCCTCAGCTCAACATTGTAATTTTGATTGTTTAAAGATCAATTTCTGAAAACATTCTCTGCATTTTGGTTAAGTTTCAATGTCACTCTAGTCAACAATGTAAACCGTTCATATCATTCTTGAACCAATGCTAGGGTGGCCTCCTGGGCTTTGGAAATACCATTGAGCGCTCACTTCTTTGGTGACACACATCTAGTTCTTCCCCTATTGAAGGCCACTTGATTTATTTTCAGCCACAGTTTGGTCTCTGAATGTGTTAAATCTCAATTCACATGAACGCCCTAAAAGAACTTTGGAGTGCAAATTTGCACACATTGTACGCACACTTGTCAAAACTTGATTCATGATTTGGAGTTATAGAACTCTTGGAATACTTCACAACGCATTGTTAGATGCACCAAATACACTCAAATAAAATGTAATGCCTACAAATATAATGTCACATAGTGCGTCATATTTCATACACATGCAAAATGGTTTTGGTCTAAAATTATGATTGAAACTAGTCTCCAAGAGATAATCTCCAATGTTATTGTGAATGTTGATTTACCTAATCATATATTAACTTATATTGTGATTCATGTTAGTTTTGGAACATCTTTGTATACAACCAAGTAAACCAAAAGGATGAAAATCAATGCAAACAATGCAGAAATGTTTACTTCACGTGTTGTATGTCAATATGAAGCCATCAACATATTGCACATGTGAACCTCATCTATTTTCTTATTGAATTGATTTTGTAAGGTTCTATTGATTGATAAAGTAGTACACCCTCTAAAATCCACAATTTTCACTACCAACATAAACTGACAATATAATCTGCTACAGTAAGTGTTGGATGTTGTGCTAAATTTTCCCCAAAGTTATGTTCATGGGACAAGTTCAATTTTTAAGGTTAGATACTAAAACTAGACACTCTATTTCCATGAGAACCAACTAAGAGAAAAATAAATCAAGGCAATAGTGGGAAAAATCCATGGTCACTAAAGAGTTAACATTACTAGATATAAGTCCAAGGTTCCAAAATGACGAAAACTCTTGCATCAAACCAACCTTCAATCATCTGCAAAGATCTGGTTACGACCTTTAACGCCTAAGTGGACCACGAGGCCATGGGCAAATCTACACAACAAATACATTTCATCGCGACCTCACTTCACGGAAGCACTATAGTTTGCCTATGCATACATCAATTGGAGGTGAGAAAGATACGTTGAAAAGCTCTCACGAGGCTTGAAGTACCATGACCACAACGATCAATCGTGGGAAAAGTTACAACACCAAAATTGACCCTCATAGGACCTTAAAGGGTTAGCAAGGCCCCCTTTCGCTAGCCTTCCGCCGGATTACACCTGGCTCCTAAACAAAATCTGAGTACTTCAAATGCTGAGAAAAATGAGTTCTCCAGCTACCAATAAGAACTGATAACATACCTCGTCCAGCAATTCGGAACGCTCGAGAATTTAGTGCCGAACAGCTTCAAAATCAAGCCTCCAACAAAGAAATCAGTTCTAAGCGCGTCCCAATTTATCATAGATTACGTTCTGCCCATCAAGCACACTCTAAGTACTAGACTGCAGAGTTCATCAATGTTGAGCTCATAAACCCACAGTAAATCAGCTCCAACGTACACCAGTGACAGAGATATTGGTACCAACTTTTCACATCTGGAAGCTGAAAAGCGCCGCAACATCGGACACGACGTCTTCATCTCACTCTGGAAGGTCCGTATCAAGTACTGCAAAGCGGCGGACATTACAATGCAGACTGATATTTCCATCATCAAACACTACAGTAATTATGTGTTTTTTTTAAGAAAACTTTTGCTGAAAATTTTTACCAACTCTGAACTTGACAATAACCACCCTATTTGGGTAGTAAAGATGGTTGTGTTTCTCACAGGTAAAAATCTTAGTGCACTTTCTAATCATTTACTGAGGGTTGTTTTTGGCACTCTAAATTTGACATTATCACACTATTCATGAGTTTTTAACACTTTTCTCTACGTTTTCTTCGACAAGTGTCGACTTTAGACGGTTGCAAACAGCTCCATGTGTGCTGTTGACTCGATCATTCACCTTGCTCGAAACCTGCACAGCTTTTGAAGCTAATTCTTAAATCTGGAAGGAATACACTTTTACACTATGCATAACACAATTCTTTTCCACTACACACAATGCAAGGTTTCAACCCTTTACGAAAGAGTGTAGAAAACAACCCCATTTGAACTAAGGTTACCCTACCCATGACCTATCATATCCTAATACCAACAGTCTGTAAATTGCTCCAATTTCGCCCCGTAAGTGCTTACTTTTGGTACCGCTCAAAAATAAATTGATATCGCTTCAAAGAATATCCAGAAGGGAAGATCCTCAAGTTATTCAGCCTGTCTCATGAAATGAAGAGACCGAACGCTGCTAAGAAAATAGAGTTATTTGTAAAGGAACCGGTCTTTTGACCTCCTTTTTTCATGGAAATGAAAATCTAACATGTATTTGAGTGTAGCCGCAAAGTAATCCTGTGAAATAAATTCAGGATTTGAGGGTTTTAGGGAGGTGTCAATTACCGTAAATGGCACAAATCTCCCAAAAACAAACAAGAACATTGTTGGCTGATTGGACGAGTGTGGTCGGCACATTCAGCAACGTCGCTGACATGGCTGATTGAACAAGTCTAGCGCATACAAATGCAGAATGTTGCTGACATGGCTGACTTGAACAGTGTGTACCATGTGACAACACTCGGCGCTCAATAAAAGCTAGGCTCAAACTGGAGTTTGGTAATTCTGGGGCTCAAAAACTAATATGTCGAGTGTTCTATTCAAGGTCTAGAGTAAAACCCTGCCAGTGGACTCGGCAACCCTGGCATTTTCCATTTTACATGTCAAGAACTGAGGATTTGGGGTTCTTTGCAGATAACTCAAATATACCAACTCCTTCAACCACACCGAATTTGATGTTTTCTTTCGTGGTACTCTATGATTTGAAAGCGCTACAGCTTTTTACTTTTGATGAAGGTTTTCACTAAGAGTACTATTATCTATACTACTTAAAAAGTGGGTGATCATTATCAACATAGTTGGTAAAAATATTCATCAAGTGTAAAAACTCATAGCATTTATAAATCACAGAGTGAGCCCCTTTCACCCCTCAACAAACAAATATATTCCCCTTTCATTCCTCAACAAACGCTGCTCGGAATAAACATCCTATCAAATATCTCAAATCAACTAAAGAAATCAGTTAGAACTTCGGACTAATCATACGCGAGAGACGCTGCACATTCTATATTTGTAGACATCACTCCATTTGAAGCCGAACAATCCCTGCGGACATTCCTCCGCACCACACCGACGCACGCCACGTACCTGGCATCCAACAAGAATAAACCTCCAAAATAAACACAAAATTCAAGCATCAACAATGGCGCACCTTAACGCCTGCGACAGTAAATATAGGAGCCCACGTCACGGAATAACATGCAGGCATTCCTCTAGATTTAGCCCGGGCGAACATGGAACACTGATTGGATGGCACTCTGCTGTTCAGTTTGAACTGTTCCCTGGAATCTGCGAGGTTGAGTCGCGTCGCGGCTGCCGCGACGGAGACGCCGAGGTGAGCAGTATGGGCAACTTGCTTGGCAGTGGGTGCGAGTTTGAGGGCGCATTACGGCCTCTCGTCTTTCAACTTGATCTGGTGATTCTTGTACATTCTCATAGCAGTTTCTTTTATTTAGAGGTTTTGTTTTTTACGCTTTTTTTAATACTATTTTTTTTTGGGAAGATAATTTTGCTTTCTTTTATTGCTATTTTTCATTAACTTAATGACGTGGGTTTCTCCCACATGACAGACGCTATATTCCGGGTTGATGTTCCGTCATTCTAACGGACTTCGAGATTTTTTTGAATGATATTATTCGTTTTGTTGCCGCATATGAACCATTCAACTTTTCATAACAGACAACCCTGAAATTCTTGACTATCTCTCAAGAAACACCAGATCCCTCTATTTACCCACATGAGCGTTGCACTTAGGCACAACTTTATGTGGGTCTCGCATCTTAACCCCTAAATTTCGAAGAGTCCCCTCGGGGGACTCAAGAAGGTTCGGGCAGGTTTATGTGGTGTCAATTTGTAACATTTTTCTTTGAAATTTTTAGTGAAGTTGGACATTACCAGAAGCTTTGTGTGAGTCCAATTTTTTCCTCAATCCAACAATTCATGAAAAAGTTACAGGGTTTTGAAGTTGGAATGGGGAGAGCAGGTACGTTGGGCAACTCCAAATTTTTTTGCTCCGACACTCTATTGAATGTGAGGCTTTCAGTACCAGCAAATAATAATACTTCCTTTCATATTGTCAAAAAAAATCTCTTGTCTTTAGTGAAAGAAAAGCATATAAATCCAAGTCAAACATTTTCACACATTGTCGGGCAAGGTACCAATAAACTTCTTCTTTTCCACATTAAACTTCTTATTTTTCACTTTTTATTTTTTCCGTAGCATTATGTGGTGTGAACCTTTGCATTGACCGTTCAGATTTGCATCCTAAAACATATAAAGTTCACCAAAAACATATAACATGAATTGACATTATTTTGAACCTCCACTACTTGCACAATTTTTTGAATATGCTACACCCCACCTCTACCTCTAAAAGTTGGTGTACAAGGAACTAGTATCATCCTTAACATGATGGAAATGAATTTAGACCTTGTATAGTGCAGATATTTGACACCAAGTGAAGTCAAAGTTTGCTGATCCACTAAACCCAGGGAAGAAAATGAACATTTTTTCTACTTCAAACACTATGATCTTACAAATCGTGCGGCCAATGTTTATGAAATTTTGTGAGTATGTTATTTAGTAAGTCTTTATTAAGATCATATGGTTAAAATTAGAATTAAAAGTTTTACGTGTCTTCTTTACTCATTGCACTAAATCTAGCAGTTTTGAAGTGTTTTGGGTACAAAATTGTCAAAGAAATTTAGGGGTTGATGACATGGGGTCATTTCTCTGGCCTTCATATTTGGGGGTTCCATAGGATTCTTTTGGGTTTTTTTTGGACAAATTTAGGGCCTGTTGCCTGAAATTATTTTAAGAGGTTCCACCACAATGAAAATAGCCCCCCCTCCAACATAAAAATAGGGGTAGGTATTGTCTCAAGCATGTACTCTAGTACAATGCTCGTTGAGGTATCTAGAACATCCTCACGTGTGGCACTGCCCCGGTCACGGTGAGGCCCAAGGGAGAGGAAAACTTTCAGCAATGCACAACAAGGTCCCCACCAACACTTACTTGCGGGCTTGCCAACGGCCTACCATCTGGCAACATCCGCCACCCGCCCCTTGCGCCCATAGGCCCGCCCCCTTTAATCGCATGACTTCAACATAAAAGTATAAATCTCTTTTAAAAAAAAACAAACCAAATGTCGCTAAGTGGCCAACCCCGGGCGATTGCACACCAGCAGCGTCCCCTACGGGAGGCCGACCGCAAGTCGCCCGGCATCCCGTCGGCGGGCGTTGCTACCCCACTCCTCACGCCAAGCGTTGTTGGCGCGGATGCCCTTAGTGGGTTCCTTAACCCTAAAGGACCACGACCACTTTCGCTCTAAAACCAGTCCAAAACTGCCACTGCCAAAAAGAGACATGAAAATCACATTTTAAAGTGAATTTTGGATTTTCAACAGTAAGATCTTAAAATAGACTTCTATATAAACATGCCATAAAAATTTTAATTGCAATCCACCGCACAGATTGATAGATTTTAGTGTTCAAAGTAAAAACAATGGTTCATTTTCTTCCCTGCGTTGAGTAAATCAGCAGACTTTGACTTCACTTTGTATCAAATTTTTGCATTGCACAAGGTCTAAATCTTTTACCATTGTCTTTACCATGTTATTTCCCAACACACCAATTTTTAGAGGTAAAAAAGGGGTGTAGCATATTCAAAACAAGTGTGCAAGGAGTGGAGGTTCAAAAATTGCCATTTCACGTTTTATTTTTTTGTGAACTACGTATGTATTCAAATGATAATCCAAATGGTCAAAAAGAAGGTTTTCACCACATATTGTTGTTGAAAAAAAAAAAGTGAAAAATATGAAGATCTCTAGGTTTTATGTAGAAAAGATGAAGTTTTTTTCCCCCGTTGCCCGACAATGTGTGAAAATGTTTGACTTGGAATAAAATGCCTTTTTACACTGAAGAAAAGATTTTTTTTTGAAAATTTCCTGAAAAGGAAATATTCTTATAAGTGTGAAAAATCTCAATGTCAATAGAAACTTTTGTCAAAATTTTTGGAGGTGCCCTGTGTCCCCACTTTTGGCTTTAAGTGGTACTAACTTTCAAACCACAAATCCAAAAAATAAAATAAAAATATGTCTACGAAGCTCTTATCTCAGGCAATCTAGAATATAAATTTTAGAGAAAAAGGATTTTTTTTCGAATTTTAGGAACCTGCCCAAAATCAGAAATCCCCCCGAAGGAGGCTCTGGTCCTTTAGGGGTTAAACACCAAGTTCCTGGCCGGTGAGAAAGGTTTCCAACGTTCCATTCACGAATTCATGGATGGCCTTGCACCTCCAATTTCCACATTCCGGAACAACTCTCATCGCCCCCGGAATCTCACTGTGGCCGCTGTGGCCTCGGAAACGGTGAAGTCAAGGTGCAGAACATGTCACCCAACTCCCCAGGCAACAATGGCCGTCCATCCGAAAGCATGCACTTCCATCACTGTGCAGTGTGCACCAAAAATCACTGCAGCAATGATGAACTCCTTTAAAAAAACTCAAAAGAGGTCAGCATAATGGACACAGAAACAACCAAAAATCCTGAGGCTCCTGTGACTTTCTGCTGAAGCCGCTACAGTGATGGCCGTACCGACTAAGTCCACATGTGCGCATCTTCTCACATGTTGGACTCCGGAGATGCCAGGCAGTATTGAAGTATTAATAATAGAGGTGTGGACTCCTCCTGGAAAATATCTGGCAGCCACCCAATATATCGGTACTGTAGCAAGGTCATCATTCATCAAATGAATAGAAATTTTTTTTTCATAAAATTACATTTACAGTAAAAATTCATCAAATTTTCCGTTTTCAAATCATTCTAAATAGCCTAGAATTATCATAGAGAAACAGCTATTTCGTTTTTGTTATTTCTCATTGATCAAATGATGGAATGCAATGACCAACAAGTGTATTACTATATGACTAATTTTGGAATAGATCATCAAACACTTAATGGTCATTTCATACCATCTTTTCAGTAGTTTTTACCATCTGAATGTTTGATTTTCTAAATCCCTCACGGATCATGACTATGTTTCATTAAAACCACCCCAAAACTGCTTCCTTTCGATGAGATATTATGCCAAACATTTTTATTTTTAAAATTTTCAAGCGTGTGACGTACAACCACAAGACACTCAGAAAAGATTTTTCCAACTTTGACAATGTGGATTGTAAGACTGTGGGAGAGTGCGGTGGGCGAGAGGTTGGTGGGCGGTCAGCGCCGCGCTGGTCTTGCACCACCCAAGTGTGCGATCCGAGCTTGTGTTGCGTTGTACCAACAGAAGCGGCCAAAAAGCCTGTCCCAGGTCGTCAACATCCGCTACTCTCCTGCACCGAGAAAGTGCGCCAAGTGTGCCTGCCACTTCTTCCCTTCCCCACTGTTTTTTTTTTTCCCTTTTTTTTTTTTTTTTTTTTTTCTTCCGGAAGGGTTGGTTGGGTGGTTTGGACACTCTGCTAGAAATGATGTTTAGTATATTCACACTGTATGATTGGAAGTGCTGTAATTTTACTTTTTCTGGAGATTTTTACCGAGAGCACAATTGTCTATACTACTCAAAGGAGGGGATCATTGTAGATATAGTTGGTAAAAATATTCATCAAGAGCTGTAACCTATATAAATCAGCTGTTGTGGATGCACTAAACATCCTTTTTGGAATACCGTACACATTATTGATTTGTTTCGGCACCTCCTTGCCGAATATTTATTTGCCAAGTTATATTGGTTTGAACAAAATGGGTATCATTTAGGTATTACATGGGTATCACCTAGGCATTACATAGGTATCACCTTGGTATTATATGGATGTCATCTAGTCAAATCTCTTGAGTTTGCCAAATGTTGCTTCTTAGACCTTTAAGAGTTTATTATGTACAAAATTGACTAGCACGTAGGATAATACCACATGATGCTCATAGCCATGGTCGGGGTTGTGAATGACCCCTTCGTTGGCTCCCTACACCCTACTTCTAAATCCTAAAATATTATTGCATAATAAGTTATCTTCAAAAAGTTAATTCTAACATTTATTAGGGTATCTTTCTACATCTCATCTTTGCATCAAACTTCAAAAAGTTAATCCTGACATCAAACCCTAAAAACGAAAAAATCCAAAAAAATCCCCAGTGGGAGTGGGAGTGGTCACCCTTGCAATAATAACAGCTTTGAGTCTTTGTCGCCAATGTGCGAATAATAATCCTACAGTCAAGCAACAAGTCTTCGTCCCCACAACAAAACCTACCGAGCAATGTTTGAAAATGGAGCATCCTAACAACGAGGGGAACACAACATGAAGCAAACAAGCACGTGAACTTTAGTGATGGCTCTATCCAAATTACACTACAAGCAACCTTGTCGTTCCTCATGTAGAAAGTGTTGCCCTAAACGTAGAATGTGGAAAAAAATTGCCTTTTCTTATCTTTCGTGACGAGATTGACTCACCGGCTTCTAAAAAGCTCAAAATAGTAAGTGAGGAGCAACATAGTTGTTAATAATGTCATGAAAACAGTTATCAACTAATACTTCCACCACATTTTGTTGCACTCCATATTGATCAATTCTTGCCCGCACAAGAATGGATGATTCACAAGTTCATGCTCCCATAATGCCAAGACCATTTCAGAATTTGCCATGTAAACATCAAGGCATTGCAAAAACACGAGGCAGCATGTCAGTGCGGGGCGCTCTGAATGTGACAAGAATTCCAGCTGGTGTTGAGATGGCCATTCCCCTATCAAAGCGCTGGGAAGGTAGGGCCCACATTCGCTTGGTCTTTGGTTGTCAATGTTTCCAAAGAGACCTACACGCTACTTTGTCAGTTTTCCGAGCCAGAGACATGAGTAGTTTCACACATGTTGTGGCCCATGAAGTACAGAGCTGCAAAGTTCAAAACACCTGGCCAGTACTTGATTTCCAAATACACTAATTCTAAGGCGCAATTGTCACGCATTATGTGTTGATAGGCATGTGGCACAGTTTTCTCCCAGAGGAGCTCTCACTGCTATTGCATATTGCTTGCTCAAAGCAATGATCTCATGTGGCTTGGATATTTCCAAGAAACTGATAGCTATGCACACCAACTTCGGGCATTTTTTAATGTTGACCACCCTACTCACATGACAAAGAGACTGGACTCGGTCTGTAGCCTGGCAGAAGAAGTAAGGTAAGCCCCCCTAAAACCGACAAGTTAAGGAATGTGCATATATGGAGAGAGGAGACAATTATACTATTATTTTTCAGTGATAGCCAATAGAATTGCAATTCCAACCCAAGTGATTTCATATTTTTTCGATGAAAACTGAATTAAATATGGATTTTCAAATTGTGCAGCCATGTTTAGTGGGTGGCCAGCAATAGGTACCCCCCATAACCAATGACCAAAAGTAAGGGTCTTGACTAATAGCAAACCTCCATTTGGAGCTGAGTTGGTGGTAATGGGATGGAAGAGGGTTGGATATACCCCAATTTTATAGGCGTTGGCTATGGGTTTTTGTTGGTTATGGGGAGGCTTACCTTATTGAAACCCATAAGTAAGCAGTGGGATGGGTGGAAATTTCATTGCACGTATCTCTAGTGGGGGTTTCATCACGAGCAGGAACTAGAAGTCACTAGCTCAAAGATTTCTCAAACATTCTTGAATGAAAAGGTTACTCCAATGCTAGTTCAAGAAGAATACCTTGGAGATGCTAATGGCCCAGGGCGAATTGACCCCCTCATTGGTACTTACCCGAGGGGACCACGAGGTGGTGGGGCCAAACTTGGCCCCTATTTTGTTTTTGGATGGGCCCTATTTTTAGCAAGAGAGGGTCCTGAAGGGTAAACAATGGCCGTAGGCTCCACCAAAATCCAAAAAAAGCCTCTAGACCCCCCAAAATAAGAGGGCCAGAAAAATGATCCCATGCAATGAAGACGGGGCCCACCTCGGGTAAGTACCAACGAGGGGGTCAATTCGCCCTAGGCATTTTTGTATTCTTCACAGTAAAATATGCACTTGTATATACGGTTCCCGACCGACATTTAAGGGTTAGGGAAACAGAGCGGGTTGTGCACGGTAGAATTCCACCATTACAATAATCATGCTTTGAAGATAATTGGATGGTCTTGGAGACTCCTTGGAATACACATTGCCCCAAGCCTATCCTTTAGGTTGTAAAGGACCGCGATTGAGTTTTGTTCTTTAGCGCAATGTTCATATTAAGTTTGTAGAGCACTAAGATTGCCATTTCAATGCTTTGTGGTCTTCCTTGTATTTTCACGTAAAACTTAGAGATCTTCATATTTTTTATCGTTATTGTTTCCACAACAATATGTGGTGTAAGCCCTCTTATTGACCATTCAAATTATCATTCTAAAACATAGTAATTTCACAAAAAGTAAGACATCAATTGGCAATCTTTGAACCTTGACTCTCTACACAATTGTTTTTAATATAGAACATCCCTTTTCTACCTCTAAAAATTGGTGTACAAGGAAGTAATACCTTGTTGAACATGATGGCAATGAATTTAGACCTTGTGTAGTTCAAAAATTTGACACCAAGTGAAGTCGAAGTCTGTTGATCCACTCACGTTGGGAAGAAAATGAATTGTCTTCTCAACTTCAAACACTATAATATTTCAATGGATGCTGTCTGATTGTATGAAATTTTGTGAGTATGTTACTCAATAAGCCTTAATTGAAACCCCACACTTCAAACTAGTAATAAAAGTTTTTGTTTCCTTCTTTACTCATTGCACTAAAATCAACAATTTTGAAGTGTTTCCGATGTAAAATTGTCAAAGCAATTTAGAGATTAGTGTTGAGTTGATATTAAAATGACACAACTTAACTTCAGTGATACTAGAATGATTTTGGTATTTAGTGTTCAAAACACTAATTGAAAACTCTAATGCTATATGTCATCAACAACGATAATATTAGAACACTAATGTCAACATGAACACCAAATGCAAAGAATTATAACTTTCAGTTTCTATTACCTTTACATTTAGTGTTATTAATAAAGAAATAATGCCACTTTGCCATTACGTGGAGATCGTGCAAACATAGTGGAAGAAAAACGGTGGCAGATAACCTAGTCCAACTCCTTGTCAACGTGAGTGCATGTGCATATACATCGGGCCGTTCATTAACCCTTGAAGGCTCAAGTGTACCTACACGAACAAAAAAATTCACTTTGATTGCAATTATCTTTCAATCCGTACGGTCGAAATTCACAAAATTTGAATTACACCATCTCATACAAGTTTATAAGAAGATCCTAGTGTTACATTCTCAAATTTTAATCTTGGAAAGTTATAATCAACAGAGTAGAGATTCCTCTAAAACGCCTTGGGCCTTTAGGGGTTAATGAACGTTAATACAAATTTTCTAGAAAAACATAATTAGCGTTGTGTGGTGAAGAGAGGTTAGATCATCCTCAATGCATCCCTTGGATAAGTCCCTGGCACTGAACTTTATTCCAACAGTAACACCAAAATGAACCCTTTAAATGTCGTTTAAGGGCCTAAAAACAATATGAGGGACAAAGAATCCGGAAGGTGCCGCAACAACTTGTTGGGACACCTTCAGGACCAGGATACAGTCTATCCTCTTTAAATGATACCTCGATAAGTGTTATTCCTCGATAAATGTTATGAAAAATCTCGCTCCCAAAAAATTAACACTGCTAAGTGTTATGTGTTAAGTGTTAACACATTCTCCGCTCCCTTCTTTGTTAATTTCACCTCGATAAGTGTTATTTTTGAGAAAAACGACATTGTACATCTAATACATCGAGGCCATATTTATTTACACACTTTTATCTATAATCCCATAACTTTTGTACTTAACTTGTTGCATTTTCTATTGAAAAATGAAGTGAATATGGTGTTTAGGGTCTCTTTGATTGAATGTCATTTAGTGTTTGAACATTGGAGGGGGTTTGGGAGAGAGTTTAGAGGTTTTTGGGAGAATTTGGAGTTGTAGTGGGGAGTCGGATTTGGGGAGTTGGAATTGGAGTCGGGACAGGGAGTTAAGAGTAGGAGTCTAGAAGGCAGGGAGTCTGCAAGTCGAAATAGGGAGTCGGGGAGTCTGTCAGTCCGATCACGGAGTCTGCAGTCTGGTGGGGGAGTCGGGGTCTAGAGAGTCGGTTGGGGTCCAGGGAGTGTGGGAGTCACGGTCCATGGGGTCGGGGAGGGGAGTTGGGGTCCATGAGGTTGGGGAGGGGAGTCGGGGTCAAGGAGAGTCTGTTGTTTTTTTTGTTTTTTTTTTGTGAATGTTAGTTGGTGTATGTATTGCATTGGGTTCACGTGGATCAATTCGATAGCCTGGCGTCTCGTCTTCAAAACATAGGGTATCTGCACTAACTCTATTTCGTAGATACGTTGTATTTTTTTACATCTACAGTCTTATTACTCATTGTCCAGCAGGTAGTTTTAGGGTAAATGATTGATTTTGTGTCTTGTCACGTCCTACTAAATTTTCTCCTTTGTGCTTTTGAAGGGTTAAACTTTTGAGTGGATCAGTGGAAATGTCCATTGAAGAACACGGTCAAAGTTTAATTAAGTCGAATTTTACTCCTGAGCAATTTAAGGATTCTATCTTGCGAGTGAAGGAGCACATATTGGCCGTGAAGGAGCACATATTGGCCGTGAAGGAGCACATTTGTTTTTTTGGCACAAAAATATACCAAAGTTTGAATTGTGAGTCGGGAGAGTCTGGGAGGGAAGTCGGGAGAAGGATACAGTAGGGAGAGTAGTGGGTTTAGGGTTTAGGGTGGGGAGTTGGGAGAGGGAGAGTGATAGGAGGGGAGTTTGGAGAGGGATAGGGAGAGGAGGGCCTCAATCAAAGATGAGTTTACCGGTGTCTAGCATTGGGCGTCCGCCAAGAGTTGCCACGATCAAGGGCCGTGAATTTACATTACATGAGCAACAAGAGATCATTTCTTATCGTGAAGAGATATTGTCTTGGGGTCACAAAATTACCAACAAAGCATTATGTGAGTGGGCGAATATCAAGTTCAACAATATTGCTTCTCAAGTCACGATTGGTAGATTGTTGAAACCGAAGACATCGGTGACTTCTATTGGTTTGGGAGATATGGGTACTTCCAAGCGTATGAGGAAGGCACAATGTCCGGAAGTAGAGACGGTGATTTTCAATTGGTTTGTGAGAATGCAAGAGAATGGTGTTGCATTATCGGATGATCTTGTGATAGCTTCGGCAAAGAGATTCTATGCATTATTACCGAGAGATGAAAGTGAGAAGGAACTTCAGTTTTCGAATGGGTGGGTACAGAAATTCAAGAGGAGATTTCAGATCAAAGGTTTTGTTCGGCATGGAGAAGATGCTTCAGCGGATACTTCGCCAGCAGTTTTGCAGCAGATGGAGCATATCAAGGCTATAGTATCTACATATGACATTAAAGATGTTTTTAATATGGATGAGACTGGTCTTTTTTACAG
Organism: Bryoerythrophyllum caledonicum; assembly: GCA_963971425.1. Taxonomy (NCBI): domain Eukaryota; kingdom Viridiplantae; phylum Streptophyta; class Bryopsida; order Pottiales; family Pottiaceae; genus Bryoerythrophyllum; species Bryoerythrophyllum caledonicum. The sequence continues at coordinate 36,849,860 of OZ020515.1, read as the reverse complement.
ATTAGAACCTAATCGAACTCTAGCTACAAAACGAGTGTCTGGGAAGAAGAAACTAAAAGAGCGCATTACGGTGGCTTTGACTGCAAATGGGGATGGAAGCATTTGTCTTCCTCCATTAGTTATAAATCAGTATTTGAAACCACGAGCATTTACTTCAAGGCATATTTTAAATCCAGAAAACTTGGGCATTACGTGGTTAGCGAATAAGAAGGCATGGATGACAACAACGATCTTTGAACAATTCATTATGGATTTTGAAAGGAAGATGGTTTTGGCAGGAAGAGAGAAGGTAATTCTCCTTGTTGATAATTTCTCTGGTCATCAATTGCCAACTGTAGCTTCACGGTTGAGGGTGACAAAACTTTTATTTCTGCCTCCAAATACAACAAGTCGTTTTCAACCTGTGGATGCAGGCATTATAGCCTCTTTTAAGGCTCATTACAGGAAATCAGTGATAGAACATCAATTAGAATGTGTTATGGCAGAAAAAAAATTCAAAATTGATGTGTATCAAGTAGTGATTATGGTTGAAAGAGCATGGCGTTTTAGGATTACAGCTCAAACAATTAAGAATTGTTGGAGCCATACGGGTATTTTTTCCAATGTTGTAGTGAATCAGGGAGAAGAAGTTAGCCGTCTGAGAGAGGTTGATGAAGTGGCGGCCTTGCTTGAGCGATTAACATTGTTATCATCTGATATGGAAGAAGATGATATTATGGAGGCTCAGGAGTTCATCAATTTTGAGCTCGAATTTGATTTGAATAATCCTTATCAACCCACTGATGAGGATATTTTAGACTATCTACCCATTGAAGATCAAGATTGTGATTTAGATGAGGATACGATAGATGTTGAAGATGTGATAGGGTTTAATGATGCAGAGCGTTGCCTTGAGACTTTGAAGAATTTCTTGCAACAACGATCGGAGAATGTTCATTCGGATGTGAAGAATTTACAAGATCTACAGAAGAAAATTTGCAATTGGCGCATGAAAGAATCTCGACAAACCACAATAGATTCTTATGTTGAATCAACGTAGTTGATTTATTATTCATATTTTTTTGTACTTTCGCTATTTAGTTTTATAAAGGTTTTGAATCTATGTTTGACATCTTACAAATTGAATCTTTGATATTTATATGCAATTATTTTCTAAGTATTATAAAAGTTTTAAAACTATATTTGAAGTCTTAGAGAACTTGTGATTTTTAATATTTGTTACACATTCATTTTTTAAGTATTATAAGTTTGATACCTCGATAAATGTTATAAATTTATTTCTCATGGCTTATAAGTGTTATTCTCGATATGTGTTATAATTGTTTTTTCCAAAATTTATAAGTGTTATTTTTTATATGTGTTATACCTCGATAAGTGTTATGCTTTTGACCGCTCCCGTGGAGTATCATTTAAAGAGGGTAGACCGTATGAGTTTTGGTACATCAAGACAAAACATTTTTGCGACCTGCGCACATGCTGCCAAAAACATACGTTTTTTTGCGCATGTACACACGCTTTTCTGTACATACTGACACTCACCTGCTATTCCGAGATAAACCACGGCATGTTTGCTTGCAGTAGATAGGAGCCCCTTTTTGGCATGTACTGGAATATTTGAAGGGTGCCACTGAAAAAATTAGCAGCATGAGGACGTTGGTGGGGATCCATAAATGGGCAGGTGATGCCTGTAATCGGAAAACTTCATGTTGAAAGGATATCCCGAGAGCTGACTAGCGTTGCTGTGAGGATGCCCTTAGAGCATCCGCAGCGGAGGCTTGCCCAACGAGCATCTGGACAACTGACAGGGTGAGTATGCAATGAAGCTCCGCAACAGCACTCGACGCACTGAGTGGATGGCACTGGGCCCGGCAGAAAACACTCATGTCACAACCAAAATGAAAATCCTACCGTGCACTGTCTAGGTATATTCTAGTATGTTGGTTTCCTCCAAAGATCAACGGAGGCTAAGGTGCTAGGCAACTTTTAGCCGAGGGAAGATTTGTGCACACCGGTGCCGTGAGGACGGTGCGGATCTTGACCAGCAACTTATTTTAGCCACATCTCACACGATGAAATTGCCTCCGCCATGCTAGTTCACCGTGTGAGGCTGCGGGTGCTCTTATAACATAAAATGTAGTGTAGCGTTTTGCCACAAATGATTGACAACATTGCAGCAGCTCCAAGACATTTGTGTCAGAGCTCCTTTACCAAAGTATCTATTGCTCAAATGTCCTATCATAATAATATAAGAGTTTAGAATATATCATCCATCTATCTCAGATATCATCCTCTCTTCATTCATCCATCGAATGTGTCCCGAATTCCAAGTGAGCCGCCTCCTTAAGCGGTAGAGAAGTAATGGGGGCACTTAGACGGTGGAGAATGCACCCCTCCAATTTTAAATTATTATATTTGACCAACTCCTGTTGTTTATTGTTACAGAGATCCTCATTTTCAATTCCTGCATGGCTGACCATTATGGCCCATTACTGTTTAGAGCATATACTGGGTGGAATTTTGAACCAAGCTAATTACCTCTTTTATTCTTTTTCTTTTTTTCTTTTTCTTTTTTGACACAAGCAAAGAGAACCTTTACAAGGTAATTACCTCTTCAAGTGGAGCCTCTTCAAGTGGAGTTCAAGTTCAAGGGAAAAAGTTATGGCATGAGTGCCAACTTGATGAAAGGGCAGGCCACCCTTGCCCCCACTAACTCAGCTTTGGGTGGGTGCAAACTCATGGGCCAGTTGTGTGAATTTATTTCCCACTATTAGCTTCAGTAGGTGAATTTGTGTACTGATTATTGGTTGGATTTATAGTGAGGGAGGGTGATTACTCAATGTGATGCCATACTCGATTTTACCTCTACAATGTAAAATTTCAGCCCTCAGAAATTTTGAGGTTTTGTGAAATAGAGCGTGCATTAGGAAATAGTTTGTCACACGCACTATTATCAATGAACTAAAGCATTGGTTTTTCTAGTAAAAAGAAGGTTTGAGACAATCAACATTTGAACGAATAAATGGTAGTTTACTCCCAACATTTGGTGGAAAATACCCTATACCATTAATTACTAGTTGTATCGAGGTTCAGGAAAGGCCCAACCCAACAAAATAAACTACCAAATACATCAATTCAGTACACAACTCACTGAATATATTGTGGACCATACAATTAGAAATACATCCACTAATTCCAGTATACGCAAATTACGATGGTCCACCTCAATTTTCAATCTACATCAAATTATGTACCTCGTTAAATAGTGTGGGATATTTTGACACAAAATTAATGTGGATTGATGGTGAGGTAGTAGTGAGTGGCATGACACATGTTGAAATGTGTCCACATGAATTTTGTTCTAAAAAAACTAATGTGGTCCACATCATTTTTCACCCACATTACCTATGCATCCAAACTATATTCAATGAATGATGTACTTCTTGTGTTCAATTTAGCTAAATATGACTTTTGAGTAGAAATTGAATCCAAGAAATAACTCAATGGCCACCTTTGCAAAAAAGAATGTTTGTAAAGCCAATAAATTCAAATTTTCCATTTATGTGGTTACAATTCAAATTTTTGATAGAGGTGGCTAGTTGCACTTCGTACAAGGAAATACATGCCTAATTGACCCAAAAATGGATGTTGGGCCTTGGAGGGTTAAAACAGGTTTCTTCCTGTGTGCGATGAGAAAGGCTTCGAAGCAAAAGTCCAAAGCAAACAGAGGGATGAGTTGAAATGGTCGTCCTTTGCTGCTCGTATAAAACCAAGACAGAGGCATCATCAACACTGGAAGCATGGGAGCAGTGCCCAAGATGAACAGTTCTCTTTATTCTCATGGCATAGTAGCATTCATCAGTTCATCATTGGGCACCTTGCGCATGACTTTCTAGTCAGGTTCATAGGAGACAGCAACGCTCCAAAACTACGGACAAACATAGCCCTCTGAAGATGCTTCTTCTTCTTCTTACTACAGTCTAACCTTGATAATATCACACTTGTTAATATAACACCATGATATTGTCACCCAAAACCTTGAAACAAATTTTCTTAGTGTAAAAATAACTTGTTAATATCACTATCACCCTTGATAATATCACTTTTTTTTTTCGAATTTTGTAGTGTAAGTGTGACAATATAAAAAATGGATGGATGAATAAGTGTGGATGATAGCATATCTCGTCGGAATGTTTTGCTGTATCTACGATTGGGGGTGATTCCTGCATGAAAAATGTGTGCAAATCATAGATTTTGGTGAAGATGATGGTTCTAGGAAGAGCGAGGGTTCTGATCTCCAAAAGCATTGAGACTTGAGAGAGGACAAGGGTTTGCTTGCGGTTGGTTTCTTTACAAATTTAGTACAGTACAGGTCGCTAGGCTGTAAGTTCATTGCTGGAATGGCGATTAATTGATGATACTACATGTGTAATGTGAACCGGTTACACCTTGTCACATGTTATTTCTCAACGACCATTTGACATGAGGTGAGATAAATCATATATTAGGTTTCAATGGATTTACTAATTTGTTAAGTTTCAATATGAGATTTCACTAATTCAATTATTTGATTTTGGTGATTTATAACATGTGATGGTGATTGATTCAGGTTGGAAAATCAAGTGTATGACAGTTTGTAATTTAATTTAATTTTTTGAATTTTTTTGAAATTTTTTTGGCCTTTTTTTTTGGATAATATCACATTTTGCCTAAAATTGCCAAACGTGATATTATCAAAATTGTCACACCTTGATAATATCACATTTTTGGGTGAAATGGAGGGTGTGGTATTATCAATGTTAGACTGTACAATATTCTTCGTTGCACTATTGAAATAACTTTATTGGAACATATTTCCAATTTTTTCAATGTTCCTGTGCACAATCAGCATGCCCGTTTTCAGTCTTTCTGAATTGATATTAAGGGCAAACCCCCATGTATGCCGGACCCAAATTATCACTTTAGCATCCCTACTTGCAAAATGTAGGGCCACTTCCATGCATCACATCCGACCTGACACTTCAACCTAAAATGAAGTAGGGGGGGTGAATTTGGAGTGACCTTTATGTATAAAGTGACTCTGGCACAATCCATGAGGCTCTGATTAGTAAGTTGGGAAGAAGGGGAGGTTGACGGGCTTTAAAAGCGGCTCCACCATCCCCGAGATAATCAGCTACACCCGACCTTGTTTTTTCAGGTAGGGTGAAAAGCTGGCTTCATGAAAGTGACCAGACTCCGTCAGAGATGACGGGTCGCACATTGCATTAAACCATGCTCTAATACAAGGGGTCCACGTAGATGTAACCCTTTTTACAAGAACTCATCACTGCCAGTATATTTTCAACCAACAAATTAAAGCCGAGCATTGGCATGCTACACCAACACTAAATATAGTATGGATTCATAATTGATGTGGATCACCCACACTAATTTGCATCAAGCACATGCATGTCAAAATCTAATTGGCTCTTTGTTTTCAAGCAAGTGTGTGCCAGTTGCCAATTGGATGTAAATTTCCAATTATTGTAGAAACTCGAACTACTCTGGTCCACACTCTATGCAATGTTTGGTGTAGTTTCAAATTGATATTTGGCCACTTAAAATCATGTTAAGTCTTTAGCACCGATGAGCTCCACAAGGCTTGGGAGAATCCACAAGTGTAATAGATCATGCACAACAACATCTACACATATGGTGCATAATATTGTTGACCCTACTTCAAAGAGTCATTGTAGCTCGCCAATGCTTGCACCAATATGTCCGGAATTGGTTCCATTTGAAGGGTATTCATTAGTGCCTAATATATTGCAACCAAAAAAAATGCATTTAACTTACACGTAAGGAGTTATAACCAGAAATACACCTATTTCAACCCTAAAACGACCAACTTGACGCTAAAGGGTTGAAATTCCAATGATGTTTGTAATATCTACGTCCTATGTAGATTATATTGTGTATATATGACATGAATTGATGTGTGTAGCCAGTTAGGGCCGCTTCACACTTGGTGGCCAAGTTGAGTGGTTGTCGATTTCCACCAATGAGATTGCTAGAATGGCCAAAGTCCGGACTTTGGGCCTTCACACTTGTGCCCAAACTCCAAAGGTCGTCGTCTTACATGGCAACACTTTTGGGTTGTTTTGGCGCCAAAGTGACAGCCTCCCGAGCAAACCTTGGGTCGCCTATTATAGCAGATCCAAACTACAATTGAGAGTCCGTCAAATTTTTCAACAAATAATTAAAAAACTGACAAGATCTGGACCGTTAGATGAAAGAGGCCAAATTTTTTGGCTGATTTTTACTGGCTGATTTTTTTTTTGCGTAATGATATGGGGTTTGGACTTTGGACTTGGCCTTTTGGGGCTTCACACCACGACCGGCCAAACCTTCAATCTATATTATTTGATGTATTTTTTTGGCAAAAAAGTTTGGCCTCTCGCCATAGTTTGGCCACTGATTTTGACAGACGTTCACTCAACTTGGGCATAGTGTGAAAACTTAGAAAATATAGGATTCCTACTGGTTGTCTTGAAAATCTTACTGTTTAGTACAATTATCAAGCAAAATCATAGTGGAGGCACTATTGACATGGAGAAGGAATGGTGTAGAAAAAAACCTAAATTTCCAAACAATTTATGAGTTCTTGCAAGAAGAAGAAGAACTTTGGTCATGGAGGGAGCTGGAGGGAATAAATTCTCTGTTTGTTCCACCACAAAATCCATGTCCACCGGACATAGGTTTAGTTGAGAGTTCTTGCAATATTGAAATTAGACAGTGAGGAGCATGTTTTTGGACATTATTAAACCCTAAATGCCCAAGGCATTTTCACACCAAAAACACTTCAAAACTGCTTGTTCTAGTACAATGAGAAAGGATGGAAACAAAAAAATTTATTCCTACATCTAATAGTAGGATCACAATAAAGACTTATTAAGTAACGTCCTCACAAATTTTCATAAACTTTGACCGCATGGATTGAAAGATTATAGTGTTTGAAGTAGAGAAAATCGTTTATTTATTCCCTATAGTGAGTGGATCAATAGACTTTGACTTCACTTGGTGTCAAATTTTTGCACGACACAAGGTCTAAATTCATTACCATCATGTTGATTATGATGTTAGTTCCTAGAACACCAATTTTCAAAGGTAGAAATGGGGTGTAGCATATTCAAAATAATTGTGCAAGGAGTGGAGGTTCAAAAATTGCCAATTTGTGAACTCAATGTGTTTTAGATTGATAATCCAAATGGTCAACAAGAAGGTTTACACTACATATTGTTTTGGTAAAAATAAAAAGTAAAAAATATGAAGATCTCTAAATTTATAATGGAAAAGAAGAAGTTTTTTGGTACCTTGCCCGACCATGTGTGAATATGTTTGACTTGGGTTAATATGCAAATTTTCACTGAAGATGAAGGGAAATAATATCACTTGTATTGAAAATCTCACATTCAATAGAGTGTCCTAGCAAAAGTCTTTGGAGGTGCCCGATGTGCCCGCTCTCCCCATTTGAAATTCAAAATCCTATAACTTTTTCATTAAATATCAGATTTAGGAAAAAATTGTTCTCCCACTAAGGCCTTTGTAATGCCCTTCTACAGTAAAAAATTCAAAGAGAAATGCTAGAAACTGACTCCATAGAAACCTGACCAACTTTCAAAATGCCATTTTATGACACTTGGTCCTTTTGGGGTTAAGCACACTTGTAACAAGCAGTGTTTCGCCAATGACACATGGTACCTGTCTCTGCACCATGAAAATAAAACCATTCAGATGTGCATGAGTGACACTGCTGCAGCACCAAGTTCTAAGCATGCAGCTAATAACCAAAATAAAATTCTGATTACCATAGAATAGTGTGACATGGTGGACATGCCAGCATTTGCAACTGTTTGGAATTTCAGTGCAATTGAATCACTTGTATAGTGAGCCTCTATTCATAGTTTTCCACTTTAACCTTTTAAGGCCGATGAGTTCTTTAACCCCTAAAGGACCATTTGTATCTACGGGGTACAAATCGATTTTGGGCAAGTTCCTAAACATCTATTCTTGAAGATAACTTCTTGAAATTTTTAGTGAGAATAGAAATACAGGTTATCTTTGCGGGGATTTTTTGTTTTTGTTCTGGGAATTATAGGGAAAAGTTATGGTGCTTCAAACATAAGAAGCATGTTCCTTTTGGCAGCTAGGGAGGGTACTATAGAGATGAATAGTGCTATTGTGGAGTTGACAATTGCACTTTTTTGAGGCGGGTAGTAGTGAAGGAAAGTTATCGGCAACCTTCATTGTTTTCACTTGAAATCGCATAGAAATTAAGGATTTTACTTTTTTTGATTTTTTTTTTATGTTGTTAGAGTAAGTTGTGATAATTTAATTCACCGTTTGGATTTTAGATCCAACAATTTTTTTTCTATTCAAAAAATAAAATTGCTTTTGTAAGTAAAGGGCCACTTTCTAATTGTTGCAGGTCTATCTTTCTTATTGTAAACACCTCCATTACTTGTGATTTTCGGAGTGCGATGACCTAACACAAGTTAAAACATGGATCCATTGAGCTCATGCAATGTGTGGTGGAAAAATATGCCATTATCTTGAGTCAAAGTACGTTGGCCTTGTCTGGGCACAATGGAAAAAAACAATTTTGCACTCTTCAAATGCATGTATCTTACAATCCGTACAATCAACTTTTACAAAATGCTCTCGGTGTCTTCTTTTAGTAGTTAGCTTGAAGATCGTATGGTTGAAAATAATAATAGGATGTTTTGATTAGTCTAATAATATCTTATGTCAAAGTGGCAGTTTTGGGGTGGTTTTGATGAAGCACAAGGCTCGGTCCTTTAATGATCAAGTCCTATGAGCTTTTCTGGCCTGTGAGAATCTACTATATCATGCATAATGGCATCTACGCACTGGGTACATTTCAACACAAAAATCTACAAACTCATCTTACAGAAATCACTATAGCTCGCCGATGCTTGCATTGATTGTTGTCGCAATGGTCTCAATAGATACCATCTTCCTCCACCTCTAAGTCATGGTCTATTTTTTCCCTTCAAGGTGGCTTGTAGCGCTTGCTACAAAGGTTCTTGTGCCGAAACGACCCATGTATGGTCGTTTGGCCTTAACCCTTCAGTGTCGAGCATGACTCGCAAGACCTAGGAGATTCTATGAGCATGATAGATCATGCAAAACATCATGTATACACCGGATACATATCACCACGATTCTAATTTATGCAAAGCACTGTAGTTTGCGAAAGCCCGCATCAATTTTTGTGGCAATGGTCTCATTAGAGTCATCATAACTTGGACTACGTCGGTCCTGAAGAATGTTTTGGCCTTGGTTTCCTCTATTGTCTGCAAAAATGTGTTTTCACCCCCCTGAAGACCACTTTTGGGCCTTCCCGGTTCTAAAGGTCGAAAGGGTTAAAGGATTAAGGATGAGGCCCAAAGTGACCATGGGTGAAATGTACTCCCTACCTTGATGACGGCCATCATGATCTACGACCCTCATAGATTTTGCTCATGGTCGTTCCCATCCTAGTCTATTATGGCTTAATCCAATATCTTAGTAGAGTTATCTTTTAAGGCTAGGAATTAGGTGGCAAAAACTAGAATTTTGGTTGTAGACTACAAGCATATAAGGTAAACTCTCCATAACCAATAGGTTAAGGAATGTGCATATATACTAAGCCTGAATAAAGATGATAGCTAATAGAATTACAAGTTCAATCAAAGTGATTTCATATTTTTTCGATGAATTGCGAATTAGTTATAAATTTTCAAAGTGTGTTGCAGTTATGTTTAGCCGGTGGCCACCAATAGGTACCTCCAAAAATGCTGATAAAAAGTAAAGAGTCTTGACAAACAACAACCCTCTATTTGGAATTAAATGGATGGTAATGGGATGAAAGTGAGTTGGATATACCCCAAAATTATAGATGTCGATTACTAGTTTGGTTGGTTATGGGAGAATTTACGTTGGACACTATAGAATAAAATAAAAAAATTCAATGTGTATATATTGTTGGAATCATAATGTTCCAAATATATTGTGTTTAAATGTGGTACTTTATTACAAAGATGTCTTCAAACACTTCAAAAATCCCAAGATTTTTAGTTGATATGTTTGTATTCTTATCAAATCTATTAATGTTAAAAGCAACAAGCCCGGTTTTTAGCACATTGGATGACAAAATTTTAAGAGCATTTCTTCTTCATCTAGAATAGGATTTCCTAGATTACCGTAGGTGAACCTGTGGTTCGGCACCTTAATGCCGAATAATTAATTAAAGTGAAAAAATGACATTCGGCATTAAAAATAACAATAATGTTATTTTTGGTAAGAAATCAAAGACTACTATATTTGACTTGCTTTGGCATCCATGGGGATTGAACTCAAGACCTTGGGATTCCAAATATAAGTGTTTATGCATGAAATGCCATGGATGAAGTCTTTTTCAAATATAAGAACCCTTGGAATTCGGGATTCCAAATATAAGAATTCGGCATGGGCTTTTCTAATGAATTTATGCAGAGGTTCACCTACGGTATTTTTCAATTCCAATTGAATCTGTTGGTACAAGTCTCACCTCAATCCAATTTTTTGATAAGAATTGACGAACAATTCAACAAAAAGGATATTTGTTCATTGACTCCTTTCTCTTTGTACAACGTTTTCTATTTGTAGGAAATATGAGAGCATTATTTGATACAAAAATATTATATTTCTTCCTTCTATAACACCAAGAAATTTTTATGGTCGTGTATACTCAATACACATGAAAGAGTTTTTTAAGCATGAATAAGTCTCAAATTGTAAATAATATTTAAGAAATTCAAGAAAATTCTCTTACTGTGCGTACAATCTTTTAAAACAATCCCTCTATTCACATGGATTAGAAGAAATTGAAAATTACTTTATCTTGGTCTATCAATACAATGTTTTATTTATGGATATTCTAAAGCCCAGTTCTAAATAAGTTGTTGGTTTCTATCTCAAAGCCCCTGACCCATTGTCATGGCATTCAACAACTCAACCACCAATCAAAATTAATAGATTGTTTTTCATCCACCAACTGTAACCAATGGTCTCTACAACGCTGTGAATATTCCTACAGTATCGTTCATTCAATAGAATAAAAGTGTATAATTTTTCTTAATTTACACCCAAAAACAAAACCACATTACTCTCAATCCATTCCTCTTAGATGGTGGCAAATTTGGTTATTCTCAAGATTCAATTTTTGATACAAGTATCTCATGATTCAATTGAAAGCTGAGGAAACAAAAGAAAGTGGTGATTTGACGAAGCTCACATTCTAAGGGCCGCAACACACTTGCCCAAGTCGAGTGACCATCTCTCAAAAATTTCAGCCCAAACAAGGCCAAACTCTTTGGCTAAAAACATACATTAAAGTAATATAAATTGAAGGAAGTTGATGGCCTCTCAGAGGAAGTTTGGGTCGGCGAAAAAAAGAAGCTGGTTTCTATAAGACACAAGCAACAACAACTGAAGGTGCTCCGGAGTCCGCAGCTCAACTGTCGTAAAAAAATTCTAAAAAATCTCCCACATAAAAGTAACCCCAGAAAGAAGAAAGTAAAAAGTCACCGGTAAAACCCCGAAACGAACCGCGCGGTGAGCAGAATCCCTGGCACGAACCGCGCGGCGAACTGTGCGGCGGAGCAGCCAGCGCGCGCTCTCAAAGAGGCAGCAGCGTAACGAGCCTGCGTGGCCTGCATGAACGGTCCACAGGCGCTGCGAGCACTGCGTCGCTGCATGACGGAAACAACTCAAGTCATTGCTGCGGGAATCATTATAGAAACGTCCGCGGTCTGCGAGACGAGCATCAGTACTTCCGCTGCTGCTGCAAGCCAGCGCTAGATCACAACTGGGAGCTGCCCAGCTTCACCACGAGTCCGCTTGCTCACCATCTCTCCTCCTCGCGACTGCACAACAGTCTGATCCGTGTCTAGATTGCATTTTCCAGTTTTTGGACTTCTGGTTTCGGTTTCGGAGGCGGGTCTGATCGGGAGATTGGAGTTACAGGACTGTTTGGGTTTCTGGGAGGTTGGTGACCAGGTGTGAGTTGTATTGTTGGTATTTGGTTTTTGGGGGTGATTGGAAGCGATCATGGCTTCCATCGTGACTGCGCCCCGCGACTTGGTCGATGACGCTGCGCGTGAGTCGCAGTCGCTGGTGCACGATCGTGATGTCGAGGTAATTGGTTTTTTCTACCTCCTGCCTTAGAAAGATGTGTGTTTTCATTAGCATGATGTGTTGGTTCACGCAAGAGGTTGCGGGTACGTGAACTTGGGACTCTGTTTTGTGCATTGTGAGACTTCATTTGAGTAGACTGCATTTCTTTAGTCGACCATCTGATGGTGGTTTCTTCGGATTGGATATCGTTTCTGACCTATGATCCCATCGATTACAGAGCGGTGAGTACGGCACATTCGCCAACACGGACGCCAAAGTAGTCCTGGACTCGTGGCGCGACTCCACCGACGAGAAGGAGCTCCTCTACAGCCGCTGGAGCGCCACTACGGCGCGCCTGGCCGAGTCCGCGACTGTGGCCTTCCTGTTCCTCCAGCTGCCCCAGATCATCCTTAACACGAAGAACCTCTTCGCTGGAGACTACGCCGCCCTCTTCGCCGTGCCATGGATGGTACACCAATGATCTCCACACATCTTTCCTTTCTTCTTATTCCCCGCCCACCTCGTGTAGCTAACCGTGTTCCTTTCTTTTTGTTTGCAGGGGCAACTGACTGGCTTGCTGGGGAACTTGTCCCTGCTGTCCTACTTCGCGAGCAAGAGGGAACGGGGCGCCATGATCGTGCAAGCCGTGGGCTGCTTGTCCACTTTGATCGTGCTGATGCAGCTGGCCATCGCGGGCGCAATGCCGCTCCCCGCCTTCGCCACCACCGCCACCGCCGTCGTGCTGGGCTTCATTCTCAACCTGCTCAACTACCAGGAGCTCCTCCGACCCACCATCTGGCAGCTGTGGGAGGAGGCTGTGACCATCGGCGGCGTCACCGTGCTCCCTCAGGTACACATGTCAAAAAAATTAAGCGAAAAAATAAAATTCTCCTTCCCCTACATTTGTTAAGAAAAAAATAGTTTAAAAAATATTAGATCATATTTTATTTCACTTACAAATTTTTGGTTGTGGTGACGTAGGTGATGTGGTCGACTTTTGAGCCTGCGTTGCCGCACTCGATGCTGCCGTCGATTGTGTGTGGGATCACAATTGTGACCCTGATTGTGCTGGCGCGACTGGGGTTGCTTCCGGAGAAGGTGCTGTCGTGCATGGGTGCAGTTTCAGCTTGGACGGCGACGCTGCTCTTCATGTGGTCGCCTGTTGCACAAATGGTGAGGATTTTCCTCTGGTGTGTAGATCTTTTTACTTCTTAGTTTAATGATTTAGTTCTCAGTTCTTAGTTTCTCATACTGATCTCTGGATGCCTTCTTGTGGACAGTGGACGAATTTTTTGAACCCTGCCAACATCAAAGGGCTGTCGTCTCAGACTGTGCTGCTGGCTATGGTTGGAAATGGCTTGCTACTGCCCCGGGCTCTTTTCATCCGCGACCTCATGTGGTAAGCGATCTTTAAAAGATTTTTCAGTTGTAGAATTGTGCGGTAATAAATGTCTTATTAATTTTTCAGCTGTATAAATGCGTGGTAATCACTTCTAGCTTCCGACTGAGTAATCTTGTGTCTCTGGAATGCAGGTTCACTGGCTCATCATGGGGATGCTCATTGGCTGGGGAGGGTATTCTCATCAGCATGTACATGTACGTTTCTCGCCATCTGACCTACTTTGGAATTCTTTTTTTAAAGCTTTAACTTCTCCTCATTCTTGCTCATCCTCTCCTTGGTTTCGACGTGCAGCTATGGTTGTGTGAGCCCTGCACTGTTCTGGATCGTTACAGTGGTCTTCATCTCCTGGATAGGTAACCATTCATTCCTTCATGAATTTCTATAACGAACCATTTCTTTCGTATTGCTATCCTCTGAAAAGGGGCAGTAGTTTTGTGAACAGACTCTATATTCACGCCAGTTTTAAGCTCATCTTACCAACACTAATGTTTCTTTTTTTTCCCCCGTTGCAGTGGGCATGTTGTGGAAGGATTCCCAAGCCTACAGACTGCCTTCGATTCTTAGTCCATTCTACGAGCTTGTCACGGGATCAAGGCAGTACTTCGGCTGAAGCTTCTCACTTGCGAATGAAGGTCTGAGTATGTGCACACTAACCGTGAGCGCGGATGAGTTCAAGGACATGCACATCACAGAGTTTGAAGACTGCAGGTCATCCGTTTCAGGAACTTTGGTTTTTGTGTTTGGTTTGAAAGGTTTACTCGATACATAAGAAATGTTGGCGTGAGTTGCCATAATGGCTCTGCTTGAAGAAGAGGAGGTATAGGTGTAGGTTGTGAAAAGCAATGTACATCCGGAGTTGTTCCGGGTGAGCTGAGATTCAAGGCATGATAGACTGAGTAGAAGAGAGAAGATAAGATGATCCAATTGGTCGTCGCTCATCAGTTGCCAAATCTCGTCATGCTTCGGCGGTGTAATATAGAGGTGAAGAGTTCAACTATTTTGTTTCTCCTTTTGTTTTTACATAGATCTTTTATAAGTGAAGATGAATCTATGATATGTTGGAAGGAAATTGTTGTTCTCCGAAAGGCCCAAATGTCCCAAAATGGGCTTTTTAGAACCTTGGCTTGTTCTTGTGGTGTCAATTTTCAACGACTCTCTTGGAGAATTTCATTGTAGATGGCCACTCCTAAATGATTTGTGAGTACAATTTCTTTTCTACTAAACCCAACGTTTGATGAAAAATTTATGTTACTTGAAGTACAACATTCACCAAATGTAGTGTGGACTACAATATTGTAGGTGGAAGTTATCACCGGCACTTACCTAAAGTCAAAAAAGTAGATTTGGTATTTTCATTTACAGTATTATAAATTTCAACTTTTATCAAAGTAAAAAAAAGTAAAATTTGACAAATTGGATGGATGTTATTGATTTGGCGGTGGACGGAGGTTAATGGTTTATGCAACTCATATTCATGGCTACTGAAATTTGTTGACAACGTTTATATTTGAAATCTTTTTTCCTTCCAATCTTTGAACATTTCAAACAACATTTGTTCGTTGGTTGCAAGTTTTTGTTGCATTTGTTGTACTTTGGTGTATGTTTTTTGTTAGTTGTGAGAGAAATGGCTAGACTAAGAATTTTGACAAGTATAATTAAGCCAATTAGCAAAGAAGAGAGAAGATTACATCCAACGTGATTTTGAAGCATTCGAGGAGAAACTACAAGGAGAGAAGGCCATGGAGGTGGAGGTGGAGCTAATGAAACGATCGATAAGCAGGCCCAAGCGATCAATTGAACTAGTATTGCTATCGTCAATTGAAGGAAGCAAAACAACATCAAACAAGAAGGTACAAGGCCCTTATAACAATTGGTTTGCACCATCACTTTGGGGTCCAATTCATGTTGATGTAAGAAAGCATAGGTCAAATACTGCCGCTTTTAATTACTTTAAAGTGCTCATAAGAAGGCCTAGGGCAAATGGCCCCCTCATTCGTACCACCCGACAAATGAAGATCAATCCCGCTGGCCCATGTTGCTCCTCGGGCGCCCTGCGTACACTCTCCTCGCTCCCGTGTCATCTCCTCGCTCCTCTATGTTGGCTGATATGCGTGCCATCTTCCCGCTCCCCCGCAGATATCCGCAGCCCCCTTGATACCCGTAACCCCCCCGATACCCGTAGCCCTTTCCGCACTTTGCAGTAGCCCTTCCCGCACAGGGATTCGCAGCAGCTCCAGATCGCCCTCCAGGAGGTCGCAGCTTGTCTTCCTTATCTATGTATTCTTCGCAACTCGCCTTTCCTGTTTGTGTACCTTGTTGGTTAGGGATTCAGGGTTGGGAATACCCTGAATCCCCAACCCCTACTCCTGCTCCAAATCGCTATGCTCCTCCTCCATTAAGTCGCTTTTGGCACCTACTTTTGTTCAGGTAAAACCCTAAACTCCTCTCATGCGAATTTGTCAATTGCACGTCAATGATTAAAATTCTACATATTAAGGATTTGTAACGAGTAGGGTGTTGTTCTAAGACTAGGAATTCAAAGTTGATGACAATGTGGGCGAAATGTTTCATTTGTAACAGTTTGCATAGTGTTGAACAATGACCTTTTTTGCATTTTGAGGGTGTAGTGATTGGTATTGCTAGTGACATGGAGGTTCAGGGTGACGTTTTTTATAGTTCATATTGAATGTGATGGATTTTTTCAATTTCACACACTTTTATGTTACCTAGTATTTAGAGTAGTTGAATGCCACTAAATCCATTTGAAATGACATGTATTCTCAACGTGAGACGATGTTAATGATTTGTTCATACTTTTCATATGAATGAAGATGTTGAAGACAACTTCTATTTAACTTTTGGTGTTGATTCTTATATTATTTTCAAATGTAGAAAGATGCTTACAAGGTTACCTTTGGCTGTTTTGGGAGAAGATTACAAGGACATGAAGAAGGGGATGTTGCGATGGCAATGTGTGGTTCTGGTGTGCAAAGGATACTGTTTCTCAAGTCATCGTCATTTAGGCGCTCACCTTCGTAGTCATCACCAAAAGCACCTATCTCCATTGCCCCTCGGTCGACCAAAGAAGGCAGAGCCGAGCCTTCGTCGTATTAATAGCCGCTGCATGAATGCAAAGGTGTTGTCTAAGCCTTTCAAACGGGAAAAGAACGAGTTTTACTACAAGGTGTAGGTGTGGAAGAGGTCCGCAGAAGTATTGTGGACACAAGTAACAAAGGAGATCACGGAGCGTGATGATGGTAGTGAAGCATTCATTGCAAAATTCATGGATAAGAAATATTCCACCTATCTTGGGAAATGAGGGATGGTTGTGTAGCGATTGATGCATTTAAGGTCAATGTTCTCTTGAACAACCCCGATTTTGTTGACGCTAACGTGAAGTTGAAGTCCCGGTGTGACCATGAAGAACTGGAACGGTTGAAAGAATGTTTCAACGAATGCAAGAATTGGAAGAAGAACTTGAAGAATAGAAAACAAGAAGTGGAAGAGTTGGTGAGGTGGCAACGCAAATGCACCCTTCTATCTCTGTAAGTTAAAACAATTTATTTGTACTACGTATCTTCTAATTTGTGAATTTTGTTCATTTATCTTTGTTAGTAATTTATTTTGGTATATATGTTTCCTAAATTTGATTGTTGTTGTATTGAAGTTACAAAGACGGGAAGAATAGGGTCATTGAACGTTATCTCAATGCAGAGAAAAACGTCTTCTATGTGAAGAATGTTCTTTCTCAGTACCGGATTGAGAGAGTCTGCAGTGTATATCAAGATCTTCATGCGGAAGATCTACCGAATGCTGACTTTGATATCTCTGAAGAAGAATCATCAGAGGAGGACAAAGGAGGAGAAAAGGAAGACAACGCATGAAGTGTTTTTAGAAATGATGTACTCTTTGCTTTCTATTTATGTGATGTCTTTTGAGGTCTTTATGTGACTTATTGGAATTTTTTGTGTTCATATGTCTCTACATGTATATTTTTCTTTGGGTATGTTTTTTCCTATGTTTTCATGTGTATGTATATGTAATATGATGGGGTTTCTTTAAAATATTCCATAAGTAAAATTCTATAATCTTTTGTCGTTCATCACCTCCATTGGAACATTAACCAAACATGATTCCCTACACTTTTGTACGAAATGCACATCTAATTTGTTGTTTTCAGCGCAAGTACTAAAACTGAGAAACAAGTGTTTAAAAGAAATAAAATTAGGTTGAGCACTGACGTTTTATGCAATGATTTTCCTTAGTGACACGTATTTTACACAATATCACTAATGCAATAGTGATGTTTTATGCAAACATTTCATCTAATGACAAGTATTTCACAAAAAAGAAGTACTTCAGCAGTGACGTTTTATGCAATAATTCCATTTAGTGACGGGTATTTCACAAAACTTCCTCATCATAGCCTAAGGGTACCTTGGAGGCTTGTACATTCTCTTCATGCAATTGTTTATTTATTCATTAAATTATTTCCCTTTAACATTCTCGTATTTCACTGTGATGATAATAAATCATGAATCAGTTAATGATTGAAAATCATAACATTAACTTATCTAGAAAAGAATCTTTTTTCAAATAATATTTTAGCAATTATTCAAAACCATAGAGGCTAACAAGTATATATTATATCATCTATTGAGTATTGTTCCTCCTTCTCTTTCGTGATCCCGATAATCTCTCCTTTAAATCTTTTTTTCTGGCAACTGAGTTTCCATCTTTTGTATAAATAATCTCAAAAATCGCTTAAGGATGAGATTTGTCATCCTCTTTCAAAATTCAGATTCTTCAAATGTCACTTACTACGGTGTCATCATTGACTGCAAATGATACAGTACAACATCACCACGAGATGTGGCTTCAGAGATCGCATCTTCTACTAAATTTCTAATGGTATGCAAAATACCATTGGTGGATGGTTCTCTAATATCCCCTTTTAAATTGCTGATGAAGTGGTACGCATTGGACTCCGAGGAATGTTGCATACCAAAATACTCAACATTGCAGTTCGCCGCCGCATCATCATCAGACAATATATCGTTGCACCTCACATTGTATTCTACGTGATGATGATGATCATCATCATTACTTTCACTATAATCATCTTCAAATGGGTCACTTGGAATAATGTAAGTGAGCATACATTCAAGTCCCCCATGTATGGAACCATAAAACGTTACTAGGTATTCTAAGATAGTTTCTCACGAAAGATTGGTGGAAACTTTTAGGACAAGAAGTTGATGCTTACACAAATTGCCCCGAATGCCCCACTCACAAGAACAACAGGCATATACAGTGAATGGTGCACAGATTTCATACCATTGGCCTTCAACGGATTGTGATTGTACTTTCCAAAGTAAATCATAGTCTTTTGGCGGTACAATATCTTGAAGGAAAATTTTCTGTGCTCGTGCAATTCCCTTCTCCACGATACCTTCTACAGATTTGTTGCAAATGTATCCGTTCACCTTCTGCCCTTGCAAGTACATGTAATGGTTAATAACTGGACTTGTCAACCTCCACACAAGGAAGTCAATTCTTCTTCGATTGTCAACCAACATCCACCGCTTAAGTGCTTTATGGTAACCTTCAATGCTGGTATGAGTGTCTTGATTGAAATGATGATGCCGTCAATGACCAATAAGATACAACTCCAACATAATTCAAATTAAACACATAAAAATGAGAAGCTCTCATTGTAGTGATTGTCGACATAATTAAAATAAAATGTAATGTAAAAAGAAAGGAGCCGTGAATATGAAAATTATGAAGGACAAATGAAGAGTAATGTACCTTGATGTTTGTAATGTGTGTTGAAATACTTTTGGAATGCATCCATATAGACGTATTTGAAAGGCGTTTCTCTAATCTTCTTTGCGCGCTCCAAGAAATCAAATTCTTCTTCTTCAAAATCTATTGATACGTACAAAAAATAGTGAAGGGTCTTGCACACAAGATCTCTTAAATTTCCAACATTTGGAACCTTGAGAAGAATACGATTCTTCCAATTTTTTAAGATATGGAAGGCACACAAGTAGATTGGAACGTTATCCTGTGGCCAAGCACGTTTACGAGCACTCCATATTTCCACCGCATCATCAGCCATGAAGCACGATGGTAAAAATTCCGGCATATCTTTCTCAATATGCCTTCGTAAAGGGTCCAACCACATGACCATCTCCTCTTCCGTGGATCAGCTTGCGAGCACCCAAGCAACCGGAACACCATTATTTCAATCATCAAACACAAACAAAGTCCTTAGAAGATAGTTAGGAATGTTCGTACCATGCGTAGCGTCTACAGAAATCGCTCTGCCATGTCCGAACTTCATCATCATCATCTTTTGCGACTCGGTTTTGGATACCCAAAAGAAAAGGCGATTCTGTGACATCATCTTGTTCATGTCACATGAACACATTCTCTGGACAAGCTTCGGTCCACATCTTCACGCTACATAAATCCGATGGATCCTTACGCCACACCCCCCTCTTTTTACGTCCCTCCATATACGCAATGTCTTTAAGTTTGATGAAGTCATCTCAAGTACTTGGTACATTCAACTTCATTCGCTCATTCCAATTCTGCTGATGCTCCTCAAATACTTGAAGAGATGTGAATCCCGCAATAAGTTTCCTTTGAATCCACATCTTTATTTCAGCAGTCATTCATGGTTGATGTGCACTTCTCCTTCCAAGTGATTTCGGATCACTAGAACCGTGAGCCGGTGTTCCATCCTCTCTTGTATGATCAACATGATAGTATGCGACTTCACCCACATTCGGATAAAGTTCCAATTGCTTCACTAAAAACTCTGCAATGCATCCACGTTTAAGAGACCTAGGGAACCGTGGATCATTCCGATGATCCTCTGGGCCATTTGCACATTCATACCAAATGTGCTCAATGAATGACAAGAAATAAGGTTTTTTCTTCAGTTTCCCTTTTGTTTGCTCCTTCACATTCCAACTAACGAAGGAGCCATCTTCACAAGTATGTCCATTATGAAATCTTGAACTCTATTGTACAGAGTAAACGTATGAACAATCGCACTAATATTGCCCCATCCTTGTCTAGTTGTTTTTTCCCATGTGATGTCAAGGAAAGAAAACGGTCCGGGAGGTGGGTTTTGAACTTCTGGAGGACCCCGAGGCTTCCGCATCTTGCCTTTCAAATCCCAACAAATATATGATACAATGTAAATGTCTAATCAATAAAAGAATAAAATGTGAAAGGATCAATGAGAGGTAGCAAACATATTTACTTACAATTATATTCAAAGTTATGCTAATGAAATTCGAATATGAATTAAATTTCAATAAGTACTTGTATATGATTAACGTATTGCTAAGAAAAACACATGTCTTGCGCCAGAATATTGTTGAAAATTGTCAATGAACCTTGTACATTATTTGAAGGTACCCTTCACGAAGGGAAATAGTCGCAAGAGATGTCACTGCCATCATTTTCATAGTCGATCAATACTCGTCACAAAAAAGAACAGTTACAATATACATCACTGCCACTTCTAAAATATGAAATACCCGTCAGCGAGAGCTACATTTTCAATAAACATCACTCCCACCCCCCTTTACATATCAATACCCATCACGGAGAGAAGAGAGTTGCAAAAAACTTCACTGTCACACTCTACAAAAAAAACACCCTAAACATGCTCAAATACAACACCTTACATATAGAGTAAATGACCATTTTGCAACTTCTATAGCATGTGTAGTACATGCAAGAACTCAATCTTCCAATCAAACACAATTTTTGCAAAGCCCTAAAGATTCAACTTCAATATAAAATGAAATCTACCTCCTCTTCTAAATGGACAACTTTACAAAGCCACATACCAACAAACTATACAAAGAAAAATGCTATGTAGAGGCAAACTGAAGCCCTAAGAAAGCGCAAAACCAACTTGGATAAATATTGTAGGTAGAAAATTCTACCTTGAATCTAACCTCTCAAGACCAACCTTCAGTATGTTTTGCAATGTAGTTTCTTCCAGTAGCTAGTCTTATCAAGTTCATCATTCCTAAACAATAAGTCTTATAAAGTCTTGGAAGAAAACCTACAAAATTGTTAGGCCACATACCACTTATGTGGTCATATGTTGTGATTACAATAATAGTAAATATCAGCCGAATGAAGTGCTTTACCAACCAACATTTTCAGGCTTTCTGGGTCCACTCAATTCTTCCAAGTTGTTTAGCTCACCAAGAGTGTTGGATGAATTATAGATTTCAAAGTGTACACAACTCAACTTTCTCCGGTGCTGGAGAACCCTAGACTGATTCTATAACATGATGAGCTTGCCCAACATATTTAAAGCTTCAAACTTTTGCAACATTCTTTAATCGGAACAAAATGTTGGTCACAGTTTGTCCAATGTTTAGGCAATCAAGACTTATGAGTTGCCCTAGAGAAGTTGGGAAGGAATAGAAAAAACATGCAATAACAACACTTGGACTGAAGCATATTGCATGGCTCTTTAGAAGACTCTGGCAAGTTTAGAAGTTTAGGTGCTCCCAAAGTGATGTGTTGAAGCTTCTTGGGCCATCTAAGTGAAAGTGGGATTGAAGTGAGCTTCCAACAAAAACTCAAGTCAACACCTTATAAGTTTCTAAGCTCTCCAAGTGACTAGAGCAAGCTTTGAAATTCAATATCTTTAAGATTGATGTCACAAAGCTTCCTGAGACTTCCCGAGACTTCCAAATGAATGTGAAATGCATACCACAAGAACTTATACTCAATACTTCCAAGCTACTAAGCTCTCCAAACAACTTTGGCAAGTTTTGAACTCTAGGATTTTGAAGATTCATATCTTATAGCTTCTCGAGTCTTCCAAATGAATGTGGGAGAGAAGTGAGCTCACTACAATTGTACATATTCAACACTTCCAAGCTACTGAACTCTCCAAACAACTATAAGGGCTTTGAATTCAAGGCTATTCAAGATTCATCTTTTGAAGCTTTTTCAGACTTTCGAATGAATTTGGGAGAAAGAAAGAGGCTTCCAACTAAAAGTCATCTTCAAAAGCTCAAGTTCTTGGCTTTCAATTCCAGACTCTTTAAGATTAATGTCCTGGAGCTTCCTGAGACTTCCAAATGAATACTGGAGAGAAGTTAGCATACCACAAGAACTCATATCCAATAATTTCAAGCCACTAAGCTCTCCAAATATTTAAGCTTCGTACTTTGACCTTCAGATAGCGAAAAGGATTGAAAGCTTTGAACATACAAAAATCATATTCTGGAGATTTTTTAGCCAGTTCTAGACTGATTAAGTAATAGCTCCTTAGGGCTGCATTTGAAAATTGTGAATAAGAAAAATAGGTCAAACACTCACGGTAACTTTGCCTCACTTTGCAAATAACTCTGGCTTTTTGTAGACATCATGAAGTGGTCCTCTATAGCAACATGCGTCGGGTCAGGTCATTAGGGTCATGGCTGCCAAGTTATATACCATATGTACAAGTGTATCTACTCTATATACAGGACCAACAGCAAGCACCAACTACACAAAAATTCTACGGTTCTAGAGCCTCCTTTGGTAGAATTGACTCTAAAAGAATCGTCCTCACCTCCTCCTTCCGTTTCACCTAACTCTCTTCAATGGAAATACAATGTTCACTAACACAGAATAGAATAGCAGAACGTCAGCAATGCAATGAATCCCTTCACTCAGGACGTGCAGGTATGGCTTTCGCAATGTCCAGGTTTACAAGCCTGCATGTGCCCAGCAAGTACTCCGGAAGCTCCTCTTCAGTGTTCGCCTGCAAAGTATAACCCGATTCTACGTGTAAGATTTCACTGAGAATAAACTTGAGCGGTATTTTAAGCGTGGAATGTAATGAAAAGTCAGCTCTCTACCTGAATGAGGAAAGCCATCTCAATGACAAGTGAGCTCAAGTACCCCAAAACCAAGTTTACTACACCCTTGGCTACCGAGGATGACCCGATGTCGACATCCAACTGCAGAAAAGCAACACAACACTTGTTACTAACAGGTGTAAGAGATTTCGAAAACCATGGAAGCAAGTTGAGTCAATCGAAAAGTCACCTTCATACTACTCTATTTTCATTCTTAACAGCTCTTAGAAATGGAAGAGCTCAGCGGTGCTCTCAGAGCTAGAATGGGCTTGGTGGTCTTTCAACTCGAGGTAAAACTGATTTCAGCCACCTTCGAGAAGGAGAGTTCCTGTTGAACCATGAATCAGACCCCCTTTCTTCCTCTTTAAGCTGATTATAGACAGTCCAAACTATTTAGAGCTGATTTTAATGGAGAAAAAGGGTCAAAACTCATGGTTCACTTTAATATTAACTTCAATACCTAAACCTCGTTAACTTCTCCGAATCGTTTGGGCCTCACCTCAATGTAATGTTTGTCGGTGTGATACGTGATCTCCAAAGCTTCGCCAATCAGACAAGCCGTCTTGCCCACGCTCTGCTTCACGATCCATGAGCCCTTGGCAATGTGGGGAATCAGCTTGAACCGCGCATTGCGGTACCGGTCATCTGCACGCACAAAGTTCTCCAGGAGAGGGAAGTCCGACAGGGGCTGCGTGATCATGTAGTACAGCGCCAAGGAGTAGGTTGTCGACCCTGGAACCTGAATCCAGACCAAGTGGAGTCAGAAAATGCTTCCAACAGAAATCCAAAAATCTACTAATTTGACAAAAACTTTGCATTTAAACTTGAGGGCAACAGCGTCATGATATTGTCTCCTCCTTCTCTGAATCTACACAGCATCTAGTGTGTTCAATTCACAATATACGAAACCCTAAACCCATGTGGAAAAGTGAGGAATTGTTGCAGAACTTACTTGTATGTTGATAACAAAGAAAAACGCATCATCCACTTGACCCTCTTTCTTCCTCTGTCACAAGTATAAAACAACACTGTTGTAAGTCACACTAGTTCATATACCAACAGCAACTCAACTTCTTAATGAAGAGCTTCCCCTCAAATTGATGTGTATGTAAAATGATAGCACACATACCTGATTGGCTAAAAACAGCTGGACTGGGTTAGAGGGGCGGGAAGCAAGGTGGTCCTCTCTCTTGTTGGATTTGAGCCAATCAGCTGCAACAAACTGCATAACAGGGTCTTTGGCCACCACCTGCAACCAAAGCGCGAACTTCAACAACCTCTTGAGAAGCTAAAGCCAACAATGGTGCAAGACAAAGAATGTCTTTTACCTTTTCCCGGTCCCGGAGGTAGTGTTTGCCTCGGATCAAGAAGGTGCTCGCCTCTGCGGAATGGGTGGTGCTGGGGGTGCAAATGCTGGAGCTTTTAGGCAGAGTACCGACCTTTGCCAGCATATCTATGTCATCTTGGACGGAACTGTCCTGGTGTGTGCGCTTTTGAGCTGCAAAACATATCCCCATTCTCATTTAGTTAGAGCAGTGTGCAAATGATCTTCATTAAAAATGAGAGGGTTCAGAAACTAGACAATGACGCTCTAGAATCACTAGGGTAAGGGCATTTTTAATGTCACCCACTAAGATACCCTTTTCTGGATTTATTGTACTCTCGTCCTCAATCTATATATGTATTAGATCGATAGAAGAGGTCGGTAGTTTTTCAATTGAAATCCTTCAATTCAGTCAATGGAAGGTCTTGGTGGTTTCTAAATTTAAGTCAAAGTAGTTTTACCTGTCTTTGACACTGAAGAAAGAGTTTGTATGAGATAGTCCGTGAATATTAGCCGTCTTACACACCTTTGAGGAAATTTTAGATTTACTGAGACTATTAGAGTTAATCATTCAAAATGAACGAAGAAATCATTCAGAAGGAACCAAGAGGGAATATCTTGTTCAGACTTCAGGTAACTTTGCAAACAACTCTATCATATCGTTTGTGTTCTTCTCAAATGAGTCAAGGGTAGGAAGACATACATGCCATCCCCTGGAAGCGCTTCACAATGGTTGCAGCTGTGGACAGCTTCTGGACGCCTCCATTCTGTGATTGAAGAGGAAAGGTCACGTAATCCGACAAAGCAATCAGGACAAAGACGAGAAGCCCATACTTCAGAGCAACCCCACACCCAGCACGATCCAAGAGCTACATCCAACGACATACAAGGCGTCTCATCACAGAAATAAAACTTGAAGAAAAATCAAAAATAAAATAACTAAAAGCTTCATTTTCTCGAGGAACCCACTGCCTCTTACCTGATCTTCATCTGAGGTCGTGTGCTGCTCATCCAGGTCTGGAACCTCCAAGTCCCACGCTGAGTCCTCTGGAACGTCAAAAAATTCGTCCTCCGCAAGCTGCCGGAACATGCTCTGCCCTGGTGCCTTCTCCTCGGATAGATGCACAGCTGAGTCGCCGTTGAGAAGCACCGGAGGGAGGCTCTCCTTGGGTGAGAGGGAAAGCTTGCATCGCCTCAGGTCCAGTCCCATGGAGCTCGGCATGTAGTCCGCTGGTTTCACCTTGTAAAACTCCCTCAAAGCTGAACCACAACCATAATCTTCTGTCAGTAGGCTAAAGTCACAGTTTGTGTACTAAAATTTATCAAGATACATTAGAGATATTTTGTAAAGTCAGGCGAAGATGCCATGGGTTCGGACCTATTTATATCATTAAATGAAAATCTGTCCTCAATAGCTCTGGATTTCTTTTATCAGCTCAAAGAGTAAAAATATGGCTAAAATTAATGGTACAACATGAGCTCTCCTTTCTTCTCAAAAGCGGCTAAAACTACTAACTTAACCTTAGAGACCACCGACCTCTTCCATTGATCTAACAGCTATCAAAAGTGAAAAAATAGTAGTGTTATAAACCAAAAGAGGGGGTATCTTGTTGAAACTTTGCGTGACTTTAAAAATCACTCTATTGATCTGTATACATGCCAAATGGAGAATATACGACATTTTATTGTGGTTATACCTGCGACTCTCTCGAGGACTTTGAGAGTGATGTCCTTGTCTCTGCAGGGTCTCCAGCACGAATCCCAGTGCTTCCAGTCCACAGTGAGAATGTGCTTCACCATGCAGCGGTGAGGAAAGCCGCCTTGTGGCGCCAGCGGAGAGATGACGTAACCCCCACCTACACCCCAAGAGTTGCAAAGTAAGGTGATGTTGAAAATTGCATTGGACCATCAAAAGACTAGCATCAGATCATGATTAAGAAATCTAAGTTTGGAGCTTACTTTTGAGCCAGGCGCGCACAAAGTTCTTCCGTGGAGGACATTTCTCATGATTCACAGAGGTGTAGAGTATAACTGCAGAGGGAAAAAGACAAAATACTGTCACATTCCTTGCAATATCCAGGTGAGATCTACAAAGTACTTTTTAAATGTTGACTTACCATACGAGCCGTCATCTTCGCGTCGCCAGTAGCGGTGCACGAGCAGGTCCCTTGGCTTCATGCGCCTATAATATACATTCTTTAGGAAAAAATTCCCCACATAAACTCGAAATTTACATAGAAGCTAGGTGACAAAACTAGCTAAACCGTGAAACGCTTTCAACATACTGTAGCCTCTATGTATAGTAGAATCTCACAACGCTCACCCTGATGAATAAATCCCCTTAACTTCAAAATATTGTTATTATTTTCATATAATCGTCGGTAATAATCGTACCAAGGAAGCCAATACTTGTGGAACTGCTTGTGGACGATGTCTGAATGGCCATCAATATGCTCAATGACCCGCCCCTTCGAATAACAGAAATCCCACCTGAATACAGAAAATCGACTGATTGGTACATTCTTCTGATCATGAAAAGCCAAGGCAAGAAGGAAGAAACGTACTCAGAGCGTGATGAGCCCAAAGCCATGACAGTTTCAAATACGGACTCACAAGTCGCATGCACCATTCCAACGGCCATCAGTGCAGGTGGATCCTCTCCACGAATCTACAAAATGAAAAAAATTCAAGTAAGGCTCAAGTATTCATGAAAGTGTGAAAGTTTTTAGATGGGGATGTAAAGTGTAAGAACTTCAGAGACCCGTGCCTCACCATGCTCTTACTTCCATGGTGATCAGTGGTCTCCCTGAACAAGCGCAACCCTGAATTCACCCACAGAATATGGTATCATGAGCACACCCACAGCTAGCAAAACACGAGGTAAGGAAACGAGATCATCAAAGGTTACCATTTCTGCAGCCAAATATTTGCCATGGCGAATCCGCTACCACGTCTGGAGATGCATCTTTTGGGAGCAATGATCCAATCCATTCGGGTAAATCTGCCACAAAGCAAAAGCATGTCAAGAGAAGCTTTTTGGAGATGAGAACAACCTGCGGGAGTGGTTGAATCCTCAAGGAAAAGAGAGTTACCGACAAAACCAGAACCGCCAGAATTGTCTCGTACAAGACCGCTGCCTCGTCTCCCAGAAAGCCTGAAAATAAGGGAAAATTACGTGAGTGCTACTTTCTAAGGGCAGGTGAAAGTTATGGCGTTACAGTAGAAATTGTAATGTGGAGAATTTACCTGAAAGGATACCTCCGTCTTCCACCAGCGGGAACAAATGGCCTGTCCTTTCCTGGCAGATAAGCCTGTAATTTGGCAATCAAAACTATTAAGCGTTACTGACCAGGTGCAACTTGGAGTATTGTGAATTTAAAAAGACCATGAAGTTGAGGGCTATGACCTGCTCAGCTGCTTCTTTGAATGCTTCCATCCATTTCGCTGCCTCTTCTGAGCTTCGTGCTCCGAACTTGAGCTTGTCTTCGTGGTTGTAGGAGTCGTATATTGAGAACACAAACAGAGTTCGACCGTGAATATTCTCGCGCCCATGGTCAGCTACTCTCGTGTAAGGGTCAATGGTCCCGCTTTTGAGAGGAGCCTACACAAAAAACCACACCAGGAATTCGTCAACCAAATCCACTCAGCCAATTCACCGCTGTTGCAAACTCACAGGAAAAAAAGCCAATTCTCTTTCGTCCTCGTATCAAAGGAGCTTGCCCTAAACACCTAGTGAAACCCTTGGCTAGGAGCTGAAAAACGTGTTACAATATCACAATTAACAGATCGTCCGAAAATCATCAGTAGCGGTTGCAAAACCATCATCTCTACTGGAATAATTCGCTATCTGAAACAAAAGCACAAGAAATAAAACCTGCAGAAAACTCAACCAACGAGAGGGAGGGGGAAAAAAAAAAACAAGGAATCCGGTGAGAAACATCTAATTCATGACTAATTGCAGAACTAACGAGGTGACCGATCACCCGAATGGTAGGCCCTGTAATCAGTACCTCCTCCCTGTTGGCGGGCTTGTCTTTCCAGAAGCACGCGCGGTTGCCGCAGATCACGAAGTAGCGCTTCCGCGGGTTCGTCATCATCAACCTGTTGGAATCTATCAAGTAGAGCCATCCCTCCATACTCTCCATCTCCCGACTCTCTCTCTCTCTCTCTCTCGCTTCCAAGGCTCCTGCTAAAGAGAACAACAACCGAGGGGAAACCGACTACACACTCCGGCTGCAACGCGTCCCATCATCCCTCGCAACCGCGTCGCGCACCACGAATCATTCCAACCAACGACTCACTGTTCACCCGATCACCGGATTCGACTCCGTCTCTCGATCAACACCGACCACGAAGAGAAAAAACTCACACCTACACACGACCCTCGACAGAAACTCACACCTACACACGATCCTCGACAGAAATCCTCACCACCGTGATTGTCAGATGCGAACAAGGGACTTCCCGTCCGGCAATTAACCCTAGAACGCCTGAGAAGCCCAAAAGTAGCTTCTCTTCTCGGATGACATTTGAGGATGATAATCCATGGAAACGATCGCTTTTCGTCCAATTCTCTCTTTTTTTTCTTTTTTCTTTTTTTTCCCCTTTTTTCCCCTTTTTTTTTCTTTTTTTTTCTTTTTTTTTCTTTTTTTTTCTTTTTTTTTCTTTTTTTTGGGGAGAGTTCGTTGAATGTGTGAGTGTTAGATGATCATGGAACTTGCTTCGTCGAGGGACTCATGTTATATTTAGAAAAGAAAATGTTTGGGACTCGGAGTTTTAGACACTTTTAGCTCTAGCTCTAAATTTGAATTTGAGTCATTAGAATTGTATTTTAGTTAATGAAACAAAGTTTAGTTTCCATTCCAATTTGGAAATTTGGAAATTTGGAAAATACTTAAAATTGAATGAGTTTTTTCAGTTTGATCCTACGACCATGGTCAACCAATTTTCTAATTTTACACCACAAATTTTGGTGAAATTTAAAAAAAATTATGTAGGCTTTGTATTTGATATGAATATTCTTCACTTTTTCTTCATGTGATCACGGTAATTTCATATTTTCACAAAAAAATTAGTGATTTTTTGTGACATGAACAAAACATGTGATCTTATTCATGAAAAATGAAATAAAATATTTTTCCCTCATATTTAATGAAAAATTAGAGCACACAATAGAATGGGAATTGGGATTGATGCTAGGGTTGTAGGCTATGTTCTTTAGGGTTAAAGTGATGTATGTTTCAAGTGAACTTTTGTGAACGGCAACCACAGCTAGCGGCCCATTTACCATGATTCAAGGAACTCAACAACACCTCCGAAACCGACATTTAGCTTCGAGAACTCCAAATGATGAAGTGCACTGAAATGATGGTGAAACCTATCAGTAGCAACCGTGGGCTGAAACTCTGGGGTTGCCAGGAAAGGCATCACCCCTCTTGGGAAGGGGATATGTGGGGCCTTTAGCTACTTATGATGGTGTTGACCAGGTGTGAATTAAGTAGTAGTTTGTAGTGGAGGAATGGCTTGAAGGAAGTGACAAATGAGCTTTTGCAATCTTGGTTTGAGTAGTGTGATGTAGAAGGGGGTTGGTCAGTTGGCACTTTGTGGCAAAAGAATTTGGACAAGTTGAAGTAGAGGGAGAGTATGTGAGATCTTGGGGAGATTTTGAGGGGGGATGGAGGGAATGTACTGTACATGGTTCAATGGTGGTCTCACTGCTTTCCAGCTTCACGGCTCTGGCATTGCTCAAATATGGAGGTTTTCAAGACACTCAAGATACTTTGTAAAGTTTGAACTCTTGTTACATGGAGAATAAACTAGACGAAAACGTAGGATAGCGTAGTATTTTTTTAATTCCGTAAGGGGTTCAGCAATTGGACTAAATGGATGATAACTTGACATGCCAGACGAAACTGGCCATGTTGGATAAAATTTGAGTTGTCGGATGAAATTGAAGTTTGTCAAATGAAATTTGGCTTAGGGTAGTTTACAGCCCCTCCGGACATGGCGGCTAGGGTTTAGGAGGGATTGAGGATGAACACCCTCATTCCACTCATTCTCTCTAGTTGTATGGTGTGTGTGTGTAGAGAAGAATAGAAGTGGGATTCGAGGCGGTTTTGTGAGTTAAAGAGTGTTTAGAAATTTGGCCTCAAATGAACTTCAACCCTTGAGATATTTCAAAGATGTTTTCTTTAATGTGGTTTAATCCTTTAAGGACAAGTGACCCATTTTGGGTCATTTCAGTACAACACTCTCGATAGCATCTGCTACAAGCCACCTCCATGAAAGACTTCAACTCTGAGAAAGAGGTGGAGGGAGATGGGCATCTATTGGGACCGGAGCGACAAAGATCGGTCCAAGCATCAGCAAGCCACAATGATTTCCGTGAAGTGGGGTCACAATGAAATGTACCCTGGGCGTAGATGATGTTTTGCATGATCTAGAACACTCAAAGATTCTTGCAGACTAAAAAAAGTTCATGTGCCTTAAGGGGTGAAACTGGCCCTAAGAGTACAATACCTAAGGGTCTCGTTTAGCAAACATAAAATTCTAAAAATAACTTTCCAACAATCCCAAAAAAAAACCCCTAAAAAATCACTTGTTTCAAAAAATAGTCCACCAAAAAACTTGTTTTTTCAAAACCTATTTTTAGAGTGAATGAACTACTGGGCACGTGAGAGCCGAACTTGACCCTTGAGTATGGCAGCTGTCATGAGGAGTTGTTGATCCTTCATTGCCACTTCCAGGATCATAGGGTCATACTTTTGAATGGGGGCTGGAGTATATACCTCAGCACTATAATTTCAGCTGCCAACCCCACATTTTACACTCAGCACAGGTAGACTTGTCGGCCCAGGTTCATGGTTTCCTACCCTAACCATCATCCTTTCAGACTGTTACATAGTAAATTAACCCCTAAAGGACTGGGCCTTGTATTTCACCAAAACCACCCCAAAACTGCCACTTTGAAATGAGATATTATTAGACTAATTCAAACAACAATTTTCAATTTTCAACCATAGGTTCTTCAAGCTATCTACTAGGAGAAGACACCCCAATTTTTTTGTAAACTTTGACCGTACGGATTGAAAGATATATGCATCTGAAGAGTGGAAAATTGTTTTTTTCTATTGTGCCCGAACAAGTTTAGCATACTTTGACTCAAGATAATTGCAAATTTTTGCACTACACATTGATAAACTCAATAGCCCTATGTTTTACCTTGTGTTAGGTCATTGCACGACAAAAATCTCATGTTGTGGAGGTGTTACAATAAGAAAAATGGACATGCAACTGTTAGGGGTATAGAAAGTGGTCCTTTACTTGGGAAAGCTATTTTATTTCATAAATAGAGAAAGAATTGTTGGATCTAAAATCCAAACGGTGAATAGAATTACCATGACTTATTCTAATGATAGAAAAAAAATAAGATAAAGTAAAATCTTTAATTTTGATGCATTTTGCAGTGAAAATAATGAAGATTGCCAAGAACTTTCCTTCACTTCTACCCACCTCATAAAAGTACAATTGTCAACTCTACAGTAGCACTATTCATCTATATAGTACCATGCCCAACTGCCAAAAGAGTTGAGCTTTTTATGTTTGAAGCACCATAAATTTTTCCATGTAAGTCCAAAAAAGGAAAGATAAAATTCCGCACAAAGATAACCTGTATTTCTTTTCTCACTAAAATTTTTATAGAAGTTATCTTCAAAAATGGATTTTTAGGAACATGCCCAAAATCAATTTGTTCCCCATAGGAACAAATTGTCTTTTAGGGATTCAAATAATCATGACTTGCTATTGACAAGTCATTCATCCCAAGAAAAGTATACTTGTATCATTAATTTTTAATGATGACGTGAAGTATTCAAATAAGTCCAAATTTGAAGTGGACTACATGGTGTGTAAATACTGTTGTAAGAAGTTTATTTCACTAGAACTTCATTATTGGACATGTTCCTAAGAATGAGCAAGTCGAAGGAGATTATGAACAAATCCCACAATCCAAACCTCATTTTAGCCTCTACCATACGCATCAGTCGGGTTCGGACACTCCCTGCCAAATTAATTATTTTTTTCAATTCACAGTGGTTCGGACACAACAAGTATCACCTAAGTTTTACATGAGTATCACCTAGATATTACATAGGTATGACCTTTGTATTACATGGATATGACCTTAGACAAATCCCTTATATTTTCCACATTTTTTGGGCAATCTCCATTTTGAATTGATTATGTACAAACCCGACCAACGGATCTCTTTAAAACATACAGACAGATGGTAAGGGAAGCAGGGTGTGGTCAAAACCTCGCCTATATTTACATGTTGGAAGCGGGCTCTATGTAGATCAATGTGGGCGTAGTGGTGGTAATTTGTAGCCCAATGTCCCAAATTTGGCCCCGAAAATCCCAAAAAACTTCTAGACCCCCGAAATTAAAAAATCCAAAAAAAGAAGGCCTACCCATGGCCCACCCTTGGTGACATCCATCTACAGAAATAAAGAGATCCCTTACCAACGCGTAGGTATTTTTAACCCAACAGTCATTTATGCCTTACGTGTACTGCCACGTGGGAATCTATGCTGGCGGCTTTTAAATTTAGAGCTTTTTGCTCTCAGCCAATGGACGCTTCCAATCTCTGTGCAAATGGCAGCCAAACATTATTCCAGCCAATCGGTACGCTAAACTTCGCCATGTCAGCGCTTTAGAGCCACGTCACCAGCCGGTGATGGAATTAATTGATGTTTTCCATCCATGAAGTGTATGGATTTGGATCAAGCTTTGGCCCTTTTTACTACATTCTAGCTTAATAGAGTTATCCGCAAAGTACCCCAAATCCTCAGTTTCTAACCTGTAAAATGGAAAAGCTAGGGTTGGCGAGTCCATTGGGAGGGTTTCACTGTAGACCTTGAATAGAACACTAGATAGACTAGTTTTTGAGCCCTAGAATTCCCAAACTCGAGTTTGTGCCTGGCTTCTATTTTAAGCAAACTTTGACCCTTCACATCATGCACAACTCTAGGATTGTAGGATACATGCCAGAGTGTCATGATGTTCATGATTGTTTTTGTTTGTTTTTGGGAGATTCGTCCCACTTGTGCCATAAATAACACCTCCTCAAAACCCTCAAACCCTGAATTTTTTTCACATGATTACTTTGCGGCTACACTCAAATACAGGTTAGATTCTCTTTTGCATGAAAAAGGAGGACAAAAGACCGGTTCCCTTTACGAATAACTCAAATATCACAAAAGTCTTCTTAAATATCACAAAAGTCTGGATATATATCGTTAGTCCTAAAGGACTTCTACTATAATTTTTTTTTTTAAACTTCAAAATTGCCACACATAGTTTCAACATAACAAATTACAAATAATGATCTCATTCTACTTCTAACTATAGGATCTTGTTATGTTCTACAGGAAGAATATACTAGTTACATTAGAATAGTTTTTGACTACAAGGATTGGAAGGTTACATCATATTCGGAATGTTTTACGGTCTTTTCGCACCCTGATTTTAAAGGGCCAACAATAAAAAAAAAATCATTGTACACTATGCAAAGTTGCCACTCTTAACCATCACAATCTATATGATGTAAGGTATTTTGTCCAAAAACAAATCATGTACATCAAATGTGTTTAGCATGTCCATAATAACCTTGCAACAAGAAGGGGTTGAGAATCACACAATATACAGAATACTTCTATGTATTATGAGTTTTGTATGAAATCTTAATTCAAACAACTAACATAATGAATATTAGGCTTTCTTGAAGGAGGGAAAAAAGTGCAAACTTTTGAATTTCGTTGCCTATTTATGTCCAAGAATGATAGTTACTTTGCACGCTACCTGGAAACTTTTGATGCCTCTGGATGTGAAATTTTTACTGCGTAGAAAGATTCTTTTTGTAAAATCTCAAGGGAAATAATGTTGATTAGTTGTATAAAAATCTAAATTTTCTTCCAGTGACTTGGCAAACTAGGCAAACTGCCTTCCTTCCCACATAAACTACTTTGGCTAGTATAACTTCTTCATCAAATGCTAGATCTGTATATATACACCAACTCAAAATACTGAGTCAACGTTTCACTTTGTCAACTTTAGAAAGCAACATCTGGCATTCTATAAGTTGTCTAATTTTAGAAATTGTGATAGTTTGAAGATATTTTTATGTAGATTCCTGCCACATAATCCTAATCTCATTTCAGGTGGTCGAATTTGAGAGAGAGATTAGGAAGAGAGGCGGCCTTTATAGACTCAGTTTTTGGAGCACTTTTGAAGCAACTTGTGATGAGTGAAACTTTGTCAATTTTGATCAGTCTTGAGTGAAATTTTTTGTAGTTGGTGTTCATCTGAGGGCGTAGAAGGTTTCTAGTGTGTCTAGAGAAGTTGTGAGGCACAATGAGGTCGATTTCAAACAAAAAAGAGTTGAATGTAGTTGCGCTTTTGCAGAAGAATTTTAGCAGTAGAAAAATAGCACAAGCGGTGGGATTGTCGCAGTCTACGGCGAATAGAATTAGAAAGAAATGCTTTGAGAACATTGACATGTCAAAAGGAGGGCGTCCAAAGGCTTTAAAAAGTTATGAGAAGATATTTGTTGTACGCTTAATGACTGTAGGTAGGTTGGAGAATGCAGTTCAAGCAACGAGAGCACTCAAAACTGAGACGGGAGTGGATGTTTGTGTTGAAACAGTGAGAAATGCTTAGAGAGACGCAGGTTTAGGGGCAATAGAGAAGGTTTCCGAGCCAACTTTGTCTACCAAGAATGTGAAAGATAGACTAGCTTTTGCTAAAATACACAAGTATTGGACAACTAATGATTGGGAGAGGGTCGTTTTTAGTGATGAGACAAGAGTCAATCGTTTTAATTCCGATGGAAGGACTTGGTGTTGGATTTGTGATAAAAAGAACCTTCCAAGTCATGCTGTCAAACAAACTGTGAAACATGGAGGAGGTTCAGTCATGTTTTGGAGTTGTTTAACTTCAAGAGGAGTAGGTAATGTGCACAAGATAGATGGAAGGATGAATGCTACAAATTATCTTGAGCTGTTACAGGAGGAATTATACACTACACTGGTAGATTTTGACTTTGATCTTGATGAAGTTATTTTTCAACAAGACTATGCTCCTATGCACACGGCAAAGATTGTTCGAGAATGGTTTTGGGAGTAACCATATGATGTTATGAAGTGGCCTGCTCAGTCTCCTAACCTGAATCCCATTGAACATTTCTGGGCTTCTGTGAAACAGAGATTGAATTATTATCCCACTACTCCAAGGAATCTCCATGAATTGTGGACTCGTATTGAAGAGGTTTATGCTTCTATCAGTGTTGATGAGTGTAGGAAGTTGTATGCTAGCATGCCTGCTCGAATCGCAGCTGTTTTGAAATCAAAAGGAAGTTGGACGAATTTTTTAGTGTATTCTAAAAAGTGCTCAAAAAACCGAGTCCATGTATATATCCAATTTCCAAATTCCATATCTTGGAATCTATCAATTTAATTTGTGTTTTTTCACTTAGATGTTGTTTATTACTTTATGCTTTACAACTTTTGTATACAAAGTTTTTCAATTTGTTCATCTATTCTCATGGCACTATAGATCTAATGTAACTAACTAAAACATTGACTCAGTATTTTGAGTCAGTGTATGTATATACTTCTACAGAGCTTTTAGGAGTGACCATCTACAATAGAAATTCTCAAAGAGAAGTACTGAAAAGTTGACACTAAAATATCCTGCCGAAGTTATAGTAAATTCTATTTTTTGACATTTTATCCTTCAGAGGTTAAAATTGTAATATCAAGGTGGACATGAGTGCATTCGTTTCTCAAACCTTCACATCAAGTACATGCTTGTCATTGAATAAGTTTTTTTTGTAGGTTGAACATGTTCATTTGTAGGTTGGACAAGTTTAATAGTAGGTTGAATATGTTTGTAAGTTTTTTCACAGGATTGAATTTATGTAAAATCTCTGCTAAAGATTGATCATACAGCTTTTTCATAACAACTTACTACAGGGTAACTGTGATAGCAAAGTCCTCGAATTGTTGAGCAAGTGACAGTGAAGGGGTTTCGGTGTACTACCACCATAAAATAATGATGCCCCCTTCCCACCAAGAGGTTGGTTGGGCCCAGGGCAAATTGACCCCCTCGTTGGGAGTTACCCAAGGTGGGCCCTGTCTTAATCGATTGGGGTCAATTTTCTAGCCCTCTTATTTTGGGGGGTCTTGAGGTTTTTTTTTGGATTTTTTGGACAAATTTGGAGCCTTTGGTTATCGTTTATCCTAGTGGGCCCTCCCTTGATGTAATAAGGGCCCCATCCAAAAATAAAATAGGGGCCAGATTTGGCCCCACCACCTCGTGGCCCCCTCGGGTAACTCCCAACGAGGGGGTCAAATTTCCTTGGGTGTTGGTTGGAGCTTGTGGTGAAGGTAGGATAGAGGCTTGTAATGATGATTCACACCACAAAAAGGTGGTAACTATCAATCCTACATGGCATCCTACTTGGAAAGTGAGTTATCTAGAGTGGCAGAGAGATGGTGGAGTGTTGATAAAGGTATACTCCATAATTTTGTTGTATGCCATGAATAGTAGAGAATAGTAGGTAATGTAGTGGTGGAGATATGGACAAGCTAAACTACTCCATTACACTAAAGATGACATTTAGTGTAGTGGTGTGAATAGTGTACTTCTCTAGTACACTATTTGTTAACAAGTTGGCAATCAGTGTTAGCAGCCATTGCCATTTATAATAACCCCCCATCATCCATCTACCCTATTTGTAAAAAAGTTGGCAATTAGTATTAGCCCCCATCAACCACCTACCCTAGCACAAAAATTTGTTAACAATTTGATAAGTATTTAATGAATACCTAATGCATACTTAATGAATATTTAATGTATGTTGAATGTATATTTGTATATTTTAATTAATATGTAATGATTTTTAATATTTTTAAGTGTATATTAAATGGCTATATAATGACTATTTGTATATTTAATGTACATATAATGTGTATTTGAATATTGAATGCATATTTAATGCTTATTTAATGAATATCTGATGAACATTTAATGTACTCTGTTTCTATATTTATTGTGTATTTATTGTATATTTATGTATTTTTCCTTTTCCAATATTCCTTTCTTTTCTCACTATCCTTCAACATGCAAGTTCTTATTTAACAATCTTGTACTTGCAGTTTCATTTTCCTTCCATATGTACTTTCTACTTTATCCAGTTTTTGGGATTTTCCTTTTGCTCCATATCTACATTCTATTTTTTCCAATCTTTCTCTTGCAAATTGTTGTTTTTCAAAATGCACTCAAAATCTTCCTTACTTTGATGCTCAAAATGTACACATAATCATTTTCTAGGTTTCATACACTAAATATCCACAAGTAAAAAACCTTATGTTCCACTATTTACTGGAAATTGAGATTCAATGCAGTAGTTGACATTTAGTGTATAGTTTTGTCACTACACTAATTGCAAACATCACAACTACACCGTTCCATGAATACAGTGTAGACCAGACTATTTGAAATTTCCTACACTAATTGAAAATGTACATGCAATTGTTGACTGACACACACTTGCTTGAGAACAAATACCCAATCAGAACTTGGCATGCACATCCTTTGATGGAAATTAGTGTGAGTGATCTACATCAATAATCCCTCTACACTATATTCAGTGTTTAGTGTAGCGTATGGGTTCGCATTTAATGTCCACTACACTAAACGTCATCTTTAGTACAGCAAGTGGCTGTAGGGTATCTATGCTTGATGTGAACATTCTCATTTATACTACTGTAGATACTTCACTCCATGGTTATAAAATATTTAAATTGCAACATGGCTGTGAGAACTCCAACTAGATTTTCTTACCACATAATACTTAGTGCGTTGGTTGTGCTTGCAGCCTAACCTCTCGGTGCAAGTGGGCAGAAGCATTTTTTGGTGCAGAGGCAGCGGGACATCCATCATGGTTCTGCTTCTTGTTTGAGGTACATCCAGAGAGGACTTCGGCAGGCTGGCAGTTGTCACAAGCAATGTATGTTGAGCTGAATCTGCACAGCACGTAACAATCTGACAATATTATAGCAAGATCTTGTACATCTTGTACTCAGCTGCTCTTGGTGATTCAAATTGAAAATTATCAGAGTCGGAAAAGAAATCACTTTCATCTTTCGGATGACTGACTGGCGGAGAATTTTAGGAAATAAATTAACCCCCTGAAGGACTGTCACAGTTCAGCACCAAAACTCATCGGAAACTGCGAGTTTCAATGCATTCAACACAATATGCAAGTAAATGCAGTTTTTACATATGGAACCGTAGGATCTTGTACTAGGATTGTACAAGTGTGTGGTAAATTTTTTGTTCAGTTTGACTGCACGGATCGAAAGACATAAGGGGCGGTTTACACTACAGACCAAGAGCCGTGACCAAGGAAAATGGATTAATTCCATGGTCACACTTCCATGGTCACACTTCATAAAAATGTAATTTTTAAAGCCCTTGGGCCTCTCACTAAGTGTAAACCGAACTTGGACTGGGAGGAATGACCATGTACTAAAAAGTGGGCGTGCTAATTTTTTTAATGAATGCTTAAAAAGGGCAATATTGCCTGAAGTAACAAAGAAAATAAAACAAGCCAAAAAGACAAAAAGGGTGGCCGCCATTGTATCTACAGTAATGTTGGGCCCCCTCCAACCCAATTTATTTTTTTTAAATTAAATTTTTTTAAATCAATTTAAAAATAATAAAACAACATTTCAGGCCCATGGTCTCCTCGTTTTAGCAATGAGAGAACCCTTTTAGCATCTCTCACTGCAAAATCCGGGGGACCCCCCAACATTATCCATTAGGCCTATTTCTAGGCCTTTTGAAGACCTCAACTCCTTTGGTCACTTTTCTTTTTTCCTTGTAGTGTAAACTCAAGTCATCCTGGGACGAGTTGATGGAGCCAATCACAGATTTTAGAGGGTCATGGGACGAGTTCTTGGTCTGTAGTGTAAACCGCCCCTAAGCCTTTGTAGTGAGACATAAACTCTTCTTGAGGTCATATTAACTTAAGGGCTGCTTCACACTTAACGCCCAAGTCGAGAGTCTGTCGGTTTCCACCAACGAGATTGCTTGAATGGCCAAAGTCCGGCCTCTCGGCCTTCACATTAAAGGCCAAAGTCCAAAGGCCGTCATCTTCCAATGTGCCTACATGGCACTACTTTTGGAGAGTTTTGGCGCCAAGGCGACGGACTCTCGAGCAAAACTTGGGTTGTCGTTTTTAGACGACCCAAACTTCCTTCGAGAGTCCGTCAAATTTTTCAACAAAACAATCAAAATCTAACAAGATTTGGACCATTAGATGAAAGAGGCCGAATTTTTTGGCTGAATTTTTTGGGGTAATAATATGGGGTTTGGACTTTGGACTTGGACATTGGAGCTTCACACCACAGCCGCCCAAAGGCTTCAATATATATATATATATATATACACATATATATAATGTTTGTTTTAATCCAAAAGTTTGGACTCTCGCCATAGTTTGAGCAAAAAATTTGACGGACGGACTCTTGACTCGGCCTGGTGAGAAGCGGCCCTAAACACCTTCAACAAACTTTGACCACCTTCAATGACAAATATTTGCACTAAGGGCCATGATTTTAAAATATTAACCTAAAAAGGATCATGTTGGGCACATGTGCACCAAATTTTAGAAGTAGAAGAAGGCTAGAAGATGTTCGTTAACCCCTACAGGACCAAGGCAATTTTTCCTCAAAACCACTCCAAAACTGCCATTTTCAGCACATTCAACACAAAATGATACAAAATCATTTTTTTGAAAATTAAACCGTAGTATCTTGTACTAGACTTGTATGAGAGTGTGTGGTAAAAGTTTTGGTAAGTTTGACCGCACGGATTGAAAGATATTAGCCTTTGAAGTGGGACATAATCTCGTTTTCAGGTCATACTATACACCTTCAACAAACTTCGACCACCTTCTATGGCAACTTTTTGCACTACGGTCCGTGATTTTATTGTCTTAACTTGAAAAGGCTCATGTTAGGCACATGTGCACCAAATTTTAGAAGTAGAAGAGGTGTAGAAGATGTCCTAAAAAATCCTGTAATGCAACTATGTGCCGAGAATCAACAATACACTTTATATTTTGCATATATCATATCCTTCTCAAATTTTTGAAATTCACAAATCCATACGGTAGATGCAAAGATCTCAATTTCCTTTCCAAGAGGACATTTTCTTTCTTTTAAATGGACAAAAACTCGAGTTTCTATTGAATTTAGAAGTTATTAAAGTTTGGTGACAATATTTGTGATATGTCACACTAAATTGCTGCACTATTTGTATATGTAAGTGAAAATAAATTGTAACTTTTGAACCGTAAGTCTGAATTCTACGAAATTTGTGTCTACGCAAAGCTAATCAAAAGTTGTCCATTCAGTAAAAAATCTCAGAAAACAATGCCTAAAATTGAGAACGTGGTACCTTACCCAAACTCAAAATGTCCCCCGAGGGGACATTGGTCCTTTAGGGGTTAAAGGCCTACAATGCAACTATGTCCTGAGAATTAACAATACACTAACAAGTTTTGCATATATCATAACCTTCTCATATTTTTGAAATTCAAAAATCCGTATGGTAGATGCAAAGTTTTCCATTCCCTTTCTAAGTGGATTTTTATTTTTTTATTTTTTATTTTTTATTCAATGGAAAAAACTCAAGTTTCTATTGGATTCATAATTAATTAAAGTTTTGCTACACTATTTGTTATAGGTCACACTAAACCGCTCCACTATTTGTATATGTTACT
This sequence comes from Bryoerythrophyllum caledonicum, assembly GCA_963971425.1. Taxonomy (NCBI): domain Eukaryota; kingdom Viridiplantae; phylum Streptophyta; class Bryopsida; order Pottiales; family Pottiaceae; genus Bryoerythrophyllum; species Bryoerythrophyllum caledonicum. The sequence continues at coordinate 36,808,194 of OZ020515.1, read as the reverse complement.
AAAAAATGTATGTAACTTTTGAACCGTATGTTGGATTTCTACAAAATTTATTTCAACAAAAAAGCTATTAAAAAGTTGTCCATTCAATAAAAAATCTCAAAAACTCATGCCAAAATTTGAGATTGAGGGACTCAATTGAAACCCAAAGTGTCCCTCGAAGGGACTCTGGTCCTTTAGGGATTAAAGGGCACGTGCAACCCAACTTTGAAACACTTGTAAGTCTCTAGCAATATTTGTGAAAAATCCTCATTCGGGTTGTATTAACCGAAACAAAATATAATGAGACCAAAAAGCCTTAAAGAAACCGGCACCGAGCCTAGGAAGCAAAATGCACCACAAGGCTAACACTGAGCACGAGCTAAAGCATAGGGAAGGGAAACCCTTGAAGGCGTCAAAAGTGACACCCACAAAAATGAAAGAAAGCCAAGCTACACATACAAAGTGAGGTCCTGATACGTAGAAAGCTACAAATTCAATCAAACTCTATAGGAAAAGACAACTGTCTTGAAGGGTAGACAAGATCGAGCAAGCAAGGCTCGACATGAAAAGTGAATATACAACGACGAGCACTCGAAGACGCTCCCAGCTCTCAGACACCTCTTGAATCAAAACGCTCTCCCATAAAGGACAACGAAGCAATTCATCAATTTCCGAAGAATCAAGCATCTCCCTAGAAGAAGGTGGAGAAGCTCCAACAAGAGAAATTGCCACCTCCAAGTTGTCGTCAACTCTGAATTGTAGAGCGTTACGTTAGGGTACTTCCCACCCAATGATTCACCATTTTCAAAATTCGCCATTTGATTACAATGTAAGGAAGATCCAAACAACCTTAGAGACAATTGCCAAGGAAGTTGTGTCCCATTCAAAGTCTATTATAATAGCTTCAAGAATTTCCTCGGCAAAAACTTCAGCCGCCCCCCTGTCAACAAAAGCAAAAGAAACCGGTTCACCATTGGGAACTGAAGGCTTACAATTATGCTTAGAGAGAAAGCGATGCCCATAAGAGATAACAAATGAGGAAGACTTGCCACAAGTAGAGAAGCATGAGTGAGACCAAACCGAAATGAATTGTATTGGTTTGCCAAGTCATTATGGAGAAAATCCCTATGAGGGACAATGTTCCAATGAGGCCCTCTCCTACGGTGCAAATTATACCTCCCCAAATCCAAAAGGTTTGAAAATTTCTTTCCTTCTTTTGGTGCTTGGCCGACTTGTGCATACGACCAAAATATCTGGTGACCTTGCGCCAAGCCCCCATACCAGCCTAAATAGTTTGTTGTCAGGCCCTGAAAAGTGCGACTTCAATGTAAAAATCTTCGCCGCGGAGATCAAAATCACACTTTCGAAACCACAGCTGCCACATGAGGCAGCATTGGAGGACATGCCTAGGTCTCTCTTCTAACGCACCCAAAGATTGTGCAAGCATGTGCCACCAAGTCAAGTGTCCTACCTTTCACCAACCCTAAGCGTGAAGCCAAACCCACAAGATGTCAAATCCTATGCACCTTCTTCCAAACACCCTCCTCCAAGGGGCAAAGAAAAAATTCAAGCTGGAGAGTCTCTTGTAGCCCAAGATTGCATAAATTGTAAACACCGTCATTGTCCGATATAGCTTTCTCTTTCCTCAATCTTGCAAGAAAGAAGACGCCTTGATAAGTGAGCTAAATCATAGTAGAAAGTTTCTCGGGGATCCAAATATCCTAGAGGTCCTTGTAAAATTGCGTGATTTGGTTTACATTTAAGCCCCTCTCCTGCATCAAAATCGTGAATATTGGCACGTGCCCTTGTAAAAGTGTATATGATCTTGTACCCCTATTTTGTAATATTTCTAGCAATATTACTAGTACTCTCATCCTTCCTCAACTTCTACAAAGCTTCCACTTCTGCTTGCTTCCTATAAGCAACAAAGAGACACCTTAACACTTAAAGGTTTGATGGGACCATATATTCGGCCACGTATTTTACTCTAGAATACAAAAAATGTATTGAAATTCGGCAAGATATGCTCTTTTGGATAGAAGATTCTTCAGCCAACATCTTTCATTTGGAGGTCATTTCAATATCTCATCCTTATCATGTTACACCAGCAAATGTAGAATACATGGCCATTTTGCAACTTCTTAAACATGTAGTAGGTGCAATTATGATCTAAACTTGAAATGTCATGTGTCATTGGATTGTCCTCAATACAAATACAAACTTATGTAACTACTTTATACATCAACTCTTACACAAACTTGTATGTCAAAGTCACATAAAACATCCAACCCAAATCTTGCTTCTCAAAACTTTAACGGTTGAAACCATTCCACTGAGTTTGCATAGGTGGTGTGCATTGACCATGGATACAATTTTATGTGTGAAGGTCAAGAACATGCCAATGCTCTCGATCACACTAAAAAAAACCCACTTGTGCATGTGAGATTAGATTGATGTAAGCTACCACTATAGTAAAATTGATGTTAGTGTTGTGTTACAATCAATATTGTTACCTTTCTATAGTATTTGTGAAGAGGTAGACAAATAGTGTTAGTCCTCATGGCCACCACTTCTAGTGTATATAGTATATAATACGGTACATATACAATATATACTACAATAGATAAAACTATAGTATGTTCACAATATATATACAATACTGTAGTATCTATGTTGTATACCATGTATACAACATACTATTTATACCATATGACATATACAATACATAGACATACCGTACAAATGTCAGCAAGTAAATTTCTTGATATTCCATAGTTTACTAGAGTTGACAAATACCGTTGGAGCTGGCATTTAGTGTAGAATATTGCCACAACACTGAATGCATAGTTCGCATTTAGTGTTCAGGTTTATAATTAGTGTCGAGAACACAAAATATCAGTTTTAGTGCAACTGGTATATTTGTTGGTCCTCCCAAACCATCTTTCCATTAGTGCTGGGACATGGCTGTGTTGATCAACATTCCTATCGCAGTACTATTCTTGTTGATTGAAGCTTTACTATTGCTGCTTATCATGACCACAGCTTGCTGCATCCCATGGTGAAAAATCTTTAAAGCAAGTTCTGGCCGTGTACGTGCATGCCTCCTCATGAAACCAAGCCACCCTAGGTTTTTCCATAGTTTACCTGCAAACCAAGGGTTTAGAGCACCTCCACCAAGGACGCACCAGCCCGGTGGAGACTGCCCTGGGTTTTGGCCCTAAACCCTACCCCGCGGTCGGGCTGCAGGGCGCCTAGCACAGCGCCAGCCCTGAGCAAGGTTATCCGGCTTGGAAACCTCGCTCTCATAATAAAAGCCCTGATGTGGGTCCATGCAAAAACGCGTAAGTGAATGGACTGTCAACGGCAGCCAGTCCCACAGCCATTGTTGCTCCACCACGTGCTAGAACCAAATTGGTAGCCTAGACCGGTGAAATTTTCAGTCCCCCGCCATATTCTCTCCTTTTCCAGGCTTGCTCCCAACTCCCTCCAACCCGCCTGACCAGTTTGGCGGCCCCGACTAGCGCGGTGGGGGAGCACCTTCCTCCAGACCCACCAAACCTGACAGGTCTGCCGCGATGGGAGCCCGCGGTGGAGGTGCTCTTAATTCGCATACATGCATCATCAGTGGATGCACCTCCAAAAGTAGACATACCATCACATCAATTAAAACGAGTTGTACAGAGGTCCACATTGCAACAATTGGGGAGCAAACCAGAAAAACAAGGCCCTACCATAAACAAGAAGCTGTATGGTTGGTTGCCGTGAAAACCACCACATGACATTCATCATATTGTGTACATACATCTGAAGGTAAATTTGTCATGGTTTCTTCTTTCTCATTACACAGACCTGTGTTATTGAGCTACAATTTTTGTGAAATGAAAGGTTATTACAATAATATGGAATAATTCATCGATATTATACTAATGTGAGGTAATGGTTTCACCAACCATAGAATCCTTCAAATCATCCCTCTTTGTGTTCAACTTCACCTAAAGATGACCTACAGTGGAAATAACATCATGGAAATATCTCAATTGAGCCATCCTCAGAAATGAGAAGGTCTCTCTAGCTACACAACTGACTGTATATAGTGTGGATTCATTATTGAGGTGAATCACTTGCACTAGTTTACATCAAGCACATGCATATCAAATTAAGGCACCACGTCCTTGGTGTAGTGATTTGGGTCATGGCACACGTGTGAGGTGGCTGCGAGTTCAAGTCTCCACGCCGGTATGGTGCCTACCACCATAGTCCACCCAACTATGGTGATGGGGGGTCTTAAGATCTCGTTGTATAGGTACCCCAAAAGACCATGGGGGGATGACATGTCAATTGTCTCTAAGGCACCTAGTGTAGGAAAGCACTTCGTGTAAAAGAGTGTTTACCCTTGAAAGGGGGAAGTAGCTCTATTACATCAACCTATGTCCTATAGCCATACGCTTAGTGAAGAGAATGATCAAACACTACCTTCTCGTCGGTCTCCTTTGGGGACATGAGTTCTTTTTCTTTTGAATATCAAATCTAGGTTGGGTACTTGTTTTCAACCAAGTGTGTGCCAATCAACAATTGCATGTAAATTTCCAATAAACTCTTTCACGACAAGAGACCTTTTTTTGGTCGTCTCGGCATGTTACATCTATAGCAAGCACTACAGGCCACCTCTAAGGAGAATTTGAGAAAAATTTAGAGACGGAGCAAAAAAAGGACCTCTACTCAGACCATCACTACTGAAATCGATGCAAACATCGGCAAGCTACAATGACTTTTGGGAAGTGGGATTGTGCTGAAATGTACCTTATCTATAGATGTTGTTCTGCATGATCTAGATTCTCCAAGACCTTCTGAGCTCAGTGGCCTTCAAAGATTAATGTAGAAACTCAAACTACTCTTGTCCACACTACATTCAGTGAAAGGTGTGCTGAATGTTGGGGAGTGTTAGGAATTCTTGCTGGGTCCCAGAGCTGGAACATGTTCCGTCATTCGCTTGACAGCCAGGCAACCATGGTCACCGCCGCCTAACCATGCACTGAGCGGACCCACTCACTTCATCATGGAAAATGGCTGCCCATCTTGCTTCAAAAAAAATTAAAAAAAAATAAAAAGAGGAAAATGGCTGCCCATCGTGAATGAGTCAAGCAGTCATTTCTCTAGAGTTATTGAGGTAGTATCCTTTTCAAGCGTGGAAGAGTTTGGTTGTCTCTAAACTGAAGTTCTTAAATGATTTTAGCCGCGTTTGAGAAGAAAGAAGGAGAAGTCAGAGTCTCAGCGGCCTTTTTCCTCTTTGAGTTGATTGCTAAAAAATTAGAGTGATATCGAGCTGATTTTGACCCTGTGAAGACGAGTGACCATTTTTGGGTCGTTTTTGGCACGCTACTCTTCGTAGCAAGTACAACAAGCCGTCTCCGAGGAAAATGTGAGAAAAATTTAGAGGTGGAGAAAGATGAGCATCTGTCGGGACTTGCGTTGCCAAAATTGATGCAAGCATTGGCAAGCTACAGTGATTTCCGTGAAGTGGGGTCACGATGAACTGTACCCTCTGCATGGATGATGTTGTGCATGGTCTTGTACACTCGTGGATTCTCCCAAGACTTGTGAGCTCATCGTCCTTTTAAGGGTTAAATACTCAACGTGAAAGAAGAGGTCAAACTCACGGTATCTTTGCTTCACTTTACAGATGACTCTATTCCGTCAAGCAACAGAGAAACTAAAATTATATGTGGTTTGTTTTATACGTTCCAGGTCAGTGAATTGATGAGGTTGCACCAAGTCAAGCTTTCTTGGTTCCATTTTCGAAGCCTTTTGGGGGCTGGTGTTTGTTCAGAAACATATAACTTCAAGCTTATCCAAAGCTTTTCGAAATTGCGAAGACTCACTTGTGATTTTCCTCGGCTCTAGCAAAGATGAGTAACACAACCACTTCAATCAAGTATTTTTTTTGGTGTATAGACCCGCATGAATCAAGTATTAGTTGAGATAGTGCAACTAAATTTCCACTAGGACTAAAATACTGCTAAACTACTAATAATTCCCCCTTTTGAAGGTGAATCCTAAAACTATCTAGCCTACTTTTGAGTACCTCAGAGCGAATTGTACTAAAAGCATGGAAGATATTCTTGCGTGAAGTAATGTTGTGATTTGAAGAACATACTCGAAAGGAACCAAAGACTAGTACACTGTTTCTCGGTTGAGTGACAATGATGCTACCATAAGAAATTTGCACACCAGCTGATAACTGTTCTTACAAGAAAGAGAGGAGGATGTGCTCGGGATCCAGAAATGCTGGAGGTACTTCCCGTGAAGCAACTACAAATGTGTCATGTTTTTGTTGCATTCGGGTACACTTCTATCCACTTGGTCATCAAAATTGCAAAGAAGTGTCGAAAGCAGCTCTCACTAGAACATGGTTTGGCTTATTTGTTGCTAAATCCAACATGTGGAAGTAAGTTACCAGCACAAGCGTAGGATTGGAATCTTTGGTAAATGCTAGAGGTACCGTTATTCTCTTGCAATTCCTGCCGAAAGTCCTCCACACGGGCTCAGGAGTTGTTACGTGAATCATTCTCCGGACACGTACGAAATCACTGGAAATAGGTCGCCACCAACTTCGTGAAGGACAATCGGTTGTTGGCGAAGAAAGAAATCAACTGGTTCTTTGGAGCTCACATTCACTGAAAGGAATAGAGGTAAAGCAGATTATCGTTGGAGTTAACACCGGACGATAATGCCCTGCATTAAGAACTGAGCTTTAAAATCAGATCCGGCTTAAAGCTGGACTTTCCAGATAGTAAACAGATTGAGAACCTCAAGATAATCACATTTGAACCGGTAGCAAGACATCTAAACATTTGCAAGAGTAACTGTAATAACACTGATGATTGCTGGATAAGAAAAAAATGAAACGGGACATCCTTGAGCGGGTAAGCTGTTATTCACAAAGAACAAATGGGTGACTTCTAAAACAATGGAACCTAATTATTAAACGTTAATGCGTCTAATCACCAGAAGCAGTGACACTAGTTATTGAATGACACTAGTTTAACGATGTGCATTCTAGGAGACAGAACATCACTACTTTCGTGAGCTGAGATACTCAGATGTTAGATGTATCATTTCTTCCTTGCGCCTCTTGTATTCACGATTTCGCATAAAAAAGTAGCTTAGGTAGTCGAATTCGATGGGAGAGTATCTTGCCTGCACAGAATGAATATAATGCACATTAGCGCCAGGGTCTTGACCTAAAATGTGTGAACTACAGATTCTACTACTAGTAAAATTTTTACAGGTACTTGTACAGGAGATAGTAGTGAATATTGATGCAAAAAGTGAGGTTGCAAAAGGTAACTCCACGATCAAGTAGTAAAGATTTACGCAATGTCCACTACTCACCTGAACGATTGCCCATGTGGCCCAATACAAGTGGGATGCTAGAGAAAAGAAGTTGCACTCTGCATAAAACTCTTCAAGCTCTGCTTCAGCAGTCTGCAATTTACATTCAACGGCCGTGGTTTAGTAAAAGGTTGTGAGGAGAAAATGGATTGAAAAATAAAATTCTAGCCTAAGAACTACAGTAGGGTGCACGTAGAAGAACATCAAGTTTTCTAGTAAATGTCAAATGCGGCTCACCATCTCAGGATTCTCTGGATGAAGGTAATGCCTGAAGAAGTAGAACTGCTTCTCCTTGTCTGGATACCTGCAAATTTAGAGTAGGATGTTAGCAAATCATCGTTGTCTGGACCACCCAGGTTCCGATACTGCAAGTTTCCTTCACTCACACAGGGAGCATGGACGTACTCTATACACAGCTGGTGTGAGAGCAGCTGACCTTGATAGAAACTGACAACGACGTCGGAATTACTGCCACAAAAACAGGGGGATTAAAGCAACCAACTGAGGAAAACGTACAAGCTATAGTCGCACTCGAAGCCTGCATGCTCGTTAAAATAGTTGGCAATGTCATAGCCTCGGTAGCTGTGGGATCCATATTCGTAATCAATGATGAACAATTTCCCTGCAATAGAGCCGATCATACAAGTTAGTTCAGAATGTTTTCTAATTCTAAACGAAGATGAGAAAAAAGGAAGCTAGCATTGATATAACAACCATCAGAATTTAAGAAGTTTACCAGCCCTAAAGACAACAGCAAAATGAAAAACTTCATGCCCTCAAGAGGAAATGTGTACCTTCATCTTCATTGTACATGAAATTTCCAGAAAGAAGATCATTGTGTGAAAAAACAACGGGTGCGTTGAAACTGTCGCTGATTGCCTTGATCTCCTCGACTTCCGCCCTGATGCTGTCGAATGAGATTGTTTCATACAACTTCTGCTTTTCACTGTCTTCAAACGAGACCGAAGATGCTGCATTCACAAGATTCCACTCATAAAGTGTTAAAAAACACATGCAAAAAGAGATATTACGGAAATGAAGGTTTGAAGCAAGAAGAATACCTTTGTTAATGAACTTGTAAATGTCCTGCCATAGAAGCGGTTCCTTGGATCCAGGTATCTCCAATCCGTGCAACCTCCGAACTTCCGCAGCTATCAACTTCGCCAGCTCCGGCTTCCCCATGTCTGCCATCAAACCAAAGTGAGTTGCATGTCCTAGGGCAAAGAACTCATGAGAACAATGGTTGAGAGAAACATACCCAATGGTTCAAGTGTTCTTCCAACAATGAACGACTGTATCATCCCATTTCCGAACACACCTAGCAACTTGGCTCCGAATCCACCTGAAGACAAGTACGCAAGTGCCTACACAACCCAAAAACGAAGAAGTTAGAGCCAAGAAGACGAACGAGAACAAGACAAAGAGATAGCAAATAGTACACACCTGAAGCTCTCGGTCACGGTCAATAACGGCGTCTGTATTGGGACCGAAAACGCGAACAGTCACGGGCGGCAACTGGCTCCCATTCTCACCCGTCACTTCCGCTTTCAACACTGCGAACAAAAAGAGGTAAGAACGCCGAGAAATCGACCTAATTTTTCATCACGATAGGGTTTCTAACGTACACATGTTGGTGATCCCGCCCGTGATCTTGGAAACCGCGATACTCGAGTCGTCCACATCCGCCCACTTCTTCAAGAGCGCCTTGCAAACCCCACTGCTTCCACCAATCTCAGGGTTAGTACTAGAGCAAAACGCGAGAGAGAGAGGATCTGGAATTGGACATTGCTAACCTGACGTGCGAGGACAAGGCGGGCTCCGGCAGGCGCGAGTCCACGATCAGCGAGCAGGTGCGCACGGCCAAGGTGCTCTCGGAGCGCTTGGTGAAGATCTGGTCCGTTCTCATGGCCTCGATCTCCTCCACCCCGGGCTTCCTGTCCTCGCGCCGCGACTTGTACCGCTCCCTCGCCGGCACGTCCACCTTCCCAACCGCGCTAGCCATCCTCAAAAACCCTCAAATTTTTCACAAAGCTTCTCCCTCAAACAACCGTCACGCCTCTCAGAAAACACGTAAACCCAACTTTCTCAGAGGCGTTACTCTAGAACTGTGTCCCGGGGTTTCGGATCCTTCAGCAACCCCTCAAGATGCAAAAAGATGGCGCAACTGTAGCATTTTCACATCCAAAGAGAAAAGTTTACCGAGCGTCTGACACGAATCTTTTTGGTGTTTAGAGCTTATCGGCCATAAAAAGTAGAGTTGAGGGGTTGTGGAATCTGGATCAGGGTGAATATCCATCCAAAATTGGGGCATGGATCTGACCTTGCCCCAAACAGTGCCGTCCTTCGTGTTCGAGGGAATCTGAATCTGCACCAAAAACCCTTCGAAGAGTCGGCAAGCAGATCATAGATTGTTACTGGCCCTTGATGAATTCTACCGCAACTGGCTGAATTTAGCTATGAAATTGCTTTCATGGTTGATATTTAGGTTCTCGCCGTAGTAGTCAGCCTTCGAGGTCAATCGCTTTAGTTTAGAGAAATTGTAAGACTTAACCCCGGCTCGGATAAGATGACGACTTGGCACAATCTCGACCAGAGTTTTGAAACAAATTTTCCAGGAGAGTTAGAGGTTCCGTTCCGTATATTGACAATTTTTTTATCAGACCTGGAGTAATTTGTCGGTGCTGTCGGTCGAGGAATCGGAAACTAGGGCTCAATTTGCGACATTCGACGTTCGACATCGGCGACATGAGCTATGTCTAAAGTTGAAGCCGTCGTCATCATCATCAGCCCCAAGTGGTGAACAAAACCCCATGTCCCTGCTCACACGCCAGCCCTCATAGCTCGTAGAACTCCCGCTCCGGTCTAGAATGCCAGGCCTAGTACGGGAAACCAAACCACGGGATTGTCCCCGGATCACAAGAGTAAAAGTTACTCATTTCAGCTTCCGAGGACTCACCTGATTGCTCCAGACTGTCATCTTCGCGCATCCCCAAAACGTTGCCCCACTCTACGACCCAAATACATCAGAAATGTGGTACGTGTGAAGCAGATGTGTTACAGATCTGTCGCAGATGCGTTGCGGACGGACACTGGGTGGGGAATGGATGGGTGAGAAGGGACGAGTAATTTGGAGCATTGAATGATAATGCAGGGCGAGGGGCGAGATTCACGAGTGGGACGTGTGCGACGAGGTTGCGAGGACGCGTGATCTCACAGGGATGTCGTCTTTGAATCTGCGGGGGATCTTTGGGGGATATCCAGATTCCGGAGGACCAGTTTCGTCGATTGCGGGTTGTGGTAGACCATGGAGGGTACGCAATGTAGCTGTGACTCACATGGGCACAGTGCCACCCCGGAAATAGTAGCGAGTGGCCAGTTGCTCATCAAAGCCTCATAGTCAAGGTCTCCGAGCGAGATTCCAGGCTGTTGTTTGAACTGTCTGCGGATAAATACCTGAAGGTACCACTCGCGTGGCGTCCGATCAACAACACCACTTCACTCTCGCCTTCCAAATCCGCTGCACGCGCTTTTCATCCTGTCTGTGTCTATTTATGTGGTAGCAGGTTTCGGGTGCGGGAGCAAGAGCCTGTGATTCAGGGAGACGCCAGTTTTCGATACTCACGGTGAGTCACTTCTGCTTCTCACCGACACCCCTTTCTAGAAATGTGCACCCTTGGTATACTTGTGAGGAAGGAGGAGATGGTTTTGCTTCGAGACGACCTTGTGGGGTAGGATAGCTTTGAAGTTCAGGGTTCGGCTTCATTTGCTGAGCTTCTCGAGGCTTTGAGGGCCTGCGAAGAGAACTGCTGTCGTTGCCTGGCCGGCTTCGTGTTTGGCGGTTGCTGCTTGAGTTGTTTCTTTGAGTTTGCGAGAGGGGGAGTGCTGTTGTCCATGCGCACTCTGGACATTGCCTGAGGATGGGTGAGCATTTGGGGGAGGGCAGGAACTCGGTCAAAGGTGGTGCGCTCCGACCAATGCTGCCTTGACCTATTCTTGTGGTGCACTGTTGCGCCTGCTTTCGCAACGGCGACATGACTGTAGCACCACTCCGCGTGATAGCAATGCAACAGAGCCTCAGTTGTTGGCTCGCCTGAAAGCTTACATTTTCAGAGCCACTTTCTGCAAAATTCGTTTGGTTGGGAACACGTTGCGTGCACAGGAGTTTGTCTTCTGTTTTGTTGTTTCTGAGGTTGCTGACCTTTGTTGGATTGGTCTGTAGAAGTCTTGAAGGGATTGGTCGAGAGAGAGTGGAGGTGCACACAATGTTCCGCATGGAGTTTCAGACGCTGGACGCGGTGGAGGAGGACGACGACGGCCCGTCGAGAGGGCGCGGGAAGACGGTGTGGGACGACAAGTACAGGCATGGTCGGATGAGTCTGCCGAAGACGTTCGAGAGGCGCGTGGGGGGCGCGCGCACGGTGAGCTCCATGCGGGCGCTTCCCGACGGATCCCATCTCCCGCAGGTGCTCACTCGCAGTGTGAGCTCCGGCCCCGCCGTCCCGCAGAGCTGGGTGGAGGACGACCTGATCGACCTTGAATCGCAGGCCGCGGCTGTGGACCAGGAGGTCCTGCGCGAGCTCGTGAAGCCGTTCGCGGAGTCCGTGAACCTGACGCACCAGCCCAGCGGAAAACGCATCGACAGCGACGTGTTTGTGACGTTCCTGGAGTACCAGCCGGAGCGCAGCAGGCGCGACTTGCTCTCGGATCGTACGGAGTTTGGCCCCTTCCGGAACGTGGAGGACTTGCAGACGAGGTCGAGCTCCATGCGCAGCAACGGCAGCACCTTCTGGAGCGACTCCTCGGACGCGGAAGGGAGCCCATTCTACGCAGACAGAGTGCACATCAAAAACGAGGAGAAAGGAAGCCCTGCAGCTCGCGCTTACAATCGAGCCTTCAACAAGCTCATGCACAAGAAGAGCAAACCAACTATTCCCGATGCTGTAAGCACCGTAGATCAATTCTTTTATCCATCCTCATGTGGGCGTATCACTTTGTTTACGGTTTTTGGTTTTGACAGAAAATCACCAAGCCGTGGGAGGAGCCCTTGCTTGCCAGCCATGAGCAAATAAAGTGGCAACGAAAGCTGGAGAAGGAGGCCAAGCTGGAAGCCAAGAGGGAAGCGGAGGAAGCCAAGAAGGAAGCTGAAAGCAGGAAGCGTGAGGTAATCTTTTCTTTGTTTGGAAACTTTTTTTACGTGAATGGAATTCAGGCCTCTTACAGGAGTTGTTACCCTTGCAGCTTCTTAAGCTAGCCAACCCGGTACCTGAATCGGCGATGAAAGAGCAGTATAATATGCGCAAAGGAAGTAAGAAACCTGCATTTTATGACCTTGTTCCTGTAGATGTTGATATGTGTTGCCCTTTGGAGTTTCCTAATCGTTTGTGGTGCATCCGTGTGGAGCAGTACACAAGCTGTTCCAGCTTTCTTCTGGGGTGAGTGCTCTTTCCCAACCCGTTGCTATGCCTGTAGAGGTTTCTTCATTTCATACAGAAACGTCTTGAAGGTCCCGAGTCTTTGTTGAAGGTGTTCAGATTGTATTGAACAGCTCTAAGATTCTGTATCTGATTTCTTCTTTCGTGCAGTCACCGAAAGAAGGAAGCGCCGACGCTCGAGAATCAAAATGTGAGCTGCGCATACCTGAGCTGCCCTTTTTCTCATGTCAAACGTCGTGTGTGTTCATTAGATTGATGGCTTCAAAGAGAAGGGCTTGGACTGATCTGTGCACGCCATTTTCTGTGGCAGTGGTGATGCCCAAAGCTAGCATGTTCGAATCATGTGTCAGCCCTTCCGCTACGGACGTCGCACTCTCCCACATCAGATCTGGTCCCCGGCCATCAATGAGGAAAGACCTTCACTTCGCAACAGTTGAATCAAATGTGAGCATGACTTAACCAACTATTTTCGGCCTGGATGTGATATTTCTATGTCATTCATAGAGATACACGAAAGTGCTCTTCCATGTTTTTGTAACTGAGGCCTTTTGTAACAAGCGCCACTCGTGATCTTTCCAGGAGAATGACGAGGAGTTTGGAGGAATTGAAGGCAATCAGTTGCTGAACCAGTATTTCGACGACGACGTCACAGACAATGTGGACAGCGACAGCGACTGATGTGCTTTTGTAATCGGTCAGTGTGTAGTTAAATATCATTTAATTGAACAGGTTCAGAGCTCCAAGTCCGCTGCAGAAACCAGTTCAGGAAAACCTGGAGGTGAGGGAGCCCTCTCTGAAATCGAATTGAGAGCGCCTCTCATCTGATCACTTGTAGCATAATATTATTCAGCTTGGGATGACTGTTTGTGTGGTCATCACATGAACTTTTTAGGATTGGAATTGAAAACTGAGAAAAGTTCAGAATCAGGAAGGCTACTGCTGCTATTCAGAATTCGTCTTTTATAATAAAAACGGTAGGCTTGCTAGTGAAGCCACGTGCACAATTTTGGCAGCCCTGGTGAAGCCAAGTGGAGGGATTAACTGGGGATTTTATTATGAAATATTGGGTGGCCTTTCCAAGGAGTAGGATGGAGACTTAACTGGGGATTGCTAGATCTCAATAATTTGGTTCCTTGAGTCATTGGAGGAAGGAGGTGGGGTAGAACCTAGCCCCTATTTAATTTTTGGATGGAGGACCTATTTATAGAAAATAAGGGCCACCACAGGTCCCAAATTTGCCAAAAAAAAATCTAAAAAAACCTCTGGACCCCTAAAATGAGAGGGCCAAAAAAATGAGAGGGTGCCATTTAGACAAGGGCCCACCTCCCTGAAATGGCTCGAGCAACCACAATATTGAGATCTAGGATTGCTTGTGTTGCGTTGGGGATAACAAGGGGTCCACTTGTCTTCCATAAAATTTGAGGGTGAGGACTCTTCTTTTGTTAGTTTATGCCATTCAATATTCTTATAAAAATGATCTCCACATCTACATCTTTGGGTCAGAAGCTTGAATCGTTTTTTTAATTCAATAAATGACTCTTTTTTATTATTACCATTGGCCTCCTACTACTATACTACCAGCTATGCCTAGTCATCCTCATTTATGCCCATTGTGCCGCTTGGTCCCATTCCATCGTCCAAAAGAATGTTGCGCCTTGCTCTCGTTCGAGTCCGCCAAAATGGACCATCCACTTCAGTGAGATTATCCAATATTTGAGAGTTTCTCAATTGATCCAATATTTGCAACGTCAATGGACTATGCTCATCCAAAAGATAGTCGATAGCATTTTTTTTTAGTACTCCTCCCACTCTGAAAGATCCATCTCAACTGCAATTCGGCTATCCATGTTGGCATTACCACGATGAACTATAATCAATTTCCCCTCCTTGTTCCATACGAGGCCTTGAGGGTGCTGACCAAATTGGAATTGGTTGTTCTGTAAATTCCAATATCCATCCAAAGTATGGTAAAAGAAATTTCGCTTCCCTTGATCAATTGGCGCCGGTCCAACAATCTTTTCGTGCACCCTTACAATTTCTTTGTGGTTGTGCTTCCACCCAAACATCGCACCAATGTCAATTTTAAACACCAAATGTGTATTGGCACGCCAACTCCAAATTAAATTTTAAACACCGAATGTGTATCATTGATTGCGAGAACCTTCACCAAGGGTGTTTTTTGGATTTCTCTCATGGCTTGGTGGCATGTATGGAGTGAGTCCAAATACCTCTTAAAGGCGTTCGTGGAAGGGAGATTTGCAGCATGGGCAAAATCTTCTAACAAAGAACATGCTAATTAAACACATGGGATGGAACATGCATTGACACGATCTACGTGCCCATCCACCCTTGGGGCCAAATGGATTGTAATACACTACGCATTTCATTCCATCCAACACCCATCGTACAAGATTTGGCCAAAGTTTTATGCCTTTAACTCCTGGCTTCATTTGGAGATCGTGGCACGATATTGCATTGGCGTGATCAAAATCCAACTTTGCCCAATCAATAAGAGATGGAGTAGTAGATTGCATTGACGAGTTAGATGGAAACAAATCATCTGAACTAGCCCAAGATGCGAGGCCTAAACCCCTCCGTACGTTGTGCTACAAGTATTCATTGTCGATCTTCTTGAATTCCATTGCCATCTGGTGACCGCAATTGGCACTGAGAATGGTTGCCACCTTCCTTCGGTAGTATATTTTAGACAAGGCTGAAACATGAAGGTGCAATGCATCATTTGCATTCCTCAATGCTTTCACTTCCCTCGTTTTTGGGTTGATTGGAAATGACAATGAATCTTGACTAAGTGGACCATTGATGTCCAATACACTCGTGTCCATGAGCCCATTAGAGGCAAAACAAATGGACTTGTTGTCGTTTAGCTGGTGTGCAAATATCTTCTACAACGCCAACCGTTGCAATATCACCCACATTGTTGATAGCCCTGGAACTCCTCGTGGGTTCCTTGCTCAAGACTAAGCGGATTGCATTTTCCTTTGATCATTATCCACACCTACCATCATTTGTTTTACATATGACATACAAACACTTGCAGAATAGGGATCACTATACTTGTATAGTGGTATGAAGCATGAACCTTCAACACCGACAACTCATGACGCAGTGGGCCCCGTGGTGGACGTTCCTAGACAAAGACCATGTTAAATGTGTATGGTGCAAGGAGATTCTTCGTTACAAACGACAAAGAGCTTTTAAGCACTACAAATATTGTCTACCTTCAAGCTAGTGTCATTGTCCCAAGACCCCAGAATCGGTTTTCAGACGCTTTGCTAATTGTGGTGGTACAATACCAAAAAGAATGATGTATGTGGAAATCTATGGTTCAAATGCTACTTCATCCGTAGCCACCGCCGCACCATATTCTAGTCAATCTATGCATGATAGACAATTTCTAGAAGTGCCGGACCCTATGGATGAAAAGAGAAATTCCCACATGGAACGATCTGCGTTTATATAACAACACATGTGACATGACTTTGGCTTTGTTTCACTAGTTTAGCCCAAAAATGTCTATGATCTTGCTTGGAGAGACAAGATTTGGTTGCCAATTCGTCATAATTGATCGTGTGCTTAAGGTGAAAGCGGCACTACTGAAAGTGGTAGTCTATGAAAAGTGGGAGGAGTACGTGAACAGTTTATTCAATAGCCACAACGGACTTTGTTTGCATGCATTGGCATCTTTGGTCAGGAATACTATTCTTGACGAGACGTTTTGGATGCGTTGTGAGAACTTTATGCATCTCATGGAGCCAACTATTGTGACTTTGAAGACCTTCAATGGAGAAACTTTGGCAATGGGGAGGGCGTGGTTGGCTATGAATAATCTGAGGAAACATGTGTTTGGTCTACAGAATGGACCATTCTCACTTGACCCTATTATAGCTTTGAGAAGTAATTTACACGGCAATGGAAGACGATGATGACTGATCTTCACTATGCAAGTGCTTTGTTGAATCCATATTTGACAGACTGTGGAGATCTTCATAGGAGTGGAACATCAAAGCGTGCACGCAGTAGAGTGCTAAATTATGCATTTAAGTAGGCCGCTCAGAGTGAACCACAACGTTGTGATGGACGGACTAGCGCACTTTGAGGAGCATACCGGTCCTTACGGCTCTTAAGAAGCCCTAGACATTCGAGAAACACAAATGCTACCTCATTAGTGGTTGACAAATGGTTGGGGGCGATGCGTTGCCTGTGATAGCCAAGCCCATTCTTTCGTTAACATGCTCGGCATCATCGTGTGAGCGGAATTGGAGCATGTATTTGTTCATTCACAACATTGTTCACAATCGGTTGGGCGTAATGAAGGCATAAGAGCATCTCCATTCCTAGCATGGAATTTTCCACGGTAGGACGGAAAAAAAAATTCACGCCAGGAGTGGTTTAGGGTTTGGTGCTTGCTTGGCTCCACCCCAAGCTCCAAAAAATTTATCCAAAAAAATGCTTTGACCTTTTATCTCCCGCCACCAATGACACGACGCCACGTGTCGACATCAATGACATGGCGCCACGTGTCTCGAGGGTATGGGTGTGTCACCAACATCAAAAAATGGCGCACTCCCCCATCCAAGGAGATTTTGGTGTGCCATGCACCAAAACTTCTAAATTTTTATAAAGTTTCCCCGTTTGGAGGTGATGGGTGCAACTTTTTGACCTCACAAAACTCCAAAAATTGGTGGTTCTCCGTCTTGGGGTGGAGATGCTCTAAGACTTGGTGTACATTTACACCAATAGTAAGCTCCTTCAAAAGCGACGTGGAGCGGATCCGGTTACATGGTACAACAACCATCCATTTTTGGAAGACTCGGTTCAAGATGTTGGACGAGTGCATGTCAAAGAAAACAATGATGATGGTGGCCATGATGGTTTGGCCGATGGAGATGATGATGGTTATGATGTTGGGAATAACAGTGCGGATGACTCCGAGTGGGAGTTTGACATGGAAAATGCATGTGGCGTTAGGTTGAATGAAGCACCCGAGAACCAACCGAATCAAGATCATGCGGTCCCTACGGATAATGGGATTTTTGATTGGTCGGATTTTAAGAAGGAGCCACTTCTGGGGACTAACCACGTAGTTAATGATTTGCAAGATGACGAAAGCAATAAATATGATGGTACAGATGATGATATTGACGAGGCATTAATGAGCATTCTTGCGATGATGATGGTAATGCCATGGGTAGCGATGATGACAATAACAATAGTAGAGGTAATCATGGTGGGGTGCAATTGCAAATAAACATGTAGTTGCCAATAGAGATGAAGTTGATCAACCTCATGAAGCATTTGAAATGAATGTTGAAGAAACAACTTGATTTTGGAGAATAAAATGAAACCGTCACAAGAAATGTTGGTTCAGAAAGTCAAGAGGAAGATGTTCCTATTGGCCAATTGTTTACAACGCTTTTGGCACAAAGTACACCTTCAACAAGTGCAACACTTGTTCATATGGGGAGGGCTCCACCATCTTCATCAAATAGACCTCTTGGACATGATTCAAGGAAGACAATTACTGCGACATTGAATTTAAGGGCTCCAGCCACATCTTTTGGAACAATTTGGCATGGTGGACCTTCTACAGAGAAGCGTGCTGTAAAGCGGTCAACTTTAGGCCCACATATTGTTAGTCCATTTTGTTCGGGGTATATTGCAGGGATTTCCTCCTCTTCACCAAGTGTCGTGGATTATGTGGAATCAATGAGGATGGGATCACCGACAATAACAAAAGAAGGAAGGTAAAAAAATTGTCACCACTATGGTGGATGGTACGATCAATAAAGAAGTGCGCAATATTAATTCAATAGTGGAGGAGTATGCGCCTAATGCTTATGGTGATGAGGATGAAATATGTGGAGATGATGAGGAGTCAAATGGATGGGGCGATAGTCATACAAAGGTACCTAATGATGAAGATACTATTGTAAGAGCACCATTGGAAATGGCCAGTACTCGCAAGAATCCAAGACAGCGTAGCTCAAGAAAGAATAAGGATTGATATGGAAGTCAATATAATACATATAGAAGATTAACACATGTAGATTTTTTAATATGTATAAATCAATGTCGAGAACACATTAATTAGGTTATTGAATGTATTTTTCCATAAACATATATTGAAATTTGGTATTAGTCCATGGAAGGGCATGCCTTAAAAAGGGTGAAAGTTCAGTCATGTTTTAGTCTCATTCTCCTTTTAAATTCTCATGCCCCCCCCTTCTTGTCGCTCACGCGCCCCTCCAGACACTTGGCCCCCCCTCCAGACGCTCGTACTCCGCGCCCCTCTATGTCAGCTTAATTCCTCGAAATAAACTGTGACATGTCAGACACACAACATCCTAGGTGGACAATGTAACTTCATTTTTACCCTTCAGACAGTCAACCCTAGGTTGACCTATAACGGACAGACATGCGGACCGGATGGTCCTTCGAACGGGTAGGTCCTATGATCAACCCTGATTGGATTCAAGTTTGCAGATTGC
Source organism: Bryoerythrophyllum caledonicum (assembly GCA_963971425.1). Taxonomy (NCBI): domain Eukaryota; kingdom Viridiplantae; phylum Streptophyta; class Bryopsida; order Pottiales; family Pottiaceae; genus Bryoerythrophyllum; species Bryoerythrophyllum caledonicum. The sequence goes on along the minus strand of OZ020515.1, from coordinate 36,788,882 downwards.
ATCAACAACATCAAAAGAATAAATTCTTCCAAATTAAGCCAACGATGCACACTCTTGAACATAAACTTGAAGTTGTTATCCGTGTGAAAAGTCGAATTCATAGGATTGAAATTATATGCATGCATTGTATGAATCAATTCTCGCTTTATAACCTCTTTGTACATGTATAGATCCATTCTTCCCCCAACCCTAAACATCATACCATGGCCATGTAGAGTCATGCAACCCCACATCATTACTCCCTCACTTCTAAACTGAAAATTAAATTATTTTTATTCCGTGGATTTTTCCCTGTTAGAATCAGGCAAGACAGTTAAGTCAAACTTTGGTAAGAGTATTATGATCTGATTGAATCTGGATCAGCATTGTGGAGCTGTTGAATACTTCACACCATGTGAGTGGTTTAGGATGCAGCTGCATGTTTGATCTCAGGATCCCTACTCTAGCTCATGCACACTATGTGAGTGTTGATGTGATCAGTCTCAAGTGCGTCAGTCTCATGGTCTTCCTCAGATCCAGATAGCAATCATGTATAGAAATATAACGGTCCGACTCGGTGCTTCATTTCCATTCGTTCTCTCTTCACCTTCTATCAACCTCTCCAACCTTCAGCTACTCTGTAACAAATTAGCAATATGTACGTGACATCTCATGTGGGTTCCATCGTCAAGCGGTGGTCGTCATTGCAGAGCTGGAGGAAGTACCTTGATGTATACAATAGATGACGTTTCCATTCTCGATCCAGAGGACGGGTGGTGTGTCAATTTCTTTCTCAAACATATGCAAGACGGGGGAGGCGTTGCAGAGCATGTAGAGGAATCTACCCGAGTGTTTCCTCGATAAGAGCTTCACGACTCTTCCGATCGCAGCGCTGTGCCGGTTCAAGACACTCTCCAAGCACTGGAACGCGTCCCTAAGCGACCTCGGCTTCAAGCATGCACATGCCCCAGAAGTGTATGTTATGCTTGTCGCGCCGCCATGGGGAGCTGGTCAGTGGCCGGCGTTTGGTCGTTCTGGACGTGGCTTACCTCTCGTTCAGCTACGAGTTTCAGACGAAGCATCGGTGCTCGAGCCTGGCGATCGAGCGCGAGCTCCTGAAGACGTTCCTGGAAGCGGCAGATGGGGGCCTCTTGTGCGTGAGGTGCTCCTTCTCCAAGAGGACCTCGGGTCCCTTCGTTTGCAATCCCGTTCTCAACGCCGTGAAGCGGCTGCATGCCGCACAAGGCTTCGACGAGGCATGTGTGACCAAAGGAAGGTGATGTCCACCGACAGAGTCTCCATCATATTTTCAGTACAATTCGTTTCACAAGGCGTTTCATACGGCAATTGCAATTAAGGTTTTTATCGCCGCTCCTTCCTGCTTTTTCATCCTGTGCATCCTGCTGCGCAGTCTGAAGAAACTAGAGTTTGCGGCTCACTTGGTGTTTGGACACCAGGTGAGGTTAAACTCTAGCTCCTTCAAACTGCACAGCAAGATGCACAGAATGTGAGCATGAAAGACACTGGAATCTTGAAGCCTCTGAAATGAGCCGCACATGGATGAAACACCCAGTTCAGTTGACTGTTTGGAACGCCATCTGAAAGGAACGCTTCGGTGCGTTCGAAACTATATATGAAGACATAGTGCAGGGGCAACTGTCAGGTCTACCACTCCTAAACTTGACTCAAGGTGGTGAGACGGAGTACTACCTCTACACGCATTTTGTCCATTTTCATGTATACGTTATATTATATGATTTTATTTCAATTTTTTAAGCTCTTCTAAAACAAGAGTGTCCTTCCACATTTCCTATGATGCAAATTACTCATCGAACAGATTGGCTGTACAGTACTTGGGACTTTCGCTTGGAAATGAAAAGCTGACGCTCCTGTTGAGTTAGACTCGGTTTGATTGATAATAGTACTGATCTGAGTCATGTTGAGTCAGATTTCTCGGCTGGTTTCCACAGAGCAATACTTGATTTTAGGGCTTCAACATTGTGACTCAAGTTGTGAGGACATTTCGAAGGCGTTTCTTCTTTGGCACAATGAGTTGAGTGCATTAATTAACAAAGTGGTCTAATGTTCATAATATGGATTTTTAATCTTTCATTTTCAGTACATGACATACCAATCATTCACTAGTTCAATTGTCACTGCCTACACTATGATTACTTAGGGTGTCACGCAGGTGAGATGGTTGCTATGAAAAGGCTAGAAGCAGGCATGAAGTTTGAAACTTGAATGAAGGTGTTGGCAGAACCATATTCATGAGGTGGTGTATGTGGGATTTGCTTTTAGAAGAGCAAGGAGACACTTGTCTTTGAGTTTGTGGAAAAAACTCATTGCCAGAATGTCTATTTGGTGAGTTATGGATGGTCTTAGCCAATTGAAATCCTTTGTTCAACACATTTGTTTGAAAAACAATTTTCCAGAATTACTTGTAAAATGTGTGCAGCTGTAGACTTGATTTTTAATAATCTTTTTTACAATGCCTCCAACTAAAAAACGTGTGGATCGTAAGTTTCACCTGTCAAATACACCAAAATATATGCGAAGGTCATGCACAACTTCATGTGTAAAGAACCATTCATTGTGACATAAGGTTTAGAGTTACAGACCCACTACAAGTCACAAAAAAACTTCAAGAAGTATCACTGGATCTCTCAGTTTAGTGCTTTGACCTCACAAATCAGCCTCACGCTACAGTGAAACGAATCAAAGAGTACTTCAATTCTCATACAAAGAATCAATGGTCAGAAGATATGATGGCTATGAGGATCATATTCCCTTTGCCTGCTTTATAGTTTCCCATGGTCATCTACGCATGCTCGCTTCCAAGTTGTATCAGATATTTTACATCCACACTCCAGATTTGAAAAGGGCCAGGGCGAATTGACCCCTCGCTGGGACTTACCCGAGGTGGACCCATCTTTATTGTATTTGGGTCCTTTATCTGGCCCTCTTATTTTGGGGGGTCCAGAGGCTTTTTTTGGATTTTTTGACAAATTTGGAGCCTAGGGCCATTGTTTACCATGTACGACCCTCCCTTGCTACAAATAGGTCCCATCCAAAAACAAAATAGGGGCTAGATTTGGCCCCACCACCTCGTGGCCCCCTCGGGTAAGTCCAAGCGAGGGGGTATGCCCTGGCCATTTGAAAAGGGTCTTGATGAGTAAATAACTTTCCAGGTACACTACACCAAACACTGAATATATTGTGGATTCATAATTGATGTGGATGTATCAAGCACATGCTTGTCAAAATTTTCATTGGCTACTCATTTTCGAGCAGGTGTGTGTCACTCGCCGATTGGATGTAAATTTCTAATTAGTATAGAAACTTGAACTACTCTAGTCCACACTATATTCAGTGTTTGGTGTAATAGCTTCACGACTATGATTAGATGTAGTAGAAAAATTTGAACAGAGGGTTTTATTTTTATTTCTAGATAAATTGATAAATCCTGAATTTTTTGGGAAGTTTATTTTTCTCATACTAACCCCTAAGGTACCAAGTGTCCAAAAAGGGCTTTTTGAAAATTCGGTCAGGTTCCTATGGTGTCAATTTCCAACGTTCTTCTTTGAATTTTTTACTATAGAAAGACATTACCAAGACCTTAGTGGGAAAATATTTTTTCCTAAATTGGACATTTGATGAAAAAGTTTTAGGGTTTATAATTTTAAATGGGGAGGGCGGGCACCGCGGGCACCTCCAAAAACTTTTGATAGGACACTCTATTGAAAGTGAGATTTTCAGTACTTGCAAGTAATATTATTTCCCTTCATATTGTCAAAAAAAAGTTCTTGTCTTTAGTGAAAAATAGCATACCAACCCAAGTCAAACATTTTCACACATTGTCACTCATTGTCGGGCAAGGTACCAAAAAAACTTCTTCTTTTCCACATAAAACCTAGAGATCTTCATATTTTCCACTTTTTATTTTTACCACATCAATATGTAATGTAAACCTTCATATTAACCATTCGGATTATCAATCAAAAACATATTAAGTTCAAAAATAAATAAAGTGTGAATTAACAAATTTTGAGCCTCCACTCCTTGCACACTTGTTTTGAATATGCTACACCCGGTCTCTACCTCTAAAAATTGGTGTCTAAGGAGCTAACATCATGCTTAACAAGATGGTAATAGGTTTAGACCTTGTGTAGTGAATTTTTTTGACACCAGCTGAAGTCAAAGTCTGCTGATCCACTAAACGCAGGGAAGAAAATGAACCATTTGCTTGACTTCAAACACTATAATCTTTCAAAGTGCGGTCAAAGTTTATGAAATTTTGAACGTGTATTACTTACTAAGCCTTTATTGAGATCCTACGGTCAGAACTAAAAATCAAAGTTTTTGTTACCTTCTTTATTCGTTGCACTAGAATCCATTTAGTTTGAAGTGTTTTTGGTGTAAAACTGTCACGATACCTTAGGGGCTAATTTTGAGATTGTTAAAAAAAACTTTCAAATTTTCTTATTTTTCTAAAATATAAAGTAGTGTTCTTGAAGTCAAAGTGATGAAAGTACTACAGTACAAAGAATGATAGAAACATCTGTGGTCCTAACAATTGTACACTTCAATTGGGTAGACTCTGAGTCTCATTTTTAACTTTCAATCTGGCACTTTGCTGGTCCATCCTTGAGAGGTCAAATTTGTAAGGATTCTTTCAGACAAAAAGTTGTAAGACTGTAGTCCATACATGACCTACTAGGTTCCAAGACTGTTTTGAAAGGGCAAGAGCAAAAGCAAAAAGCAAGTGAATTTTTTGTCTGTTCAAAGAATGAATACATGCAGCATTATTTTTTGATAAAGCACTTTGCCATCAGTACAATGTTTCTAGGAATTTCAAATCTCCAAATTTCAATTCATAACAGATTGGTTAGATAAAAACAAAACAAAATACAAAAAATCCTCATTAGCTAAGATTTCATGATTCAGTTTGATTCAAGACCACCATAACATTCTTTGGTGATACTAGGACTTGGAGTCCTTCTCCTTTGACTTGGGAAGAAAGAAACCAAGACTTCAAAAGAAAGAAATCACTTTAACCCTTTGAGGACGAGAAGCCCATAGGTGGTGTCTAGGGAGAATTGACCCCTCGCTCGTCCTTACCCAAGGGGGCCACAAGGTGGTGGGACCAAATGTGGCCCCTATTTTGTTTTTGGATGGAAACCTATTTATAGCAAGCGAGGGTCCTTTCGGGGTAAAAAATAACCGTAGGCTTTAAATTTGTCCCAAAAAAACCAAAAAAAGCCTCTAGACCCCCCAAAATAAGAGGGCAAAAAAAATGACCCCATGCAATTAAGGTGGGGCCCACCTCAAGTGAGGACGAGCGAGAGGGTCAATTCTCCTTGATCATAGGTGGTCACCAAGGCTTTTTTTTGCTTTTAAATGCCTAAAAAACTTGGGCATCAAGCCCTATGTAAATGTTGGGTCATTTTGAACCATCCGATGCCATTCCCGAATCACATGGTCTATGATCGTTCCCAGTGGCTCACCGTGTACCCCAATTTCAAAGTTTTGTGATGCCAAGGGGTCACTTGCATTGCTTCCAAGGAACCCGAGGCCAACTTCGCTTGACGCCTTCATTGCATGTCGCCACATGATGCTTGTTGTTCTTGGGCTTAGAGCCAAGATCTCCTCCTCCCCTAATCATGGGTTGTCAGCATTGCATTTTGTGTTTATTGTGCTTTTGTGCTGCGTGCATTGGTTCACATTAAGAGTTGCGAGAGGCGGTTTCAATTGATGAGAGGTTTCCTTGACTTGCTTAAGCTCGTAGTACTTCATCAAAAAACCGTATCAAGAGATGATGACAATATTGTGTGCATAATTTGGATTTGTTAGGAAGGTTTAAATCCTAGATGCATACATGTCGCTTTTGTAGTTCATGAGATGAGGAAGTGGAACGAATGTCTTTGTCACTGAGAGATTTTCTTAAGTTCATGTTACAGTTATTTTCAGTTATTTTCAATGATTGAAAATTGTATCAGGCAATGAAGTGCATAATTGAGGTTTGTTTGTCTCTATCTCTTTAGACAATGCTCATGACATGCTTAAGCTCATGTTACCTGAGTGAAAATCGTATCATTGTGTGCATAACTAGGGTTTTTTGGAAGGTACCGTAGGTGAACCTCTAGTTCCGCACCTCCATGCTAAATAATTAATTAAAGCGAGAAAAGGCCATTCGGCATCCAAAATAACAATAAATTAATTTTTGGCAAGAAATTCCATATTATTATATTTAGCACTTTTGATGACCATGGGGCTGGAACCCAAGACCTTGGAGTTCTGGGAAAAAGCCTCCATGCATGCACTACCTAGGATGGAGGCTTTTCCAAGCCCCACTCTCCCTTGATGTCTACCAAAGTGACAAAATTTGTAAATATATAATTTCTCTAGTTTCGGCAATTTCATTAAATATATTTCCATTTAATTTGGCAAGCATTTTTCTAATTAATAAACGCCAAACTAGAGGTTCACCTACCGTAGTAGTTGGAAGATGGTGATGGATGAAGAGAAATGATTGCTTTTCTTTTAGAACGTGCTAATAAGCTCACAATGCCACAAAGCAATGTGTTTATCCAACATGCATGCCTAAAAAGGCACACAGTAGAATTTGATAATGCCAAATTATATTTGCAAAAATAAGTAAATAATGCCACAAGATGCACATGCTTTGAACATTGGAGCCACCATAGTGCTCCAAAATGTATAAGACATGAGCCAATCAAGTATCATAGATCTATGGGTTGGAGCCTGTAGTCAGATTGTTCCCAAAAAAACCAGGTGGTCAATTTTGGAGTAATTTGCAAACTTGTTGGTCCGCAGCCTAAGTTAACCCTTCAACGCCTGAGCAGCCAAAAAATGGCATCTCGGATGACATTCTGAGGATGATTATTGTTGTAAACGATTGTTTCTCATCCAATCCTTTTTGTGGAGAGTTCATTGAATGTGTAAGTATTAGGTGCTGATGAAATTTGCCTCATTAAGGTAATCATGTTATAATCAAAGAAGAAAAAGTTTGTGACATGGATCTCCATAAAGTGTATTTTAGGAACTTCTCGTTGTAGCTCTAAATCCAAATTTGAGTCATTAAAGTGATATTTTTATTTTGAGTCCAACTAATGAAATGAGATTTATGAAGTCTAATTTCCATTCCAAATTGAAAAATATTGAAAATTGGATAAGTTATTGCAATTCAAACTTTGGGCCTCTAACCAATTTTTTTATTTTAGAGAAACATGGAATTTTCATTTACACCACAAGTTTTTTTCCTACTATGTACAATCCCCTCCACAAAGTAAGGTAACTCCCCATGGGTCAGCTCACATGTGTTACACAGTTGATTTGATTGAACATCCAAATTAGGAAGTTGATTCAGCCAATTTGAGTCAATTTGAGTACCATGTGGTATGTGAAGCTTTTTGAAGCAATGCAGATGTTTTTGAGAATAGGGAGCTTTGTGAGTACCTAAGTCGCTCAATTTTGATTGCAATGTCATGAAGTTGAGTAGTTGTGATGATCTGTGAGTTGAGAAGGTCACTCATACCTAGAAGGTTTTGCTACGAAAAATTGATTTTTTGTGATGCTGTAGTTGTTGGTTTAGTAGCTCATAGAATTGTTGTGTCTGTCATTCAACAAGTTCATTTTCACTCTCCCTCACTAGTACCATGACAAGTTACTTCTTATCAGTAGAAGAGCAGAGTTTTATTGTAGGAATGAACACAGCTGGAGCATCTTTGAGTGAAATGCAAATGTAGTTGGAAAATAAATAAATAAAAACATTTCTGAACTAGTCCTCAAGAGATACCAAGAGCGAGGTTCAGTACAAATAGCAAAAAGATCTGGATGTCCAAAACAGCTGCAAGAGATTGATCGACGAGTTCTCAAATATGAGATTGTCAAGGATTGTAGAATACCTCTTGCTGAACTTGCTAGTAGCTTGCCCATTTCTGTGAGTACGAATACCATATGAAAAGAAGTGCATGACCTTGGATTTGGCAACCGAATTGCCAAGAAGAAACCTTTCTTGAATGAGAGACACAAGAAATTGAGGTTAGCCTTTGCGAAAGAGCATAAACATTGGACGGTGGAACAATGGAAGTTGGTTATTTGGAGTGATGAGTCGTCATTTGAGATTGGTGCTTATTCACGTCAAACTCGAGTATGGCGGACTACTTCACAAAAATTTCATTCACAATGTTTAGCACCAACATTCAAGTTTGGAAGGATGTCAATCATGGTTTGGGGTGCTTTTACTGCAACTAGTAAGTGTTTTTTATTTTAATTCTTTTTAGACAACGCACTGCTATGGACTTTGTAGAGATTGTATGTGAGCAAGGATTATTGCCCTACTTCTTCCACCATGCTAACCATGAAGAATTAGTATTTATGTTGGATGGTGCACCAACACATACAGCCACAGTGACAAAAAATTGCATCAAAGATATTGGTTTAAAGATGCTCAATTGGCCTCCAAATTCTCCTGACTTAAACCCTCTAGAAAGCATGTGGATGATTTGTAAAGATAGGGTCCAGAAGATGAAAAGACCAAAAAACAAAGAGCAAATGTGGAATGCAGTGTAAGCAGCTTGGGAGAGCATACCAATGGAGATGTTAGACAAGTTAGTTGCAAGCATTCCAAAACGGATACAAGTTGTTATTGATGCCAAAGGAAGTAGCATATAGTGGTAGTAGTAGTTGTTGATCAATCCAATTTTCATGTTAGAAATGATTACAAAAGATTTGTATTTTTTTAGCAAGAAGCTTCTACATGTATAAAGCTAACTATTTATGGAAAAAAAATCTATATTTGATGTGTACACGAGGTAGCATTAGTCAAGTTTTCTTGTTGGTCTCTTCCTGTGTGTGAGAAACAGCAAGCGGTTACCTTACTTTGTAGAGGGGACTGTACACCTTTAATGAAATTTTCAAATAATTTAGCATGCTTTGAGTGTAATATGAGTTTTATTCACTTTTTCTTCAAAAATCACAATAGATTCAAATTTTCCCCCAAAAAATTGTGATTTTTGTGACATGAACAAAACATGTGATCTCATATGTGAAAAACAAAATCCACTTATATATAATGAAAAATTAGAGCACACAAAAGAATGGAAATTGGGGTTGATTCTACAATCATAGGCTCCATCCTTTAAGGATTAAGTTCCAAGTATATGTGCGCTTTTAAGGAATGCATCATCTCTATTTGATCCGCAACCTAAGTTAAGTTCCAAGGATCTGTGAGCTTCCAACAAATGCAGTGAGAATGTAAACCGGAGTTTGACAGGTGAACTATGGTGATTTCCAAGACAATCAATTAATAATTTGATGAAATGTACCCACTCATATAGATGATATTTTGCATGATCTATTACACAAGTTGTAGATTATCCCACCCCTGGTCACCCTCAAAGGCCTTAAAGGGTTAACAACAATCATTTGAAACCTACGAGTATACAAAATGAAAATTGAATTATATACTCTTATAAAAAGAGGTTTCTATTTCTAGGTTATTTGATATCACTTTCTAGGTTTTTCATTTCTAGGTTTTTCATTTCTGCTCATTAAAGATTTATTAATTCATGTTTTGAAAGAAAACTGATTTCTCTTAATAAAATGTAAGTGAGTCTTTATTAGAGCCTTCTGCACTCATCCGAAGGCTAAACACCATAGAAGACCGAATTATGTCGAGGAACTAAGTTTGTAGAAAAAAAATCAAGATAATTTTTTTCATTAAAATCAATATTTTAATGAAAAATGTTTATGCTCTTAGTCAAGGTCTTTATGTAGTTCCTATGGTCGCCAATAGAAAGATGGTCTAAGTAACCAACGAGTATATCAGGTGCTTACAAATCTCATAAATAACTTACAGCTCTCATAAATAACCTACAACTCTCATAAATAACCTACAACTCTCATAAATAACTTACAACTCTCATAAATAACTCATAGATTTCATTTCATGGTATCTAAATGACGTCCATGATATATCATAGTAAAAAATTTAATTAATTGTGGCTCTGAGTAGATATGATAATCTGTATAGAGGCTTGAGATCACTTCAAATTCAAGATAAATGCCGACAAAAATGTAGATTTGAATAAGCTTCGTGAGATTAAAATATCCACAATTTACATGAACATAGGCTCAGGGGGAGGGGTTTTCAGCGAACAAGTGTTTTCCAAGGCCATGAGAGCAATACACTGAATCTCACTTTTAGTGTAGCGCCCAGTAAATGACTTGTAAATGCTATAAGTTTTTACTGCAAGTGAATATTTTTACCAACTATGTTTATAATGATCCTTTCATTTGAACACTGTAGAGAGTTGTACTCTTGGTAAAAATTGGCATCAAGAGTAAAAACTTATTGCATTTACAAGTCATTTACTGGGCACTATACTAAAAGTGATATTTAGTGTAGTTATCTTCCACTTATCCTTGTCCTTTGGACAACGACATAGTGAAGGGAACAAACAAAAAAACCTAGTCACGTTGTCTTCCTCTGGACACCGGAGTTACTACTCCTACTATTCTCCAAGGTTTGCACGAGTCCAACCGCTTTGGAGCAGGGTAAGAAGGTGCATGGATGGATCATTCAATCAAGCTACGACAAGAACCTATGGGTTGTCAAAGCACTCACCACCTTTAGGGCCAAACCACACGAGAGGAAAGGCAGTGAGTTGGATGACTCACATTGGTTCAAATTAGCAAGTGGTTGCCACATGAGAGGAAGTAGGGGGAGTGGCAAGAATGACATGGAGCAACTTTGTAGCTTTGGAATTTGCATTGGATGTTGCTTTGGAATCTACATGGCAATGACTTGGCACAATAATTGCCGTTGAAAACTACTAGGCACTAGTGCCTGGAAGTCCACAATGTAAGGAGGAAAAGAATATTTTTTGTGCCACTACACTAAAGATGACATTTAGTGCAGTGCCTAGTAAATGACTTGTAAATGCTATAAGTTTTTACTCTTCATGCCAATTTTTACCAAGAGAACAACTATCTATAGTATTCAAATAAAAGGATCACTAAAAACAAAGTTGGTAAAAATATTCATTCATAGTAAAAATCTATAGCATTTACAAGTCATTTACTGGGCACTACACTAAATGTCATCTTTAGTGTAGTGCCATATTGGAGGAAGTTGTGAAACTTCCTCCCCCTCCCGTGTGGTAAGGCCCTTATATTCCAAGTGTGGAGAGAGTTGCTAAAAGCTAGCTAATTGTTCGGCGTGGGTCTACCGTATTGAGATGTGATGTCATGGTTGGCCATGGTGAAAGGGTATGCCGAGGAAGGGTCCCACTATGAGGCCATTGATATGTTCCCAAAGATTCAGCAATAAGAAGGTCACGCACATGAGTGCAAATGGGTTGCGTTTGGACCCAAACCAGGCAGCATAGGGTCCGAGTTTGGCTTGTCCAGCCTTGATGTGCTCAAACTCATGGACTGTGGAATTAAGTAATCAAACCGTTGGTTTACTCCATCTTTTTAACCATGTGAGTGCCCATCGCGTTCCTAGCGTGTTCCTTGTTGTTCCCAATGAATTCCATTACGTTCCTATAGAGTTCAACCTGCATTCCCCGTGGAGTTTCCAATGTGTTCCCTGTAAAATTACAGATGGTGATTTTCACGCATGGCCAATGCCAAGTGGGGCCCACTACCTGACGTTGGGGTGCGGATGAAGGTTGCGTTTGCCTCCATGTGCATGCCCCTAATGTATCAAGCTAGACAAGATGACCTTCACGATCTTTACACTAATTTCTAAGAGATACACAATTGGACTTGTGTGGTCATAATACTAAATGTAGCGTAACACTAAATTCTAAAATCTGTGTAATGGAACGAGGAAGGAATAGGCACTTTATTCCTGCTGATTGGACGAAGTCCTTCAAGTCATTCTTCTTCCACAACTTGTCTCTCATCCATTGCATAAATCCTTGCACTTCTGTGGCGCCGCTTCTCTTGATCGGTTCAACACCGAGAAAATGAACAGCAATCCTCCGAGAATAATCTTTCGCATTTCCCAATGAACAACTACTACACATCCGACGTGGCACTGATGGATTGTTCTTTCTCCAAGTTGCAAAGTCAGCATGCCTCAGAGCCCTCCACGTGGAACACTTTGGGAGTATGCCAGCTGGATTTGAAACTTTGCATCCGTTCAACTTAATTTCATCAATCAGAGCATCTCCACCCCCGACACCAACCCGGCCACGCCATATGATATACCGGCATCCTCTTGCACCGCTGGAAATTTGCAATGATAAGAGCACCTCCACCGCGGGCCCCAGTCCTGGCAGAACTACCCGGTTTGGGGGTCCAGGTGGCATGGCCCCTCCACCGCGGGCCCGGGGTATGGAAGACCTTTATTTTTTTTTACAGGTTTAGTAAAGAGCAATGGAATAATTGGGTTTTATGGCGGCCTCCTCAAAAACCTCACCGGGCGCGACCTCCAATGATTAGCTTCCACGTGGTGCTTTCGCAATGGCTGCGGCAGTGGACCGTGGATTAGATTCCAATTCGGCCCAAAAAACTGTAGTAAGCTGTAGTTGTTTACTTTTCCAATGATTCTTTGTAGAATCCTCAGCGACGCATGGGAGGCTTTTACAGGGAATAAAAAAAAATAAGAGTTTTGTGGTGCAGGCGATGCGCCGACTGCGTCACTCCGGGCCCGGCGTTTTCATTATGTTGGCGGCCATATTCCCCGGTTTCCAGGCCGCACAGTGGAGATGCTCTAACTTCACTTAACCCCTAAATTAAGTGAAGAAAATGAACCCTTTTTTGTACTTCAAACACTATAATCTTTCAATCCGTGTGGTCAAAGTTTGTGATATTTTGTGAGTATGTTACTGAATAAGTCTTAATTGAGATCTTATGTTTAAAAATAGAAATAAAAGTTTTGGTTTTCTTCCTTATTCATTGCATCGAAATTAGCAATTTTGAAGTGTTATTGGTTTGAGAATGGCTTGGTAATTTAGGGGTTAATCTCTTCACGGCAAACTCGTTCCCAATTACATGGCAATATACGTTCCCGGTAGCAGACGTTCCTTGTAATCACGTTAGCTTAGTGAGAGTGGTTGGAAGTCAAGGGTCAGTGACACGCTGGCACATGGCACCACGTGAGTAGCCCATGCGCCCGGGGAATTATTTCGTCGGCCTCACAATTCTTGCAAATGTGGCGTATGGGAGCATTCAAGTCGCCAGCTTGGCGGGCCGTTTCTCCAACCCCCCGTTGTGGTGGACACACTTTTCATTAAGTCCAGGCTATTCTGGGCAATTTGTGGGGGCCCAATGCCCCAGTGGAGATGCTCTTCGTGTTTAATGAATTGTGTGCTATCTAGGTCTTGGTGGCTTCAAAAGCATCGTTACCTTCAGTAGACTCTTGATCCCAATGTGTCCAAGCATTCATATATTGGACTATGAACAAATCTTTCATGCATAATCTCTTATCTAATTCTCATGCATAATGAATGATAATTCTCATTCATCCATTTTTTGAAGAATATCTATCTATTTTCTGTAGAAGTGATTTAAATATTTAAAGCATTTTTTAAACCACTACGTAATGAAGCTTGAAGTAACAACTTATGGCCATTTACGGGTTAAATCACAAAAAGGCTGTTGGTACTCTTCTCTTTTTGAACGTAGTGTAATTCCAAATACTTGTATTGTAATGTACCATGCTACCATAGCAAGTTTGTGACCTTTCAGAAATATATTTTTATGAAACTAGAAATATTAGGTTTGACATCTAAAAGTCATCTGTTGATTTTTGTTTATAACCCTTAAATTTTTGTGACAATTTCCCATTAAAAAAAACACATCAAAATTGTTGATTTTAGTCCAATAAATAAAGAAGGAAACAAAAACTTTTACTTTCAGTTCTAATCGTAAGATCTCAATTAAGACTCATTAACCCCTTAGAGCCCAAGGCATTTTCCCACAAGAAACATTACAAAACTACCACTATCAACAAGTGGCAAAAAAATCCAACTATACAGTACAATTTTGGACTTTTAATCCTAAGATGTTATAAAGGACTACTATACAAACTTACCACATTGTTTTGGGCTACAATCCACTGCACGGATATGAAGATTATAGCATCTGAAGTCAAGAAAATGGTTCATTTTCTTCCTTGCGTTGAGTGAATCAACAGGCTTTGACTTCGCTTGGTGTCAAATTTTTGCACTACACAAGGTCTAAATCCTTTATCATTGTGTTAAGCATGATGTTGATTCCTTGTCCACCAGTTTTTAGAGGTAGTGAAGGGGTGTAGAATATTCAAAACAAGTGTGCAAGGAGTGGAGGTTCAAAAATTGCCAATTCACATTTTATTTCATTGTGAACTTAATATGTTTTCAAATAATAACCCAAATGGTCCATAAGAAGGTTTTCACCACATATTGTTGTCAAAAAAATAAATAGTGAAAAATATGAAGATCTCTAGGTTTTATGTAGGAAAGAAGAAGCTTGTTTGGTACCCAACTCGATGATGTGTGAAAATGTTTGATTTGAGTTAAAAAAATTCTTTACACTAAAGCCAAGAATTTTTTTGACATCTCCAAAGAAGGTAATATTCTCTAGTATATGTATGAAAAATCTCAATGCCAATAGAAGCTTCTAGCTAAAGTTTTGGAGCTGCCCAGAGTCCCAAATTTGACTTTGAAGGCTAATAACTTTCATATTATGAATCAAAGTTTTTGTAAAAATTATTCTACAAAGATCTTATCAGGGACAATCTAGTACAAATATTTCAAAAAAGAAAATATATTTTTTGGATTTTAGGTACCTGCCGAAAATGAGAAACGGCCTCCAAGGGTTAAATGGCTTCTTAGGGATTAAGTAACAAACTCACAAAATTCCATACACTTTTGGCAAGTACACGGATTGAATGATTATAGTGTTTGAAGATGAGAAAACCGTTCATTTTTTTCCATGTGTTGAGGAGATCAACAAACTTTGACCTCACTTGGTGTCAAAGTTTTGCACTACACAAAGTCTAAATTTGATACCATCATGTTAAGCATGATATTAGTTCATTGCACACCAATTTTTAGAAATAGAGAAGGGGCGTAGCATATTCAAATCTATTGTGCCAGGAACGGAGGTTCTTAAATTGCTAATTCACGTTAATTTTTGATGTGAACTAAACATGTTTTAGAATGATGATCCATTTAATGGTCAATAAGAGAGTTTACTCTATATCTTGTAGTAGGAAAAATAAAAATGAAAAAAAGTTGAGATCTCTAGTTCTTATGTACAAAAGAAGAAGAATTTTGGTACCTTGCCCGACAATGTGAGCAATGTTTGAATTCTTTTGACTTAGACTAACATGCTATTTGTCACTAAAGACAAGATTTTTGACCATAAGAGATGAAATAATATTAGTTGCTAGTATTGAAAATCTCACATTCAATAGAGTGTCATAGCAAAAGTTTTTGGAGTTGCGTGAGATGTCCGCTCTCATGAAGTATTGTTTTAAGATGGCATAACTGTTGCATTAAATCTCCAATTTAGAAAAAAACTATATTGTCAAAAGCTTTTGATAATGCCCAGAAGCGGCATTATAACATATCAGAGGTAAAACTTATGGTAGGTATTAACTGTCAAAAAGCTTTAGATAGTGTACAATAACAAAAATACAATGAATATTTTTATTAACAAACACCATAGGAACTTGCCCAAACCTTCAAGAATCCTCCAAGGGGACTCTTGGAAATTTAGGGGTTAATTATTTAAAAATAATAAAAGTGAAATAAAATAATAAAATATCACCAAATTAATCTTATTACATATTTCTATCTATCCACTATTTTTTCATTTTCTTGTTCCTATAAGTACATATTGCAAATCCTTACTTTTTGAACCCTTTAGTAGTTAACTATATATACAAGCGCATATTTTATTGTAGACACTCATCCCTACTGTAAGTTATACCTCTGAAGGCTCTGATATGTTATAATGCCACTAAATTATAAACGTTGCTAACCATAACCTCAATTAGCTTATAACCACTGTTGATGTAAAAACCTTTGCTAAGTTATAACCTCTTGTAAGTTATGTTCATTCAACTCAACTTAGTGCCTAATGAGAGCCAGAACCCCAAGCCTTGTGTTGAATGTTGGTGTTATCTATGCCTGTAGGGTTTTAAGGTTTAGGGTTGTGCAATTTAGGGCTTTATGGATTAGAGTATTATGGTCTAGGGTTCCACAACTTTCATTGCCTGATTAGACCCCAATTGTGCTGCAGAATGCAATTATCAAGCAAAATACAGCACAAGCTTACATGCGGCAAGGCACAAAATGAGGACCAACTTCGCCTGGTCACTCACAAAACAACATCATCAACAACACTTCAATACCCATGTACACTCATGCACACATACACAATAGAGGACAAGTGACAGTGGAGCAACAACTTCAAAAACTACTCTCATCTTGACAAGTCATGCAATGTCCTCTATCTTTAATGTCTACCCTCGAGAGAGGGCAGTAGTTCCATACTACTAAAACCTCTCTCTGGTAGACATGGATTTAGTGGTGGAACGAACAGACACTTTATTCACTCCAGGTCCCCATTAGAGACCAAAGTTCTTTATATATATTCTCTAACTTCTCCAAATTGTGGCCCATCACCTCCCTTCTCACGCATTGATTGTGTGTGCATCCTCAACAAGACACTGTTATGATCTCACGGAATTATACCTCAACAATGCTCGATTTGACACGATATCCCCCACACTCGGACTTACCACGTGGGGCCACAAGGTGGTGGGGCCAAACCCGACCCCTATTTTGTTTTTGGATGGGGACCTATTTATAGCAAGGGAAGAACCCCTAGGGTTAACAAAGGCCGTAGGATCCAAATTTGTCAAAAAAAAATCCAAAAAAGTCCTTTGGACCCCCCAAAATAAGAGGGCCAGAAAAATGACCCCATGCAATTAAGATGGGGGCCCACCTCGGGTAAGTCCGAGCGTGGGGGATATCCTGTCCGCACCAACAATGCTCTCCCTATGTACGTTTTCTCCCAATTAGAGCGAGTCTCCATACTACATCCAACTCTTGAAATTCATTGTAGCTTCCCGACCGGACCCGACAGTGACTGCAAGGATAGAAAGCCACGACGTCCCTTCCATGTAGGTCCCTTCCATCTAGTCAGGGAATGTTGAACACCTTTTAAGATTATTTGACACCTTAACTGAATCTAACATGGGAGAGAATAGTATGTAGGAAATAAATATAGATAATCTGAGAATGGGTTGGAAATGTTCTGTTCTCATGGAAGTGGCCCAACCTCACCATTTCTGATGGGTCAAGTGTAGCATGAAAACATGCCCTTAGAGCATCTCCACTCCTGGCGTGGAATTTTCCACGCTAGGACGGAAAAAAAATTTCACGCCAGGAGTGGTTTAGGGTTTGGTGCTTGCTTGGCTCCACCCCAAGCTCCATAAAAATTTACCCAAAAAAATGCTTTGACCTTTTACCTCCTGCCACCAATGACACGGCGCCACGTGTCGACATCAATGACATGGCGCCACGTGTCACGAGGGTATGGGTGTGTCACCAACGTCAAAATATGGCGCACTCCCCCCATCCAAGGAGATTTTGGTGTGTGCCATGCACCAAAACTTCTAAATTTTATAAAGTTTCCCCGTTTTGAGGTGATGGGTGCAACTTTTTGACCTCACAAAACTCCAATTTGGTGGTTCTCCGTCTTGGGGTGGAGATGCTCTTAGGAGTTCACTCAGATTGTTGCTTTCCAAAGTGCGGTGAAACTATACTCATCTGCTCGTTCCCCTCCTCCGCCCAAATGTTGTCGGTGGTTGCTGGTGAAATCTTGTGGAACTTACCAAACCTCTGCTAAACCTTTAGCTAAATTTAACCTCTACTAAGTTCTTACCATCTTCATCCACCAGTGCTAGATTTGACTATAACTTATGGGAGGGATGAATATAGAATACACAAATTTATTAAAGTTTAACAAGACTTACACCTTTCGATCAAAAGTGCTTCAACCAACATCTTTCCTTTGAAGGTCATTTCAAAACCTGAAACTTATCATGTTCGAATACGACACCATACATGTAGGATAATGTGGTCACTAGGAGCGCCTTATGACGTTTAAGGATTAACTTGTGCAGCCAATGAAAGTGATGTATCAACATGCAGCCAACATGAAGTGCAAAAACCCAACTTGACTATAATTTATGGGAGGGATGAATGTAGACTACACAAATTTATCAAAGTTAAACAAGACTTTGGGCCGCTTCACACCTAACGCCCGAGTCGAGAGTCCGTCGGTTTCCACCAATGAGATTGCTTGAATGGCCAAAGTCCGGCCTCTCAGCCTTCATACCAAAGGCCAAAGTCCAAAGGCCGTCGTCTTCCAATGTGCCCACATGGCAATACTTTTGGAGAGCTTTGGTGCAGTTTTAGTCGACCCAAACTTCCTTCAAGAGTCCGTCATTTTTTTCAATAAAATAATCAAAATCTGATAAGATCTCGATCATTAGATGAAAGAGGACAAATTTTTTTGCTAATTTTTTTGGTTGATTTTTTTTGGCTAATTTTTTTTGGTTGATTTTTTTGGCTGATTATTATTGGCTGATTATTTTGGACTGATTTTTTTGGGCGCAATGACATGGGGTTTGGACTTTTGACTTGGGCTTTGGGGCTTCACACTACAGCTACCAAAAGGCTTCAATATATATATTTTAATGTTTTTTTGCTATCCAAAAGTTTGGACTCTTGCCATAGTTTGGGTAGAAATTTTGACGGACGGACTCTCGACTCGGCCTGGTGTGAAGCGGCCCTTACACCTTTGGATTGAAAGTGCTTCAACCAACATCTTTCATTTGAAGCTCTTTTCAAAACCTGAAACTTATCCTGTTCAAATACGACACCATAAATGGAGGATAATGTGGTTACTAGCAGCACATTATGACGTTTGAGGGTTAACTTGTGCAGCCAATTAAAGTGACGTATCAACATGCAGGCAACATGAAGTGCAAAAACCCAGCTTCACGAGTGTTCTGTGTAAATCAAACAACAATGAACAACGATTACATCAACTTGAAGTGAGTCTGAAGTTACTTGTAGGTTAGACTAAAACCAGGACATAGAACACAGCCAACACATTTGAATCACACATTGTCGATTTCTAGGCGAATTTAGCACAACAATCCTTCTGAACTTCCTTCGCCATACCTCAGGAGTACAAAAGTATTTTCACATTTACAGACAAGCATTGGAAACCCATTTGACGCCCGATTTGACAGGACATCCCCACGCTCGGACTTACCGGGTGGGGGAAGAGGTGGTGGGGCCAAAACCTAGCCCCTATTTTGTTTTTGAATGGGTCCCTAAATTTGGCAAGTGAGGGACCTATAGACCAAATTGGGGCTGTAGGCTCCAATTTTGTAAAAAAAATCCAGAAATAGCCTCTGACCCCCCCAAAATGGGAGGGTCAGAAAAATGAGCCCATGCAATTAAGACGGGGCCCACCTCGGGTAAGTCCGAGCTTTGGGGACGTCCTGTCCACGCCTAGGGTGAATTGACCCCTCGTTGGGAGTTACCCGAGAGGACCATGAGGTGGTGGGGCCAAACCTAGCCCCTATTTTGTTTTGGGACGGGGCCCTGATTGTAGCAAGGGAGGGTCCTTGAGGGTGAACGATGGCCGCTGATCCCAAATTTGTCCCCCCAAAAAACCAAAAAAAGCCTCCGGACCCCCCAAAATAAGAGGGCTAGAAAAATGACCCCATGCAATGAAGACGGGACCCACCTCGGGTAACTCCCAACCAGGGGTCAATTTGCCCTGGGCCCCATTTGACCCATTTCATGGCAGGTTCACAATAGACTCCATTGAACTACTTGGAAAGCATAGTCCTTCAAAGGTGCAGGAAAGGTGCAATTGCAACATGGTCAACATTTTGCAACTTGTAACACATCCCAAAACAACACTTTTCACATGACCCCAAAACAAAATGCTTTCTACAGTAGTTGAATAGTCTTCTCTCAACTTGGGGCCAGGTTTTGTGGGAAGATGTGTCCATTGCTCATATCCCCAACTTCTCCAGAATTTGGATTTTGGTTCAAGCACCACTTCAATAACCAGTTGCATGAGAAGTTTCAAAATTCCACATTACCCAGTAAAAGTGTACAAACTTTGTAGATTTCTCTGCAATTATGGTTGCAATTACAGTCTGTCATCAACAAATGTTTTCTGCCTCAACTTTAGTACACAAACTATGACATTTAGTGTTGGCAACAATATATACAAATGCAAACACTTAATGTCAATGAAGGGCTAAATGTGGCTAACACTAAATGTTAATTTAAGACTATTTGTCAACTTTAGAAATAATTTGGAATTAAAATAAAATTTCATGTGTACATTTAGTGTTATTTCAAAAAAGGTACATATGAGCAATTACTTTGCAACTATGTGATTAACAACAAGATGAGGTGTAAGGTTTCTCCATCCCCCATAGCTTGGCTTGACATTTATTGCTAATTACATCACTAAAGCACACTCTAAATTTTATTTATCACCAAGCAAAAATGTATATTTTCCATAATTTAGGACAACTCTCCATTTTGAATTATTTATGTACAAAAAGCGACCATGGCATAGGGTATTAATAGCAATTGAGTCCATGGATGAAGTCATTTCAGTTTTTTCTCTTTACCCCTAATGGACTGAGACTGTGTTACACCAGAACCACCCAAAATTGCCTCTCTAAGATGAGAAGATGTAAGACTTATTGAAACAACACTCTAACTGTTTTCAATCGTAGGATCTTCAAGTTAACTACTACAAAAAGACACTCAGTACATTTTGTAAACGTTAACGGCGCGGATCAAAAGGTACTTGCATTTGAAGAGTGCATTATGGTTTTCTTCTTCCCTATAGAGATATGATCAACGTCAAGAAGCTTTAACTTACATTGAGTAGGGCTATAGATTATTATCTACCATTACTCCTCATGCATTTCATTTAATACAGAATAGGAAAGCATGAAATTTTCTCATGCTCCAATTTTTTCCGTTCCTATATCCCACTCTCATCACCCCTGACACCAACCTGGCCACACCATGCCACGTGACTTCGGGGTGGAGCGAAGCCAGCAACATGCCTTTCGTTCCGAATTGGCCACCCCTGACGCAAAAACTGGCACGGTGTTGCAATAAACACCTTTTTTGCAAGGAAGGGAGCGTGTGGTCAGAGAGCAAGTCCCTCAAGAAGCCACGTGGTTGGCCTTCACTAGCAAGGGGAGAACGCCAAACCCTCGTACTAGGACGGGAAATGAAGCAGATTTGGTGTCTGCAGCCCTGCCTAGCCATCAACCCGGTAGACCAGGACCCCGGACGAGATCCTACGATGCAGGTTTTTTTTGTCCGCCACATGCCATTCAAGGAAATCTGCCGAGGCCCCATGCCCCGGTGGAGATGCTCTCATAGAATGTTTCCTCTTCAAGTAAGACTCCGAAAAACTCCAAGGAGTCAGTTTAGATCTCCTTATTGACCCTAGTCAAGCGTTGCACCAAACCTCAGCCTCGGGTGGGTCCATTTCTCTGGTCGTGCCCGTTTTAGGATTCTAGAGACTTTTTTTGGAATTCTTTTGGCCAAAATTGGGGCCTGCGGCTCCAAATTTCTATGGAGACCCCCTCGGATCAGATAGGGCCCACCTCCAACATAAAAATAGGGGCCAATTTTGTCCCTACCCTCTCCCACCCTTCCAAGCCTCACGCTTGGCGCAACGCTCGACCGGGGTATTTAGGCAAATCCAGTCAGTTTTCTCAGTCGATGAGTCAGTATACTTGAAGCCAACCTGCTGCGCTGACCTGGTTTGGGTGATGAAATGTAGGCTTTATCGAAGGCAGATGTCAAACTTTCACAAGGGAGCCAATGCCATTTGGCCACAAGTTTCATCAGATAAAGCTAATGGGGACCCTGTAGTTAGTGAGGGCACAACGGAAAAGTTACAGAGGGCATATTCGAGCAGGATTAAACAAGCATAACGCACAACAATAGAATGTTACCGTGCCGTCCTTCAAGCATCGTAATTCACGTCCCAGGCCACTTGCACTGAAAGTTTGCCCCCAGATCCTGACTGATAGAATCAAGGTTGTCCTTTCAAAGAAAAGACTGGACGTAAGCCAAATGTACTCAAGGCCTAGATGGTGTCCTGTACTATCTACTCCTGTCGTAGATTCCTTTTATCGTTCAGCCTGGACATCTGAGCTTCAAAGGACGCTGGACATTATCAGAACCCCACACAAGTTGGGAAAGCCGCGGCAGCAACCACCATTCTAACATTATTTTCTGTTCAAAAGAGGCATGTCCTCTGCCAGTCCCTTTTCCTCATGTACTGAAAATCCATGATGAAACTAAATAATTCAAATTGGATCAGCAACATTGAGTTCCCGTGACGTCACGCTGTGCCTCAAGTTGCCACTTTTAGTCATTCCATTCATTACCAACTGAGAAGATTTGCATCTCCAATACAACTGATAATATTTGCTCAAAACTTTCTGAATAACCGGATTTTCTGAACAAGTCTCTTCTTTTCACTGTAATTGCTGAAAGCCTTCTTCTCTCGAAAACAACTTTCATTGGAAAAACATGGCGAGTGACGCATCTCACAAATGATATGAGGCAACGGTTGGTCGAAACAGTGAAGTCCGTTCCGCATGAACCAATGAGCCATGGTCACGACGCTTCAAGCACCAACGACGCCCGAGTAACTTTACAGCAATCTATATATCAACTTTATCCCAAAAACAAAAATAAAATAAAAGAAACAAATTAAAATAAACATAAATCAAATTAAAAAAACAGCAAAACATATTATATTTCCTAAATTTATATGTTAAAAAAATCAGTTGTAAATATCTGAATTTTAAAAACATCATACTCAGCGAAAGCGCAGCTCAATTTGTGATAGAGAAATAAAAAAGTTGGAAATTTTTAGAGAAGAAAGAGAGCTGTGCGGTGTGGGTCACCGTCGCGCTAGATTCCTGAGGAATAAACGGGAATTCTTGAGTATGAGACGGTTAATAACACAAATATTATTGCCAGGAAAGCGATTGGGCCAATAGACGTTCGAAACGACTCACCAAGTGGACTTTGGGGCGGGTGGGATACGAGCCACAACAGTACTGTAGTGCGGACGTTTTGTGGCGAATGTTGGTAGTTGGAGCGTGACCTCGGGAAGTCGGGCCTTGGAAACGGCAACAGTTCGCTCGAAAGCCGCCGAATAGCACACTGTAGTAGGTTGGGACGTTGGAATTCACGGGAGTTTCATCGTTTTAGGATTCAGAATCTCGAGAGTTGCTGATGGTCGGTGACGAGTAGTAGTTATCTGAAAGGGAGGCCGTTTGTGTGGAGGTAGGGGACTTTGAGGCTGTTTTGGTGGAGTTTTTGGTTGCAATGTTGGACGTGAGGTATTCGACGATCAGCAAGAAATGGGTGGGATTCGTGACGGCGATATGGGTGCAGTCGATAGCTGGGAACAACTACACGTTTGCCAACTACTCGCCGGCGCTCAAGGCGGTGATGCACTACAACCAGTTGCAGCTCAACAACCTCGGCGTGGCGAAAGACGTGGGTAAGTCGTTCGGCTTGGTCGCGGGCCTGCTCGCGGATCGACTTCCAACGTGGCTCATCCTGCTCATCGGCGCCGTCGAGGGTGCCGTCGGCTATGGCACGCAGTATCTTGTCATTGCGCAGAAAATCAGCCCGCCCTCGTACTGGAAGGTGAGGCGCACTCTGTGTGAGGTTATGGCGGCGAGAGTTGTGGTGACAATGGCTGATCGTACGTTTTGGTTTTGGTTTTGGTGCAGATGTGTGTAGTGTTGTGTATGGGAGGGAATAGCAGTACGTGGATGAACACGGCGGTGCTGGTGACATGTATGCGGAATTTTCCGCGGAGCCGCGGGACGGTGACGGGCACGCTGAAGGGGTACATCGGGCTGAGCACGGCTATCTTCACGCAGCTGTGCACGGCGCTGTTCACGAGCGAGGCGTCGTCGTTTCTGCTGCTGCTCACGTTCCTGCCCGCCATCGTGTGCTTCTTCGCCATCATCTTCCTCACGGAGGTGCCCGCGTCGACCACCGCGGAGGAGGACGCGGAGGAGCAGAAGGGGTTCACCACCATCAACTGGATTTCGCTCGCGCTCGCGTTCTACCTTCTGGCGTTCACGCTCCTGGAGTTTACCTTCCCGTTCTCGTCGTTCCAGTTCAAGCTCTTCGCGGTCGTGCTCCTGCTCTTCCTCGTCGCGCCGCTCGCCGTGCCCTTCCGCCTCATGCTCCGCGTCTGGAACGACAACAAGAAGGCAGAGTCAACAACCCTACTGTCCCAAGGGTCGTCCATCACCAAGCCGCTCCTGGAAGACAATGCCTCAGATAACGCCTCGGATATCACCCAAACCAGCCTCGAGCACGTCGAAGCTGGCGCCGAGACCGAGAAAGTGCAGGAGCCGGGCTCCAAGCAGTTCCCGGTTCTTGGCGAGGACCACAGTCTCGCGGAAGCCTTGATGACACTCGACTTCTGGCTGCTGTTCTTCACGTTCTTGTGCGGGATTGGCACCGGAATCACGGCCATCAACAACTTGGGTCAGATTGGCGAAGCGCAGGGATTCGCAGACGTCTCCATCTTCATCTCGCTCATCAGCATCTGGGGCTTCTTTGGCCGCATCGGCGCCGGCGCCATCTCTGAATACTATGTCAAGTAAGCTTCCAGTCCCGCACCCAAAGTTTCACCCTCTTTCGATTGAAAAAAGAGGAGGTAACTCATTCAAACTCAGGGTGACTACTCTCGTAGAAACAACATCATATCTTCATTTATCTGACGCATTCCATCGCATTCTCACTCATCATAACCGCTCCGTCTTGGTCGCAGGAAAGCAGCGATTCCTCGGCCGGTGTGGATGGCGCTCTCGCAAGTGTTCCTCTTCTTCGGGTACATCCTGTTCGCCACCGCCGCGCCCGGGTCGCTGTACGCAGGCTCCATCATAGTGGGCGTGTGCTACGGCGTCCACATCACCATCACGGTGCCGACGGCGTCCGAGCTCTTCGGGCTGAAGCACTTCGGCATCCTGTACAACTTCCTCATCCTCAACATCCCGCTGGGCTCGCTCCTCTTCTCCGGCGTGCTGGCGGGCTGGCTCTACGACCAGGAGGCGTCCAAGCCGGTGCCGCATCTCAACGCATTTCAGCGCATCTTCCTCTTCTTCGGCGACGGCCCCGACCCGCCCAAGTGCATGGGCTCCCACTGCTTCCGCTCCGTGTTCATCGTCATGGCGGGGATGTGCGCTCTGGGCATCCTGCTCAACATGGTGCTCATTCTCCGGATCCGGCCCTTGTACCAGGGCTTGTATGGCCCCAACGGCTCCATCGAGCGGAGGCGGAGGCCGCAGCTCAGGTTGAGGTAGTGGCATCCAGACATTCTGTACAATAGTCCATCCTTAAACCTCCTGAAAATATATCCCTCTTTCACTCCATCTTCTGGGAAGAGTGCTCTACTTTCGGTACGAGTTTTTGGTAGCGTGCGCGAAGCATTTATCTTTTCCAGGTGCAATGAAACATATTCACAGGCTGAACTCCGTCACTTTGCTTATGTTTTGTGTATTGATGTGTTTTTTATGCAACTTTGTTCCTCCTCATAGAGCTTGTTCTATGAGTATGGTAGGTATGCAATGGCCTACGTAAAATGAGTCATAATGCATACAAGGTAAGCCTTCCCATAACCAACAAAAACCCATAGCCAACACCTAAAAAATTTGGGTATATCCAACCTTCTTCCATCCCATTACCACCAACTCAGCTCCAAATGGAGGTTTGCTATTAGTCAAGACCCTTGCTTTTGGTCGTTGGTTATGGGGGGCACCTACTGCTGGCCACTCACTAAACATGGCTGCACACTTTGAAAAGTCATAACTAATTCAGTTTTCATTGAAAAAATATGAAATCACTTGGGTTGGAATTGTAATTCTATTGGCTATCACTGAAAAATAATAGTATAATATTCTCCTCTCTCCATGTATGCACATTCCTTAACTTGTCGGTTTTAGGAGATATTACCTTATTGACATAATGAGTTCAGAGCAGCCTTTTTTTTTGGTTTCATGGTTATAGCCAGAGTGGCTACACACTTTTTGAGAGCACACATGTGGCGACACAAAGTTTCTCCTGAACCCTTACAAACTCAAATTTTCTCCATAAACATAGATTTGTACATCCTTTCTGGCGACATGATGGAGTCCCTACTGTTCATTAGTAGCAACATGGCGATATGGCAATGGCCATCAATGAAATTTTTGCGATGTAAAATCATGAATTTTCTACTTTTGGGGGGAGTATTCTTTTTTTGGATTTTTTTTCCTTTTGGCTCCAATTTGAAAAAAAATGGGGGGGTGGTTCAGAGTGTAGATGAATACCGTTGTTTTTAGGTGAATAATTGTATGTTTTTGGGTGCACATGTGCATAGGTGCTGAAATTTTAGGTTTTAGCACTTGCAATGCTTTTGAGGTTTTAGTTCTTTTCATTTGCATGCAGTGACTCCAAAAATTGAGTCTATGAAAGAAACACACAACTTCAAATGACAATGCCACAAACACGGATGATCAAAATCAAAAGCCATAGAAAGCAAAATTGTAGAGGATAAAGTACTATATAACACCATAATGGTAAAAAGATGATTTCAATTACAACAAAGTAAAGAAAGATCTTGAAGTAAAGTATATACATAGACTTGGTTTTTGCACTACACCTGAAAAGTCGCTTAAAATTTGTCCACCGCCCTTTTGCAGCCAAAACAGCTGCAATTTGATCACGCATGCTAGCATACAATCTCTCACACTACTAGAAAAGAAAACTTCTTGCTCTCGCTCCCATAATTGAAGAATACCATTAGGAGGAGTAGAATAGGAATTCAAATCGCCGTTTGAGGAAAGCCCATACATTTTCAATAGGATTTAGGTCAGGGGACTGTGCAGGCCATTCTAAGACACAAAATGGTTGCCTTCCAAACCAATTTTAAACAATCTTTGTTGAATGAATACTAGCATTGTCCTGTTGGAAAATAACTTCCTCAACATTGAACTCCAAATTCCAAAATGTAGTATATAAATCTTGCTCTAAAATCCCAATGTAGCCTCTAGTAATTAAACGCCCCTGTATATTGTGCAATGCCCCTAATCCTTTAGAAGTCAAACAACTCCAAAGCATAATGCCCCCTCCATCATGTTTGACAACACGTACATGAATGTTTTCTTTGTCTTCAATCCAACACCAAACTCTTCCATCCGAGCTAAACCGACATATTATGGTTTCATCACTAAATACCACCCGCTTCCAATCACTTACTATCCATTCTTTGTGATATTGAGCAAATTGAAACCTTGCTTTGATGTTCTTCTCACTTAAAAAAAGGCTCTTCAATTTTTCTAGAAGAAGGCAGTCCTTGTTCTCTCAACACATTCCTCAAGGTATTATCACACATTTCTACACTTGTCTCTCTTCTGAGCACTTTTGCAACCTGTGTTGCAATTTCTAAACCTCCAAGAGTTACTGAACGTGAAGCATACCGCTTCTCCCCTTTTGTAAGGACTTTAGGACGACCTCCTTTAGACAATTCTAAGTTGTGAGAGTGACGCTTTCTCACTCTATTAACTATAGATTGTGATAAACTCAAGCTTCTTGCAATCTTCTACTACTATTTCCTTTTTCAACCAAAGCTACAATATTTTCTTCTTTGTCTGTAGAAATTGGCTTCATCCTTCGTTACAACTTCTACAATCACAAGTACTGTATAAGACAATCTAATACAAACCCAGGAAAAAATTATCAAGTTTCATGAAGAAATAAGAACAAACAAATTACCAAAGAAGGTAGCAATGAAGGCCTCAAAAACTGAGTCTATACACTCTCAAAGCTTTCCTCTCTATCACTCAAACCTTCTGGAAAATGATCATGTCATCATGACATCATGTCAAAGTCAACTTGAGGTTCTTTTTCATCCGTATTCTACATCCACTAAAAATCTCATTATTTTTTTACCAAGTGGCTTTGAAAGTGCTTGTCCATAACATTGAGTCAGTTTTTAAAGTGACTCTGCACGCTGTCCAATTGTGTTTCATACCGTAGTTACCCTAAATTATCTCTGCTGTGAACTAAGGAAATAATTGAGCTTCTACGGTACAACAAATGAAACTCGGTATTAATGCTTGGCTTTGGCAAGAGGATTAATAATATGAATAATAGTATATTATATTTGCAATAGAAAAAGTGCTTTCTATACATGAGTAAAAGTATGACTCAAACTCTCATTTTGGCAAGCATGAAATTGCCAAAGTACTTAACCCTTACAGGTTAGAGAAGCCACATTTGGATTGCAATATGATGTTTTTTGTGTATTTGACATACAAGGTGTAAGAATTGATGTATATAATAGTTACAAAAGTTTGTATTTGTGTTGAGCCCAATTCAATGACACGTGAAAATTTTAATTTTGATTATTATTGCACTTGCTACATGCTTGAGAAGTTGCAAAATGGTCATATATTCTACATGTACGGTGTCATATTGGAGCATGATAAGGTGCAGATATTGAAATGACCTCCAAATAAAAGATGTTAGTTGAACAATCTTCAATCCAAAGGTGCATGTCTTGCTAAATTTTAGTACATGTTTTGTATGTTAAAAATAAAATACGTGACCGTATATATTGTCCCCCACTGACCTTTATGGATTAACGTCACCAAAAGCTTACATGCACATTTACCAAGTAAACTTTGTCAGTATGATCTACTAGTAAGAGGAAAGTGTGAGAAAATTATCCCAATGTACCCGGAGGTCAAATCAGGGGCGGTTAACACTACGGACGAAGAACTCGTCCTATGCACCTCTAAAATCTGTGATTGGCTCCATCAACTCGTCCCGGGATGACTTGGGTTTACACTACGAGGAAAAAAGAAAAGTGACCAAAGGATTTGAGGTTCTGAAAAGACCTAGAAATAGGCCTAGTGGATAATGTTGAAGGGTCCCCCGGATTTTGCGGCAAGAGAGGCAAAAAGGGTTCTCTTGTTGCTGAATGAGGAGACCATGGGCAAGAAATGCCGTTTTTTTATTTTATTATTATTTTAATTTTTTGTTTTGTTTTGTTTAGATTGGGCCCAACGTTACTACATATACAATGTCAGCCATCCTTTATTACCTCATACCGTTACACTTTGAACTCAAAGTAGTAAAGGTCATTGCTTTCCTTGAATCATTCTCTCATTTGTATTGTGTGCCTTGATTCTTGCTGTATTTTGTCATTCTGGCTTGATTTCTTTTCGTTTTTTTAGGCAAAACTACCCTTTTTAGGCATTCATTAAAAAAATCAGCACTTCCACTTTTTAGTACATGGTCATTCCTCCCGGTCCAAGTTCGGTTTACACTTAGTGAGAGCCCCAAGGGCTTTAAAAATTACATTTTTATGAAGTGTGACCATGAAGTGTGACCATGGAATTAATCCATTTTCCTTGGTCATAGCTCTTGGTCTATAGTGTAAACCGCCCCTTAGATGCTCTCCTTGCTATGCAATTGTTCCCCCAATTTCTGCACCATTTTGTTCAATTGCAAGCTTGCGTCACGGATTTTATTGTTGATTTTAAAGTGAACCTGTATAGCGAATTTTATTGTTGATTTTGGAGTGAGCCTGTGCTACACACCCTCTTGCTTGTGATTTATTTATTTATTTATTTTTTTGCCACATTCATCATTTTTTGTAAATGCACCAACTTTTGATACATGTGATTTGCTACTATCATACAATAGGCTTTGACAAAATTGCGTCGCTCTGTGGTTCATGTATAATCCACTCACAAGTGTATTTCAACTATGGGTATCTTCAGAATATCACCTTGGGTTCGGCTTCACCAAACAGACAGTATTCTATATATATATATATGTATAGGGATTTTTAAAAGACACCATTTTTTATCACTAAAAAGAATTTACATTTTTAATACTAGCAATCATTTAGGGAATAATTTGTCACTTATTAATGAAGGAAAATAGTTTTGAGTATTCATTATCACCTTAATATTTGTTGACTACTATTAATATATAAGGATAGGTTCACTAACACCTCACTTCAAATTATCTCTAATGAACTATGAAATGAAATTAAATGTTTCATGGTTAATTTCTTATCAACAAAAATTATTTTCATCTATCCACTTGTTTGAAGATTACAACCTTCACGTGGAAGTTATTCAAATATTTTTATTAATTTATTATTATTACTTATTGAGTTTATTGTTGTGGAATTTTTCTAATATAGATGCTTAGAAGTAAACATTCTAGAGCCAATGTTCACTCTTTAACCCTTTACCGCCCAGGTATGTTTATGGAAAAACCAAGATCTCTGCTGATTTTTTTCATTAAACCGGATTTGATGGACACACAATGCCTAATATAAGTATCCTACCTTACAAAATTGAACTTAATCCATGACTTGGACTTTGGGAAAATTTTGCACAACATCCAACGGTTTGATGGAATAGATTATAGTATTTAAAGTTACCGTATATTGGTAGTGAAAACATTGGATTTTGGAGGGTATACTACTTTAACCATCAATAGATTTTTGCAAGATTTTTTTTGCTTTGAATTAGAGTGGTTCACATGTGCGCTAGGTTGATAGCTTTGCATTGATATATCATATGTGAATAAAATATTTATACACAATTACTGGTGATTTTTTTGCTTTTTTCTACTTGAATGTATACAAAAATGGTCCAACCTTATACAAATCAAAATGAAAGTATCGTATGTGACGAGAGAGATCAACAATCTCAAAACAATGAAGAATGTCTTAAAGACAAGGTTCAATCATAATTAAAGACCAAAATCAATGTGCATGTGTGAAATACAACATGATAGTATGTGGCATGGTATTTAGTGTATTCAATGTATTTTAGTGTATTTGATGTATTTTGTGTTGTATTCCCAGCTTTTCCAAAAGTTCTATAAATCCAAATCATGATTTGATTGTTGGAGAGTGTTCACGTAATGTGTGCGCAAATTTGAATCTGGTATCTCGAAGCCTCATTCCGCATGGATTTCATGCAAATTGAGTTATGGCACCTCCAAAGTCCCACTTCGGGCTTCCTAGGTGGTAAAGGGTTAAGGACATGAAGCCCATAGGTGGTCAATTTTGGAGTATTTGCAAATTTGGTGGACCGACATGTCATCTATGTTTGATCCACAGCCTGAGCTAAGTTCTCTGGATACATATGCTTCCAACGGAAGCACCGAGAATGTGCGTCAAAGTCTGATGAACAAACTATAGTGATGTTTGTAATGCATAGTCGCAATGAAATGTACCCATTGTATATGTGATGTTCTACATGATCTATCACACTCGTAGATTCTCCCAGGTTGTTTCACCGGCATCATCCTTAAAGGGTTAAGTCAGTTGCTTGGGTTTAACAACATTGTTGAATCTTAACACTAATTATTATTTATTGTAGTGACCATATCTTTATATACTATAAGACCATTGAATTAGTCTTAAAGACTATTATCTTAAATTTGTGCTGTAAAATTATATATATATATATATATTAATTTTTAATTTTTAATTTTCTACTAGCATACACATGATCTTGTAGTTAGTAGTGGAAATGGGATTTTAAAAGTTTGAATATTTAGTGTTGGCACTTTGACGGTAGTTTTGAAGTTCTTTTTTCAAAAACATAGTCATAGTCTTTTAGGCATTAACTCTTAAACATCAGAAAGTGCCACTGGTGGCCACTTTGCTATAGCCCGGGCTGTACAAGCCGTATTCTGGGTTTTGGTTGGCTCCAGTAGCTAGGGTGGACGGGGGACGCTGATTAAACTTTCTAGCCCACATTCTGATGTTTTTCACGGGAGTTCCTTGATGGTTCTGACGAGGTGATTATTAACGACAATCTCAAGCAACATCATTGATTGGTTTTGATGAAGATAGTTGTAAGTGATGAATTCATTGAATTTTGCCCTATATGTGAGCTTGCATGGAGGCTCCGTTTACATGAGCAATTTTAGGAATAAAAAAGGTGATCCGACGAGCATCCCGCCATCTTCGCACTATGTATTGGCGGATTACTATTCCTAGCGTGGCAAATTGAGCCCGGTGTATCAAGTGATGCACTCAAAGACCCGGTCCAACCTAAACAATCTATATGCTCCTTGCCTGGTGGGCACGGTCTTAGTGGTGGTGCGAACAGACACTTTATTCACGCCGGTTCCCTCCGGGAACCGGCGTTCTTCTTTCTATATGCTCCACCAAACAAGCAATTGCGACCTTAGCTTCTTCATCGGAGAAGACATTGAACATGGTAGCGCAAAGATCATAATTTCTATTGTTCTCATTTGGCATCGGCCAAGGAACCCTCCACAACAAAGCCTCTATATATTTCAACAACGACTTGTAGACACAGTTCTTGATCAACATTTAAGGGCTAAAGATGGAAGAGTCATATGCTACAGTTACTCTTTAGGACATATTTTACAATTATCTTTAACATGTGGATGCTTGGCCGTTTAGGGTTTACCTTTTATGAAGCTATGATGATTCTCATGATTCAAAAATCCTCGACCAATAAAGAGTTTCCAAAAGTTTTGTCGAACTAGGAAATAGGATAACTTTGTTTGGCAAAAAAATCAAATGCAAGAGTTTTTTTGAAAGTGCTTCTTGAAGGAAAAAAACCGATAAGACATTGGTGCAAGACATGACAAATTTTTTTATACAGAAGAATAGAATAATCCTGAAAGTGCTACCCAAAGGGCAAAGCTAGTAGGAATATGGTGCCAAACCAGACGATTTTTTTTTATGCACGTGAAAAGACTTCCAAAAATCTCACATTCCCTTGTGTTACACCAGTGAGATGCACGGGAATCAATGCTCTTAGGCCCTACCCAATGCAATCTAAAGCTCCCCGTAAAAAATTGACCGGTGGTTCCCAAGACCTTTCCCAAGCCAAGTCACCAAGTTACTAACATAAGACCCTAAGATTCGAGGTCACCCTCAGGAAACGCGAGGAAGACTTGTGTGGAGCTGACGCAGACCCGCGGTCTTCACACGAAGACGCGCTCCAAACTCGTCTACACTCGCCCTCAACCCTGGCTATGGCGGACGCGCCCGCTGCCGTGGACGCCACGCTCTGCTGAGCTAGACCTCAGAACACGGAGAGTGAGAGAGAGAGAGAGAAAGAGAGGCAGAGGGGGGATTTGGCGTGATCGTTGGAGGCGAGAGATCGCGGATTTAGGGTTTGGGAAGGGGAGCGACAGTGGCGACCGACGGGATCCCGCCCCAGCTTGGGGCGACGCTCGCGGGATGGCGGAGCGCCATCCAGGGCAAGATGCAGGAGGTGAAGGGAAACCTGCAGGAGCTTAACCTCCAGGGCAAGATTCAGGACTTGAACCTGCAGGGGAAGGTGCAGGAGCTCTTCCACCGGGATCAAACCGCGGACCCCATGAATGCGCAGTCCGGCGGCGTGTTGTCGGCCTGGAACTCGTACGCGACGCGCCAGCAGCAGGCGCAGCAGGTGTCGGAGCCCGCCACGCATGGCGCCCCTGGGCGAGATCTGGAGTCCGGGGTCCCGGAGTCGCTCGCGCCGCTGCTTAAGTCCGCGAATTCCAGCATCACCAACGCTTTCAACTCGTGAGTCTCCTCCCGCTCGCTTGGAAATTGTTGTGAGAGGGTTTCAGGGATCTGTTTCTTGAAAGGTGGCCTCTCTCAGGGTTTCGAGATTCGTTGCGCATATTTAGAGCGGAATTGCTCTTGAATTGTGTGCTCACCACGAGCTGGTTCGCCTGTTGTTCGTGTATTTCTTCCTTCCAATTCAAATATAGCTGCCACAGTTTTTGAGACGTGGCTACTGCTTATCGTTCAGGAGATGGCTCGGAGGGCACTTTTTTCTTTGAGATCGATTTTTATGCTCTGACCTACTTTGCGATCTACTTTCAAAATCTACCGTTGACAAGAACTCTCGAGCATAATTTGAAAGATAAATTAGGTGCACGGATTAGTCAAGGAGAGTGATAAGCTGTTAGGGTTTGTTTGAACAGAGACATTTATCACTGTTGGATCGTAATCGGACAATTATATGTTAGCGTTGAATAGTACTAATCTGCATGATAAGCTGAGATGCTAAGTACTTGGTTTATTCTGCTGCAGAGTCACGAATAAAGTGCGTGAGCTGCCTGCAAATGTGCAGTCCGCCGCCTCATTTGTGCCATCTAAGGAAGCGCTTACTGCTTTTTTTATTATGATTGCGGCGGGGTCCTTCTTCATATTCATGGCGTTTTTTATGTTCTTACCAGTGATTGTGCTGGTTCCACAAAAGTTCGCTATCTCTTTCACAATTGGCTCCATCTTCATTGTCGGATCTTTCTTCGCGCTCAAAGGACCGAAAGCCCAGTTTTATCACATGATATCGAAAGAGGTGATTATCCATCCGGCAAATATTTTTCATGTCATGAGGAAGCTGCTTTGATTCTTACCAAGTGACATGTTTGGATAAGCGACATGTGTTCCTTGTGGATCTCGTAGTTTGATACCACAATTTGGTTTGCATCAATGAATCTAACAAGAGAGCTTTGTTCGAATGCAGAGATGGCCGTTTACAGCAGGATTTATTGGGAGCATGGCAGCTACAATATATGTTTCTGTGGTCCTTCACAGCTACATTCTGTCCGTGGTTTTCGCTGTTGTTCAGGTTTGTTTCTACTTGATGAAGTCATGTCATGTGGTGGAATCTCTAGAGCACAACTGTGTATGTTGTTGGGGTTTTTCTCCTGTACATTCAAAAGAGAGTAGAAGCTCGTAATATGGAAGGTTGTTGATGACATCTGCATCATCATTACTAGCATTATAACACTACAGTATATTTAATATTGGTTGTTCTGTTTTCAGGTGCTTGCATTGTTGTATTATCTGATGTCGTACTTCCCGGGAGGGACTGCTGGAATGCAGTTTTTGACTTCAATGATACTGAATTCCTTCAAAAAGTGCTTTGGAAGGTTGACGTCGGGTTAAAATAGCAGTCTCTTAGTGGGACCTTGCGTTTCTCTCTGCCGTCCCCTGTTTCTCAGCCGTCGTATCCAGGTTTTATTAAGGTCGTCCACCTTGGTTCCTCTACATTGGAGTCTAGGAGTCACCATGGTCACCTTGGACATGAAACTGGCGGGCATCGCACGGCTTGATGTTCTGCATCCTTGTATAGTCTTTGACGTAACATATTATGCTGCGATGATTGAAATTAGCGCACTCCTAGGGGTTTTGGAAAGTTGTTGGCACTTTGCACTGCAGACTATTTTAAAGCGAGGACTTAATAAAGGCTGATGTGTAGTTTCATCAGGGATACCTTGCACTGCTATGATTAAGTGTAACACTATGAAATAACTCGATTTCAGCATTTGCAACGACAAATCTCAACTGGGATTGGGCAGCTGTGGCTAGATTACTGTATTGTAGTCTTGATTACTGAATTTGTGGTAGAATTTTTTAGAAGGCTCACGGATTTATCGTGCCTCATACAAGGTGATCACTCTGGCCTTGTAATT
This sequence comes from Bryoerythrophyllum caledonicum, assembly GCA_963971425.1. Classification (NCBI taxonomy): domain Eukaryota; kingdom Viridiplantae; phylum Streptophyta; class Bryopsida; order Pottiales; family Pottiaceae; genus Bryoerythrophyllum; species Bryoerythrophyllum caledonicum. The sequence continues at coordinate 36,753,288 of OZ020515.1, read as the reverse complement.
TGAAGAATATATTATGTACGCAGAAACTTCTACGAGGCTTAATCTGTTAATATACGTATTTTATTGTATATTTTCATTGTGTTCCGTTACATCTCCGTCAAATCCCACGCTGCCGGTACTTACAATCTGCAACTTTTTCATCATCATGGACTTGGGGGGTCTGGATGATACGGACATTTTCTGCATTATCATGTGGCGTTGCTACAGGTTCCAGAATGCCAGCTGCTGTGAAGTGTGCTGTAAGGATGGGGATTATTCACCAGAAGACCAAGTCAATATTTGTTGAACCTTCAATTCTGCACCATACTGATTGCTGAAGGTGGTGCGCCCCTCCTCAAACCTGTGCTGTAAGACTCCCCAACGCAATGAACTCTGACACAAAATTCAGTAAAACACAAGTTTCGGACAACTAAGGTAAACCCCCCCATAACCGTCAAGTTAAGCAGTTTGCATATATAGAGAACCTAGATAATAGTTAAATTATTTTTCAGTGATAGCCAATAGAATTACAATTTCAACCCAAGTGATTTCATATTTTTCCGATGTGTTATGAATTAGTTATGAATTTTCAAAGGCACATGTGAAGAAAGTTGGGTGAGCGTCAGTAGGTGGGGGCCATGATCCTTACACAAATGGCCTAAAACCGCATGCATAACATCCAAAAACTGGCAATGAGTCAACCTTAAACTAATTCTAGAAATATTCCATTTTCTCCAATCTTGCATGTACAATAAGTCTAGAAGATCCCATTCCCCTAAAACCACCAACTGTGCATCCAATTCATGCCACCCTTGCCTTTACTCCCGCCATTAAAAATAGAGAGTTAGTTACCTGTACAACTATTGATGGTTTCTAGTCAAAAACTAGCTGTCGGTCATGGGATATTGCCGGTTTTAGGGTGGCTTACCTTACAACTAGAATGATTCAGAACAGTAGCGCCATTGCGTCATTAACTCAACGTACCCCATTCATCGTACCCTAAAACCATTAAATGCTACAGTAACCAGAACGCCAAAACTGCTTCTGGGTCCTTCCTTCTGCGCTGTAACTGTCCGTGCAACAATCAATCATCCGGGGACTGTTTCCAAGGGCAAGCGGTAGTTATCCCTTACTTTTTAACAGCAACCAATTTGAGTCACCCGGTCTTATCATCGAAGTAGAGCCCAAATATCTCAAACTCCACCTGGATTTTGACCTAAAAGTAAGAATCAAACCCAGTATTTTGAGCATCCAATTCGGCTGAGTTCACACTAACGCTCAGATCCATTCTTAAATTTCCACCAATTATACCTAATGCGAAGAGAGATTTCCAAGAAAACTGGTAATTATCCTATATTTCTACAAACAACCACACTGAGATACCAAATCATCCAGGTTTCATAAGTATACAGAGTTCCATTCCAATTTCAGGAAAAAGTTAAAAATTTCAAGCCACAACATTCCCATTCAACTCTACTGAACACTAACTCTTAGATTCATTCTTACCAATAAAAGAAAATTACTGCCCCGAGTCAAGGTCTTGTATCTCTGAATGGAGTGGTTGCAAATTCAATCCCTTGCTGTAAAATCTTCACTCCACCTCATGGGATTGCCACAAGTTGCCAATATAGCAACTAAAAAAGTAAAAACTACAAGAGTATGAGATTCCATGACCAGCGCGGAGGTCGGTGACAGACCCGGTCACATGGTGGCCCCTGCCACGTGTCACAATTCCCTCCTCCCACCACTCCTGGTCCGCCACGTGGCATTTCTTTGGACACCAGGCAGCAGCTTATAGCACTCCCCACTCGCACCCCATCACTCACCCCTTCTCACTGAGTTCACACCATCTCCTTGCGCATCTCCGGCGCTCCAACAAGCACACACACACGCGCTCACGTTCGGAGCCCCTCCTTACTTTGCTGCTCGTCTGCCATCTGGGTGCCTGTCGATAGCGGCGGCGTAGCGCCATGTCAGGATACGATCAGCCAATGGCTGCTTCCGGTGAGCTTTTTCCCGTGAATAATTCCTGTTGGCTCAGGTTCATTAGATCAGCTTTTTTGGATCTTATGACGTGTGATCTTCTGTTTTTTTGGAGGATTATGTTTCTCGGGTTCATGAGAGCTTCTTTTTGGTGTGATGGTGTTTTTTGGATTGGAGTTATTATTGTGTCTTGTGTAATTAGCGTGGGCGAATATGGGGTGGCATGGATTCGTTTTGGTGGCTTTTTGGATGTGTTATGTGATGGCAAGATGGAGCTTTTTGTATCTTATGAGCTTGGCGGTTTCGGTGTGCAGGGGAGTCTGACCTTGTAGGCCCGGAGAGCCCCAGCACGCATAAGAAGGGGTCCATCTTCGGGAAGCTGAAGGATAAGACAAGGAAGGCCGGATCCAAGATCAAGTCCAGGGTTGGGAAGAAGAAGAATCCTGACGGTACCGACGCGCCGGCTGTGGAAGGCGAGGAGGAAGAGGACTCGGGCATCAGCGATGTAAGATCCATGGATTTCACGCTTCTGTTTCCAAAATCGGGACATGATTCTCTTGGAAGTTATGTGAGGTTGATGTTTGGGATTGTTGTGGTATGATTCCAGGACTCGCCGTCGCCAGTCGCTCCTTCGTCCCCTGCGACGTCGGCTGCCCGTGAGCTGGGATTTCAGAGTGAGCCTTCCAGGTTCGGATCGGATGACGGGGTGTCGAAGGAAGAAGCTGCGCCTGTTCCTGACGTGAGCAAGCTGAGCCTTGCGGAGCCTGATGCAGCTAAAGACGAATCCGAGCCATCTGTGACGGACAAGGCTGCTGACGCTTCGGAAGAAGCCAAAGATGCCGTGCTTGGTGGCGCTGGCGCTACTGCCGGTGCTTTGGGCGTCAGTGAAGCCGCACCCGAATCAGAGGAGAAGCCCAGTGTGACGGAGAAGGCATCTGAAGCGACCGACGACGTGGGTGCAAAAACTGAGGAGATTGGTGACAAGAGTTACGAAGCTGCGACGGACACAAAGGACGCAGTCGCGGACAAGGGAAGCGAAGTGGCTGAGCAGACGAAGGAGACGTTCGAACCCAACGAGTCAACAGAATCGAAGGCTTACGAAGCGAAAGACGCGACTGAGTCGAAGGCCACGGAGACCGAGGAAGCTGCGGAGTTGAAGGCATACGAGGCTAAGGACGCCGTGGAATCGAAGGCAGCGGATGTGAACAACGCCACCGAAGACTCCGAATCCTACACGGACAAGGCGACCAACGCCGCTGTCGGTGCCAAAGACGCTGCTGAAGCAAAGGCCGCGGATCTGAACAACGCCACTAATGACTCGGAAACCTACACAGAGAAGGCAGCCGATGCAGTCCAGCCGTCGTCGGAGGAATCATCACCCTCCGTGGTGGAGAAGGTCAAGGAGACCTTGGGCCTGAACGCGCCCTCCGAGGGCCCGTCGGTTGTCGACCAGGCGAAGGAAACGCTAGCATCCGCTGCGGACACCACGACGGACCAGACTGTGCCTGCAAAGGACTCAGCAGCAGACGCGCTCGACGCCACCAAGGACCACGCCGTGCAGGCCAAGGACACGGTGGCGGAGGCCGCGACGCCCAAGCAGGAGGACAAGGCGCTGAGCGAGAAGATCACCGAGGCTCTGGGGGCGCTGCCCGCAAAGGCGAGCGACACCGCGGCCAGCGTCACGCAGTCCACAAGCGACACCGCGGCCGGCGTCACGCAGACTGACAGGTCGCCCTGCACGACCACTCCCGGCACCCTCTTCGACGCGCCCGCCGCGCATTCCAGCGAGCCCGCGACTGGCATTTTGGGCAAGCTCGGGGGCCTGTTCGGATATGGAGCCAAGCCGCATGACGAGCACCCGCATGATGCCGCTCACTGAACTCGAGCCTGCACACAACTTTGGACTGATTCGTCAGTTCAATGAGGAGGTTAATATGGTAATTTCTTTGACAGTGAGTACACTCTTCTGGCAGTAGTATACATACCATTTGTATTTCTAAGGTGATAGTTGTAACCCAGTATAGTGAGGTTTTCGAAGTTACTGTATGTATTGGACATGGACTCTTGGTTTGTGCCGAATTCGGTGCAGTTAATACTAATGTAGGCGTCAATTGATCTCATGGCTGTCACTTATCTCATGACTATCTGAGCGCAATACATGTGCGTGAGAATTGCAAATATCGTGTGTTACTTGCGAGTGCATTCGCAGCAACAGGCCCTCGCCTTCCATGAACACTTTGATGTTATGAGGTTTCTCAATACTGTGCTCTTTGGAGTTGGTGAAAGTGTTTGAGTTACAGTGGACTCTTTTTACAAAGCATTTGATACAACAGCAGATCCATTATCGTGGTCGGCATGTGTCCTGAAAAACTATTTGCTCTCTATAACAACCACTTGGTATTATAGCAACATTCACTTGGCTAAATTGTTACCCCACATGACATCCATTTGGAATAAAGCATGTCAGAACTAGATGAGTGCTGTCATCCTTTAATACAACCATACGTCCAACATTCCCATGTAATAGCCTTCACCCACCCTTTCCATTATAACAGCTGCTCAATATAATAGGCAGAATCAACAAAGTTGATGTTAAGGGAGCTGGTTGTGCAAGCTTTACAAGTTTAAAATTGAACTTGAAGTAGTAATAACCAACAGGGTTGTTGTAAAGGGAACTGGTTGTATAAGCTTTACGAGTTTGAAATTGAACTTGACGCAGCACATTCCTGTACTTTACTGCTTTTATAGCTTACTGCTTTTACAAGGTATGTTAACTCTTTAACCCTTTAGCGCCCAGGAAGCCCGAAATGGGACTCCGGAGGTGCTCAAACTCAATTTGCATGAAATCCATGAGGAACTAGGCTTCAAGATATGAGGTTCAGATTTGCGCACTTGTTACACGAACACTCTCCAACAATCAGATCATGATTTGGATTTATAGAACTCTTGGAAAAGCTAGGAATACAACACAAAATACACCAAATACACTCAAATATAGTGAATACAATGAATACTATGCGACATACTCTGTTGTATTTCACACAAAAGCACATTGATTTTGGTCTTAATTTTTTATTGAACTTGGTCTTTAAGACGTTCTTCATACGGTTTTGTGATTGTTGATCTCTCTCCTCACACACGAAACTTCTGTTTTGATTCGTATAAGGTTGGAACATTTTTGTATACAACCAAGTAGAAAAAAGAAAAAAAATCACCAATAATTGGGTATAAATATTTTCTTCACATATAATATGTCAATGCGAAGCTATCAACCTAGTGCACCTGTGAACCACTCTAATTCAAAGTAAAAAAATTCTTGCAAAACTCTATTGATAGTTAAAGTAGTACACCCTCCAAATTCCACAATTTTCACTACCAATATATGGTAACTTTAAACACTATAATCTATTCCATCGATGGTTGGATGTTGTGCAAAATTTCTCCAAAGTTGAGATCATGGGTTAAGTTCAATTTTGTAAGGTTAGATATTAATATTAGGCATTGTATTTCCATCAATTCCGGTTCGAAGAAAAAAATCAGCAGAATTCTTGGTTTTTCCAGAAACATCCCTGGGCGCTAAAGGGTTAACCCCTAAGTTTTAACTGTAGGACTTCACTACTATCAGCTCCATTTAAAGAAGCATTTTATACAAGAGCAATTTCACTATGGGAGTAGCTTGGGTTAAAAAAAAAGTTCTCTCTTTACAACAACACTTGATGTAACATGCATTACCCACCCTTTTCATTATAACAACCGCTCGAAATAGAAAATTCTATATTTACCAGGCTATTGTGAAAGGAGCTGATTGTATTTTCACAATAGATTCATAAAATTTGATCGCATGGATTGAAAGATTATAATGTTTGGAGTAGAGAAAACAATACATTTTCTTCCCTACATTATGTGGATTAAGCCCTAAAGGACCAAGACAATTTCCCCTCAAAATCACTCCAAAATTGCTATTTTCAGCGCATTCAACACGAAATGATACAAAATGTTTTTTCTGAAAATTTAACCGTAGGATCTTGTACTAGAGTTGTATGAAAGTGTGTAGTGAAAATTTTGGTAAGTTTGACCGCATGGATTGAAAGATATTAGCCTTTGAAGTGAAACATAATCTCTTTTTGAGGTCATACTAAACACCTTCAACAAACTTCGACCACCTTCAATGGCAACTTTTTGCACTACGGGCCATAATTTTATTATTTTAACTTGAAAAGGATCATGTTAGGCACATGTGCACCAAATTTTAGAAGTAGAAGAGGTGTAGAAGATGTTCTAAACAATCCTACAATGCAACTATGTGCTGAGAATCAACAGTACACTTTATATTATGCATATATCATATCCTTCTCAAATTTTTGAAATTCACAAATCCGTACAGTAGATGCAAAGACCTCAATTTCCTTTCTAAGACGGCATTTATTTATTTTAAATGGAAAAAAAAATAGAATTTCTATTGAATTTAGAAGTTATTAAAGTTTAGTGATAGTATTTGTGATATGTCACACTAAGCTGTTGCACTATTTGTATATGTAAGTGAAAATAAATTGTAACTTTTGAACCATAAGTCGAAATTCTATGAAATTTGTGTCGACGCAAAGCTAATCAAAAGTTGTCCATTCAGTAAAAAATCTCAGTAAATAATGCCTAGAATTGAGAACGTGGTACCTTACCCAAACTCAAAATGTCCCCTGAGGGGACTTTGGTCCTCTTGGGGTTAATAGACTTTGACTTCAAATGGTGTCAATTTTTGCACTACACTAGGTCTTAATTTTATACCATCATGCTATGCATGATATTAGTTCCTTGTATGGTACACTAATTTTTAGAGGTAACAAATGGGTGTAGCTTAGTAAAAACATATGTGCAAGGAGTGGAGGTTTAAAAATTGCCAATTCATGTAATATTTCTTTGTTCACGTACCGTACGCTACGGTCAGTTTCGGCAGGCAACTGCCGAAGCATTTATTTTTTTCTGTCACATTGATTCGACACAATGGATATCACATAGGTATTGCATGAGTATCACCTAGATCTTGAACGGGTATCACCTTGGTATTACATAGGTATCGCCTAGCCAAATCTCTTGAAATTTCCAAAATTTTAGACAAGTCCCCATTTTGAATTAATTATGTACGAAACTGACCATAGCGTAGGGTAATATGTTCTAGAACAATCATTTGAATGGTCAATAAGGTGTACACCACATATTTTTGTGGAAAAAGTAAAAATAAAAAATCTGAGGATCTCTAGATTTTATGTAGAAAAGAAGTTTCCTTGGTACTTTGCTTGACAATGTATGACAATGTGTGAAAATGTTTGACTTGGATTGATATGCTATTTTACACTAAAGACAAGATTTTGTTTTCTACAATATGAAAGGAAATAATATTACTCAATGCTAGTATTGGAAGTCTCATATCTTAAAGAGTGTCCTAGCAAAAGTTTTTGGAGTTCCCTGACATGCCCCTACTTGAGAGGTTTTTCATTAGGGTGGCATAATCTTTTGTCCATAGGTTCAATGAGAACAAGAATTACATTCCCATGTACCTCTTGTTTTCTTGCATCTTTGTACAAAATTTCAACAATTGCAAATATAAATTGCAATTGTGGGAACGTGCCCAAGATTTGCAAAAGCCAACCTTGGGACTTTATCATTTAAGGGTTAACCAAGGACTTTTCCCAAAATTACATGGATTATTTTCATTGATTTCTCATGGAAATGGAATGTTAAATTTTAGTGTCTATCGTACAAAATTGGATTTAACCTGATCTTAACATTGGGGAAAATTTGCACAACATCCAATGTAGATAGGTGGTGGAAATTGTGGATTTTAGAGGGACTGTGTACTACTTTACTAGTCAATAGGATCTTGCTAAAAAATTCTTTAAATAAATGAACAAGGTTCAAACTTGCACTATGTTGAGTGAAGGGCGACACTTTTTGAGTGAGGAGCGACAAGGTTGCTTGTAGTGAGAAACTGGTGTGGTGAGCTGAGGATATATATCCACTCTAGCCTAAATTTGTATCCACTACGTAAGGCCCGCCTGGTTTTTTTCCCCATTCTATCCAACACACCTCTTTCCGAAGAACCTTCCTACACATGGGCCTCCCAAAATCTCCCAAATTTTCCCTCACGAGAATAATCCCAAGCACAAAAACCAAAAACCTAGTGGGCGTTACGCCATAAGAGGCCCATTCCCTCCCCTTGGGCGAAACTACACCCATGCTTGTACCAGCTGAATGGAAGGAGACCAAGCCCCCTTCATCCCATCCACAACTTTAACCCATGGTTAACCATGGGTTGGTTTAGGGTTGGGTTAGTCCTTCCTCTCCATGCACCCTCGTTCTTGGTTCCTGTCTATCTTCTTGCCTCGCATGTCTTGGTATGTTTGAGACTAAGTTTCTTGATGTTGTTTGTAAAGGAAAAGGATTTATGTGTGAGAGGTAGGAGGTGCAATTTGGAATGTGGTAGGATTTTAGGGTTTTAGGCGAGTAGTGGGGGAGATCACGCGGTTTGGAGGGCTAGAGGCGTGTGGGGATCTAGTTCTAAAGATCCGTGCGGAGGAAGGTGGGATGACAGGTGCGCGGGGGAGGAGGGGCGAGAGGCGTGCGGAGGTGCAATGGAGGGGGTCCAGAGGAGCGCGGGGATGCGTGCAGAGGGGGATCAAGCGGCGCGAAGAAGAGGAGGCGCAGGCGCCTTCTCCATCAAGGGGTAGGATTCGCTGGCGGCATCGTCGAGGTAGGAGAAGACGGGTTGGCGCTCGTCGGACTGTATCATAATATGGCTTTGTTTCTGCAGCAATACGTACAGGCACATATTGCAGCATACCTTCCATTCAAGCAAAAAAGAGAAAAACCCTAAAACCTTCAAAAGTACGATCTCCTCTAACTATGTAAGATATGGATTCAACAATGATTTTACATTTGGACACACACAACATCAAGCAAAGTGTTTAAAAGTAAGTACCTTCTCTTCTATTGAGCTTGCCACCTTCTTGAAAGAAAAGAATTTCAAATGGCATCTTGTATTCATTTGAAGACAATCATGGATTAGTGATGTGCATTCAAAATGGAATTTTTTAATCATAAGAGTGATGTGGATCGTTGATTGAGTTTACTTTGAATGGCCATGATTGATATAAAAAGTGCTCCAAAACCAGAGCCCAATGACTCTCACCCTAAATCGCCACAACATTGGATGTTGAAGGCGGCGTCGGTCAAGAGTTGTTGACTTCGCACCATTGCAATACGTCTTGGTACGTATTGCATTGGGTTACTTAACCCGGCTTCTCGAACTTCGGTTACCCACCATTCATCACATGCTCATCCACGAGAAGTACCAGCATGGGTGTAGTTTCTCCCGAGCCCATTCCCTCTTGGACCTCAAGCTCTTGGAGATACCCTCCGCATCATGCTAGCGTCTTTGAATAGTTGTAAATTGAATGAAAATTGGGGGCATACCTTGTGTAGAAGATTCAATGTTTGTGCCTAGGATAGTCATGCTTGTGTTCATTTTCCAGAGTTTTCAACTTTCTATTTTATTGGGGGTCATGCGGGTCAGGTAGGGGTTTGTTGTTTTCTAGTGTTCGTTTATGGAGAAGACTAGACATAGCATGTTGGATAGCGACGGTGTTGATGTTTTTTGAAAGTGTATCTTGAAACACATCAAAACATATTTTGAAATGCATTCTGAAATACATCAAAATGTTTTGTAAACTTGCATATTCTACACCAAAAATTGCACTTGTGGCTAGATGTTTTTATAATTACAAAAGTTGATAACATGAAATGTAGAAGGATATTTGAGTTGTAAAAAAGGTAAAATAATGTCATATAATCAAAACATACACATGAAATGGACAAAATGGAGAAGAAGCACCTCACATAGGAGAGGCCCCCATCAGCCTCTTCCAGAAAGCTCTTCTGGAGGTGGCTCTTGCCAGGCGCGAGCATCAACTACAAGTTCTAGACGATCACGATTATACCACTTCAAAATAGAACCCACATGAGATGGCACATATATATTGTATAGGAAGAGGCCGTCCCAGCTACCTGCCCAAAGGTTTTTGGTACGGTGGACGTTGTGGGGTGTACGGCGGGAATTCCATGCATGAGGCCCCATGAACGGGGCTGGAATTCCCGGGAACGTTGGGAACGCGGGCCTCACACTTGGTGAGGTTCGTTGGAGCCCCAACTAAAAGAAACATACGGGCATTAAGGTAAGGCCCCCTAAAACCGACAAGTTAAGGAATGTGCACATGTGAAGAGAGGAGATAATTGTACTGTTGTTTTTCAGTGATAGCCAATAGAATTACAATTCCAACCCAAGTGATTTCATATTTTTCCGATGAAAACTGAATTAGTTATGAATTTTCAAACTCTGGAGCCATGTTTAGTGGGTGGCCAGCAGTTGGTACCCCCAATAACCAACGACCAAAAGTAAGGGTCTTGACTAATAGCAAACCTCCATTTGGAGCTGAGTTGGTGGTAATGGGATGGAAGAGGGTTGGACATACCCCAATTTTATAGGCGGGGGCTATGGGTCTTTGTTGGTTATGGCTGGCTTACCTTATGTTCCAGAGTAGCTAAAGGGTTTCGTGGAGGAGAGTTTGGTAGAAGGTGAAAAGATAAATGAAGCATGGACTCGAGCCATTATGTGCTGGGAGAGGTTTGCCGTTGGATCACCGCCAAGGCCACTATCCGTGTTTGGGCTAACATTTGACAATGAATCAATCTTTTCAACCCGATCTAGGCTTCGTCGAGATAGCTAAAAATATCGTAGATGATGATTTACTTACACTCTTGGATGTGAACAGGTGTGCACTAGTGTGATGTTGCACGATTATGGCCACGTCAAGACGTTGTGCACCAAGTTGCGAGCTTTCATGGACAAGAATTGATTTCGAGGGTAAGGCAGGTTGTCATCTCGATGTTTAGTAACCTTCCTTAGAGCCTTATTAAGCTTATTGATTGTCATGACTGCGAGGCCTCATCGGATCACTTCACAACCCTAAACCCTAAACCCTAAACCCTCAAACGATAGAAAGCCGCATACGAATTAAAAAAAAGGTGCGGAAGGGCTTGGCTTTTTCTTGAAACATTGGGATCTTTCAACAGTAATATGTACCTGCTCTAATCCATTATGTTTCTGGAAGAAAAAGGTGGTATTTGTGCATATTCAAAGGTTTAATGATCTTAGTTTCCTCCAGCTTGAAAAAATGTGGAAGCCCCAGCCTGAACTTAGGTGATTCTACTACTCTTTTATTATGTATACAAAGAATGATTTGAATATTTTCATGCGACCAAATGTACTTCCTCACTCTAAACCAATACCCACATTCCTACATCAATACCAATGCAACAGGTTTTTCTCCGGTGTGACTGTTTTTTGCTACAAAATCTTCTCAATTTGTCAAATGAAATTTTCCTTGTTGTCCAGCGACGGCTTGTCCTCCATCGGCCGATCAGGCTCCACCCACTTCCCTTGATCAGACAACGCGAGCCCCTTGTTCTCCGACTGCCACCAGCACGCCGGGATGCAATACTCCGGCTTCAAAACGTCGCAGTACTTGTTCACCAGCGCGACGTCGCGCCCCGCCACGAGCTTGAACTCCTTCGATTTCGCGCCCTGGAACCCGTCCAGATGGTGCAGGTAGCACTCCAGGTTGTGCCAGTCCACGGGATCCCGGCTGCGCTTCAGGTACGGCGACAGCTTGGAGTCCACCTGCAGCTCCACGCCCACGTGCTTGTACGTCTCGCCCCACGGCGGGTGCAGCCCTCCAATCGACTTGGGCACCACGTCGTGGACGTTCACCACCCTCAGCGCGCGCAGCTGGAGCTCCTCGAACCGTCGCTTGAACACCGCATCGCCGACGCGAGGGCTCGCGAACGAGAACACCGTCACCGGGATTGTGGATCCGTCGCTCGTCTGTTTGTTCATCTCTCGCTCTGCAATCTCGTACGCCGTGAGTATTGCCAGCGCTCCACCGAGGCTATGCCCGGTTATGGTGATGCTCAACGTCTCGCCCTTGTACAACGTTAGCAACCGACTTAGCTCCCGCATCACCTGTGCACATGTCGAATTCCGTTGTAAGTCTGATTATCCAACTAGAGAATGTGATGATCATATGATGCCTGGAAGAGAATGACTAGAAACCAGGACCTGTGAACTAGAAGTTTAGGATGAGTTCCGCTTGATTGATCATTGTCTATGAGACTCACATGGGAGAGAATTATTCTAGAAACTAGTGACTAGTGGTCTCACCTGCTCCGAGGCGCTCTTCTGGTTGAACTGCGACGCGGAGCGCTTGCAGGTGTAGAGGCTCCAAAACCCCTTCTCCACTTTGGGCTTCAGGATGGAAGGCTTGAGGGGCGAGTCGTGGGATTGCGGATCCGAGGCAAGGGTCATGGGCGCCATCTGGATCTGCGCGTCGACCAGCCACTCCATGGTGCGCATGGTGCCGCGCCAGCTGACGACGATGTCACGGCGGCCCAGCCTGGCGATCTCGCGCTCGTCCGTCGCGACCGCCACGAACCCCATCCAGTTGGACTCCACGTCCCACTTCTCAGTCGACAGCGAGCTCTGCAGGATGCCCGGCAGTGGATTCTCGCACGTCGCGTACAGGTAGCGCGTCACCTGGTACCCCAGCCCCGTCTTGTCCAGCTTCTCGAACACGGTTTTCTTCGAGTACCTCGCGCTCCCGGCGTACCTGGACCACGCGTTGTGCTCGAAGTTGTCGTACGTCATCTGCGCCAGGTCGCCGTACCGCAGCAGCTCCACCCGCAGGTCGGGGTCCAACGGATCCAGCATCCCCTCCCAGTTGCACCCCCCCTGCACCTCGCGCCACCGCGCTGCCAGCGACGTCTTCCCCAGTACCTCCACATACTCACCTGAAATCACGCTCCGGTCGCTCGTCTCCAGATCCGAGCTGCTGTACTTCGAGCTCTGAAAGATCCCCAGGCTCGTATAGTGAAGACTGCCGCCAGTCTCCCGGGATCCAGTCCTAGACAGCGCAACGACGGTTCCCTCAGAGATGGAGTCCGCCGACGACGCGGACTCCAGTACTGGCGCGACGGGATCCGGGCCTGCGTCTACTTTCCCGGAGCGCGAGCGCCAGAGATCGCCCAGCTTCCAGTCCCACTTGAGGCGCCCCGAGGTGACACCAGACGACGTCGTCTTCAGCGACGGCGAGGAGCTCGAGTGATCGGACGAGAAGACGGAAAACATGGAGTTGTAGCGGCGGTGCCGCTGCGCTTTCGGTGTGGACGCCAAGACGGACGGATCGGACTGTACACTGACTAAAGCTGTCCTGGACCGAGACAGGCTCTGCGACGACTCCGTGATCTCGCTGTTGGATGTCGGCATCACGGCTGCACTCCCGTGCACCATTCTAACACAAACAAATAATATCTACAACGACGAATCTGTACAAGTGGATGCGGATGCCCGGTCGACGCTCTACCCGAACAGAGCCGCAGGGCACCGAAACTGCACACAAAACCAGGAACTAGCACCAGACAACCACAAACAAAAGATGATCTACCTCGGAGAAAAAGACGGCGTCGATGTGCCGCAAATGACTCCTTGCTCCACTTTCCAAGTAACCTAGATCTCGTATTCTACACTTATCCCAAATTCATCACCTGGAGCCGTCTTTCACGTCCACCTTTCCCACACACACACACTATCTAGACACCGGTCAAAAGCTAGCTCAGTACTAATGCCACTACCTTTCTCGAGAGACGGAAGTTTACCTCGATCTGATCTTATCGACCACCGGAGTGCTTTTCGTGACATGCTAGAAGTCGGTAGCGTTACCTTCGAGAGCTTGACCCTCCTGCACGCAACTCGAGGTTACGAATGATGATGGAATGATGGAGAAGTGGAGCATGTCTGTTGGTTGGTAGGATATAATATTATTGTTGGGATGAAATGTGGTGCCGGGTTTAGCATATGGTCGCCGCCGGCGCAGCGCTCGAGGCGTGTGGCTCAAGATTCCGAGTCTGGTCAATGATCGTTTCGTGGGCTCTGTTCTGATAATTTGCAGACAAACTGGAACTCCGAGGAACAAGAAGAAAAAAAAAACTCCAGCCCTGTTAACCCCTAAAGGACCACGACCTAATTCGCTCTAAAACCAGTCCAAAACTGCCACTGTCAAAATGAGACATGAAAATCACATTTTAAAGTGAATTTTGGATTTTCAACCGTAAGATCTTAAAATAGACTTCCATATAAACATGCCATCAAATTTTGGTTGCAATCCACCGCACGGATTGATAGATTTAGTGTTTAAAGTCAAAACAATGGATCATTTTCATCCCTGCGTTGAGTAGATCAGCTGACTTTGACTTCATTTTGTATCAAATTTTTGCATTGCACAAGGTCTAAATCTTTTACCATTGTCTTAAGCATGATGTTGTTACCCTACACACCAATTTTTAGAGGTAACAAAGGGGTATAGCATATTCAAAACAAGTGTGCAAGGAGTGGAGGTTCAAAAATTGCCATTTCACGTTTTATTTTTTGGTGAGCTACGTATGTATTCAAATGATAATCCAAACGGCCAATAAGAAGGTTTTTACCATATATTGTAGTTGAAAAAAAAAAAAGTGAAAAATATGAAGATCTCTAGGTTTTATGTAGAAAAGATGAAGTTTTTTTCCCCCGTTGCCCGAAAATGTGTGAAAATGTTTGACTTGGAATAAAATGCCTTTTTACACTAAAGACAAGAATTTTTTTTGAAAATTTCCGGAAAAGGAAATATTCTTTACATGTGTGAAAAATCTCAATGTCAATAGAAACTTTTGTCAAAATTTTTGGAGGTGCCCGAAGTCCCACTTTTGGCTTTAAGTGGTACTAACTTTCAAACCACAAATCCAAAAAAAAATAAAAAAATATCTCCATGAAGCTCTTATCAGATCCTATCTTGAAAAAAAAGTTGAATCAAAAAGGATTTTTTTTCGAATTGTAGGTACATGCCCAAAATCCAAAATGACCCCGGGGGGACGTTTGGTCCTTTAGGGGTTAACGGAGCTGTGACCGTGGCCTCAATCCCGATTTTCATTCTAATATGAGCTCTATTTCTTCATCAAATATAAGTGGAAATATATATATATTTTTTTTCCAGAGATGACACCACATGTTTTGTTCATGTCACAAAAAACACAAGATTTTTTGGTGGAAATTCAAATTATCGTGATTTTCTGAAGAAAATTTTGAAGAATATTCATATCATGTACAATTTTTGCGTTAAAAATATGGTAATTTCAGTGAAGGTATACATTATTGTACTGATACTTGTAGTGTAGTTGAAACTTCTGTGTTCGGCTAAAATTAAAAAATTGGTCATCCATGGTAATAGGCCTAAAGATAACTTACTCAATTTTATGTAGTTTTTGAATTTTCAAACTGGATTGGAAACTAGATTTGATAAACTTCATTTCATTAGATGGACTCAATTTTGAAGATTATCATTTTAATGACTCAAATTCAGATTTAGAGCTAAAGATAGAAGTTTCTAAAATACACTACGTTGAGTTCCATGTCACAAATATTTTCTTGTTTAGAGAAAAAGTTACACACTCTGTGAAGGGGTATCTACAGTGCGTGTGGTACATGCACTCATTGACAACACCTTCACAAAAACTTGGATGAAAGTAATGATTTATCATCACGTGGGAGCATTTTACATTCTTCCATCAACCAGATTTTGGTCGCCCCGATTTTTAAAGGTTTGGGGGCCGGCCTCAATAAAGTGTCTGTTCGTTCTACTACTACGTCTATGGCCACTTGAAGAAGAAGAAGAACTTTGGTCCTTATAGGGGACTGGAGTGAATAAAGTGTTTGTTCGTTCCAGAAGAAGAAGAAGAAGAACACCAGACCCCTATGGGTTGGCGTGAATATAGTGTCTGTTCGACCTACCCTTGATGATATGCCCACAGGACATAACAACAGTGGTATAGGACTACTAACCCCTCTCAGGGTGGACACCGTGGTCCATGACCAGGGATTAGCCCAATAGACTCCCTAGGGTGTCCCAGGAGGTTGCAACTCTTCCACCACACGTCCTTTCTGGAAGACCTAAGGCTTTTCGTATAGTCCTCTACAACCCATACGGATGAGGTCATCCTCCAACTGTTCACATTTTGCAATTCCCTCCCACTCGTTTGGGTCAACCTTTGAAAGCGTCAGTGATTCAGGTAGAGCCATGTCGTCCGGGATGGACTAGCTCTGTGAAGTACCTGCACCTGCACCAATCTCCCTATCAACATATCACAGCCTCCGGTCCGGCCTAGAAATCATAAGTATACCGGACCACCGGTGTATTTTCTTCGGAACACTTTACTAAACTAACGTGGATGTAGGTATGGCACGTATCTAGTAACACGACAATCAAAACAACATCACAGTTGACCCCTTCAAGAAAATGATTTGGGAAAACAAGAATTTGAAAGGGGGTTTCCTGGTTGACCGGGAAGACTAGGAAAAAGATAGAAAAATTAGACAAGACCTAGTGATGAACGGAGAATGGAGAAAACATTGAAGAAGACTTTTGCCACAAGGCCGGGACAATGGAAAATAAACGATGGAACATGAAGGTAGTCGCAGAAGTGCAAGAAATCAAAATCTAGGACATACATGGTTTAGATAGAGTCTACTGGGAGACTTTTCTCTAGACCGGAGAGGAGATAACCGGAGGTCACCCCGGGAGAAGAAAAAAAAGAAGAGATCTAAGATATATGGAAGTTGTATAAACAAGAAAAACCCAATATTTGGCAAGAATCACCTTTTCCATAACTTCTTGCCACCTTCCTGTTGCATCCGCAACCTCTTTGAAATCAAGGCCTTGTCTCTTGAATCTTCTCGCCGCGGTCGTGAATCTCCTTGCACCACCTCCACACCTAGGAATCTCGACCACCGTTGTCAAAAAGTCTCCTCCACCACCATCTTCTTACAAATCCTAGGTTTGACGCTTCAAACCCTAGGTGCCACCAAATCTCCTCCAAAACCCTAGCTCCCGTGCCCTTCCTTCACACTTCCTTCAACACCTCCTTAAAAAGCCTCCTCCAACCTTGAAATCTCTTCAAAAAGCCTCTTCCAACACCCTCCTTCTTCTTCTTCACCTTGTTGCAACCCTAATAATCCCAAATCTAAAAGGATCCAACTCCTTAGAAAAAGAGAGAGAGAGAGAGAGAGAGAGAGAGAGAGAGAGAGAGATTAGAGAGGGAGGAGAGATTCGGGAAGGGGGGGGTCGCTGGAGAGGAAGGTGAAGACTAGAGTTGGGTGGGGGTCTGTCGAGGAAGGGTCGAGGAGAAGGGCTACGGGGGAACGGGGGGAACGGGAAAATGGGGGGAACGGGGGAACGGGAAAATGTCTTCTTGGAAAAGAAATTGAGATCTTTGCATCTACCGTACGGATTTGTGAATTTCAAATATTTGAGAAGGATATGATATATGCAAAATATAAAGTGTATTGTTGATTCTCGGCACATAGGTGCATTGCAGCATTTTTTAGGACATCTTCTACACCTCTTCTTCTTCTAAAATTTGGTGCACATGTGCCTAACATAATCCTTTTCAAGTTAAGACAATAAAATCACGGCCCGTAGTGCAAAAAGTTGCCATAGGAGGTGGTCAAAGTTTGTTGAAGGTGTATAGTATGACCTGAAAAAGAGATTGTGTTGCACTTCAAAGGCTAATATCTTTCAATCTGTGCGGTCAAACTTACCAAATATTTCACCACACACTCTCATACAAGTCTTGTACAAGATCCTACGGTTAAATTTTCAAAAAAATGATTTTGTATCATTTTGTGTTGAATGCACTGAAAATGGCAGTTTTGGAGTGTTTTTGAGGAAAAATTGCCTTGGTCCTTTAGGGGTTAACTAGTTAGTTTAGTCTTAAGTGGTGATTTGGACTTTTGTCCCAGAGATCCTTCCCGGGCATTCTTTCTAGGTCTTTCCGGGCACAACCTCGGTAGTTTTAAGGCCCGGTTTTATCACCACTTTAACACTAATTAACTAGTTGAGCATTCACCGACTTTCACTAATTATTATACAACCTACTTCTACATAACACTAACTACTTTTCCGGTTATCTAAGACTAAAAATCACAATTTAACTAATTTTTTTGGTAGAGACAACCAAGTGGGAGTTTCAGACTCCCACATGCGGCGTGAATTAAGTGTCCGTTTGTTCCACCACTAAATTCATGTCCACCGGATATTGGTCTAGTAGAATGGAACTAGCTGTTTCCATGGGTTAGTATTTTCTACTAATTTCAAAGACATGGATGTTTTTCATCCACCATAATAATTCAAATAGAAAAATAGGGACATGTGGAACAACTTGTTTTTTTTTATATGAATTTCTCAAGTTTTCCCTTTACAAAATCATGATGACTTTGATCTCTTTGCAAAAAATATTAGAAAATTCTACACATTAAAACCTTGTAACTTTATTTAGAAATAGTTTAATAAATTTTGATTATATGGATTTAAGTGTGAAATCAAACAAACAAAAAAGTTCCTACAAACCATCGTAAATCCATGGCCATAGATCCACTTCACTCAAATTCTCCTCACTTAGATCATGCTCCTATCATATCCTTGATCTTGTATTATATCCCAGATACAATCAAGGATAAATTAGCAAGATCAAAAATACAATCAAATTGTTTTGAATGTTATAATGCTAAGGATACAATCAAATTACATAACAATAGTTTACCATAGCTTTATTTCAAAACCCAAAACCTCACCAAGTAAAAATGGTCCCATTACATACCTACACAATACTCCATGAGACCCATATGAGACCAATACAATACAAATGTGACATCCATGTGATACCCAATGTGACACCCAATGTGATGTTCATATGATACCCATGTGATACCATGTGATACCCGTTCGATATCCAATGTGATACCCTATGTGATGTTCATGTGATATCCACGTAATACCCACCTGATACCCGTTTTATACCCAATGTGATACCTATGTGATATCCAATGTGATGTTCATGTGATACCCGTGTGATACCCTGCCAGCCACGGTGGCAAAGGAACGTCTCCTCTCATGATTAGTCCACGGCAGAGAAGAAAGGGAGGTGGCAATTACAAAGCCCGCAGTGAGCGCAGGCTGACTCACTGAATTCCAAGGGTTTAGGAGGAAAGAGAGATATTTTAGGGTTCTTCACCAACACGACTCGCTCTCCCTTTGCACATAACTTACATCGCCATCACCGGTCGCACTAGTACGCCCTCTCATGGACACGCATTCATGACCTTGACGACGACGACGACGATGCCCTTCCCCACCGTCCTCCTCCTCGCCATCGCCACCCCTCCCTCCTCAAATAGCCATGCCCGCTCCTTGACCGGGCCTGCATTCATGGCGCAAATTGCAGCCTGCAGGTCGGCGCGTAGGAATCGTCTAGAAATTCTCTAGGCTCGGAGCTCTAGAAATCGTAGGTTATGACCCTTTTCGGTTTCCGGAGCTGGGTTACGCGGAGCGAATTTTAGAGGGATTTTGGAGATTGTCGGTGTTGGTCGGAGCTGGGTTGCTCGCGAGGGGAATATTTTGTGGGATTTTTTTCAATTTCGTGGAAGGAGATGCGTGAAGGTGTGGGGTTTTGGAGAACTGATCTTTTTCATCATCATCGTCGTCAAGATGCTGATCGTTTTTTTGCTGGACACGAGCGCGTCCATGAACCAGCGCTGCAACAACGGGTTGTCGTTGCTGGACTGCGCCAAGAGCGCCGTGGAGCACTTTCACAAGGTGTGTGTGTGTGTATTTCTCGCGGGCAGGAGGGAGCAGAGGTGAATTTTTTGTCTGATTGTTTTCTGGCGATGGTGTGTATGTGTGTGCAGGTGCGATCACGGGATGCGTCGTGTCGTCTGGACAGGTTGGCGAGTCTTTCCCTTGATGATTTGGAAATGGCTGTGTTTCTAGGGTTGGTGCTCATAGACTGAGGGATGATGGCTGCAGGTACATGCTTGTCACATGCGACGAGAGCGCGGATTACATCAAGGTAATCCTGCTTCATTTGTAATGTCACTAATTACCTTATTTGCAGCATCTTTAGACTACTCTTTCCTTACTCTAAATAGCTAGGAGAGCTTGGTGGTCTCTAAACTCATGTCAAAGAGTAGTGAAAGAAATAGTTTGCATGATATTAACCAGCTAAAACAAGAAACCATAGATTAGAGTATTAATAAGACAATATTCTTTTGATATTGTACGACTCTTCCTCATTATGTAGTTATCAGAGCACAATAGAAGAGCTTAGTGGTCTTATCCTTCAAGTAAATCAAGTGGTGTCTTAACTCAACTCGACGTAGTT
This sequence comes from Bryoerythrophyllum caledonicum, assembly GCA_963971425.1. Lineage (NCBI taxonomy): Eukaryota > Viridiplantae > Streptophyta > Bryopsida > Pottiales > Pottiaceae > Bryoerythrophyllum > Bryoerythrophyllum caledonicum. Next base: position 36,732,975 of record OZ020515.1, on the reverse strand, counting down.
GTAGACATCTTTGAGTTTGCAGGGGATGAATCATGAGTGATAGCCTTCTTTCTCTCCTTCAGAGGTGATTTAATCATGATAAAATGGGTGACTGCAAATACTTCTAGTCGATGACAGCATATGTGGTACTGTTTTTTGGCGAGATGTTTGAGTTTACCGGGCTCGTTGACTGACGATGGTACTGTGATGTGATCAGGTGGTTGACAAGTACCCGTTCACGCATTTCATGCGTGCTCTCAAGAGCGTACAAGCTCGGGACTTGACCAATCTGGGAGCAGCGTTGCATCGGGTTTTTAGCTTTCTTCATGTACAGCGTCTTGCACTTGACATCGACCGTTACGGTACATTTGACATCCCGACGAACTGTAGATGTTACAAACAGTTGACTTCATGTAATTTAAGATAACTCCTGCATTTCATGTTCTTCGGTTAAAGATAATAGAGTTGTTCAAAGCTTCAATAAGATACCCCTTCTTTTTATTATTACAGTTATCTTACCTCACTCTAAACTGTAGATCAATAGAAGACCTTGGTGGTCTGGGAGAAAGGGAAAGCTTAGTTTAATTCGATTGAAATTGAAAAAGTGGAGAGGTTTTTGAAACTTTGGGTTGCTTTACAAATAACTTCAATAAGCCTGGTATTTGTTTCTACCAATTTAGGCCCTCCTCATCTTCTTGCGTTCAGCACTGGTCTGAGGTTTAAGGGCAATGTTGGGGGATATGGTGCCTTTCTGTGCTGCGGTATGTACTCACATGACTTTGAATGCAGGGCAAGGGCGTAATCCATGTGTCAACGACTTGACCACGATTTTATTGCTCACCGATGGGACGGAACTCACCTCTCTGGTATGCCACTTGATTAATTGCCTGGATACTTGGTGCGTATGGATGCTTACTGTGATGCCTGTTTCACTAACCGAGTTCGAATTCTGGTGCGCAGAATGGAGTGAGTATCAACTTGCAACCTAATGGCCCCCCTGCGGTGGGGAGTGAATTGGCACAGCAGCTGTTTCGGTGGGATCAGCGCGTGTTTGCAACTGTCTTGAGGTGATAAACATGTTTCTTTTAATTGCGCTATTGTCTTTCTCATTTTGCTGTCTCGGATTACTTTATATCTTCGTTTTTGCTACCTTTTATATTGAATCCTGATCATTTGGAGGAGTGAATCTAGACCTTTCTTGGCAGTTTCAAGATAAAAACAAAACAGATACCAGCTTTCAGTTTTACATCTCCGGAACCGGAATCTTCAAATGATACTATTGGTACTTGTCTCGGCGTGTCTGCAAAGTCTTTTGTGATTTATCAACATAAAGATTTCAGTCACAGGAAACTCCTAAGCAACTGTTTTCAACTGCACAGGATACCATCCGTAAGTGCTGCGGTTCTGGAGAGAAGCGGTCCTATTCCTCAGAATGCCCCCATTTCTGGAGCGCCATCTGCTTTGGCATTGGATACAAACATTTCACAATTTTGCGAGTTCACAGGGTAAGCACCTGAACTGGAACTTGGTTCATGTAGCCAGTATTCATATCACTTGTATCTGATGCGAAACAGTTCATGATGAGTTGAACGTGGCGTTAATGAATAGAGTCAAGCAACTTGACAGTCTCTAAATTGTATTAAACTTAACTCATGAATGGTATCGTTATTCTTTTTACAAATTTCTGTCAACAGAGGGAAGTGCTTCGTAGCAACTAGTTGGAAGGTACTGATGCAGCATACGGAAGTGACAGCCGCACGCCTGCCTCCTTGTGTTATTGTGTCCTTTGAGCCCATGTCCAACTCTGCTACTCTTCCTCCGCAAGTTCAGCAGGCTTGCTACCGGAAGATGTTGCTGGTCCGGGGCGGCCAAGCACAAGGGCAGGGGCATTGGCCAATCCCGGAAGCCTACTGGCCAGATCCCTCGCATCAGGGTATCTCACAACGAGAACCCCATCCAATGATTACTTACAAGCCAGTTGATGCTGATCCTCACATACCTCCCAACTTTATTTTTGATAAGTATGAGGTACGTGATACTTCTTGGAGTTTGAGTTGTTCTTACCCTTGCATTAGTAGAGTTATTTGTGAAGTCACCCGATGTAGTTTTACTCTGCTCTGGATTAGTTTTCTCATGCAGGTTGGATGTTCTGGATATGTGTGTTGTTGCAGATTGAGTCCTATCCAATTATGGGGTTCCTCCAAAAAGCGAACGCTGGAGCTTGCTGGCAAGTGTTTGTGCGAAATAGCAAGGGCACAAATCATGGCTACGGTGACCCCTTTGGGTAAGCTATGAAGCTTCTTAACTAAACTGCTCCATGGACGATAGAGGCAATTTTTGTCGCAATTTTATTACTGAGCTTTCTTGTTTTCTTGAATCACAGATATCTAAGACTTAATCGAGTTGGAAGCAATCTTACTCTTTTCGTTCTCCCTTACAACTATCCAGTGAGTAATCTTATCCTACACCATTCCCAGGTTCTGTTGGTTCATTTTAAAGAAGGATTTAGATTTTAATTTCTAGATCATTACCAACTCAAAAAGAATGGCATTGTCTTCTGCATATCAGAATGCTTGTTTAGCCTTTGTAAGCCTCTATGTATTCTTCGTTCCCAAAAAGTAGTTTTCTGTTGATTAGCTTGTTCCAGTGGATTCATTCTGAATGCATAAAGAGGTTGCCTCAAAGTTCAGGCCGCTTACTATGGCAATCCTAGACTTATTCGAGTGGTTGGAATATTCAGGTCTTATGGCAGCTGCTGGAGCAGCTGAGCAAGATGCCAGGGCAATGCAAAATGTCGCCGTTACCGCCATGGCGGCAAGACATGGAGAGGTATTGCAGCAGTATTCCAGCATACTATGGACCTCCTCTACGAAGCGCCTTGAAGCGTTGGGGCATCAACGCTCATGTGGTACCCGAGTCCATGGAGGGTAACTTGTACACAGGATTTGTAGGCACGCAGCTGAAGCGGTTCAAAACACAAGCGAAGGAGCTTTTCGATGCTGACATGGCTCGCATTATGGTCCGTATTTCATCTCCTTGTTTGTTCCTGTCTTCTCCTATTCTATCCCACACATCTTCCTTGGACCTGTTAAATATCCGTTGGATAGTTGGACCAGTATTTAGGCTCTCTAAAAACGTTCAATTGTTTTTGTTGCTCCCAACAGGCTGGACAACAAATGGTGGCTGCAGGCAATGTGACGCGCCCACTGTTGAGGACGCTCTCGCAATCCAATCCGCCACCTGCAGAGGTGCCCCCAGGGTTTACGTCCACAGCAAATTCTGTTGCACATCAACGAGGAATAGGTCACGGTGAGCAAGTTGGTGCTCGCAAAGCTGGCTGGGAACTGCTGCTCCTTCCGAACGGCCCAACCCCTGCTCATGCTGCCGCTCCATATGTTCCAACTGCGACATACCCACCTCAGCTGAATATGCCTGGTCCTGAAATGGCAGCACCCACGGTTCCAACGGGGATCATGAAAGACATCAGTCTCTTCAAGAATCCTTTCGACATTCCACGTGATCAACTTCTTAGGTTGGTGGTCTCATCCCTGCTAGTTTTTCTGCTTGTGGTTGAAGATCTTTTTGCATAATCACCCGAGGTTTCATTGGGGTACTGTCTCCTTCTCATTAAAAAATAGTTCTCGATCGATCTATAATCAGATCAAAGGAGAGAAAGGCGGCTATAATCCATGGTTGATCGCATGCAAACTCTTTCTTCACTCTCAAAGACGGCGAAAACTGCTTTGATGAGTTCACAGACCACCAAGCTCTTTCCACTGACTGAATTGAAGTATGAGACTACCAAGCTATTCTATTGATCTAATACTTATTAGAGAGTGAGGAAAGAGCAGTATTATAAATCAAAAGACGGGGTATCTTATCGAAACTATGGTTAATTATACAATCAACTCTATTACCTTCTACACACGTGAAGATTTTCCATATGTAATCTCGTTTATTTTTCCTTCTGAATGTAGTCAGCTGCAATATTTGCCCATTCGAGTTGCGCTGGCGTTGGAGTCACGACAGAGCAGAAGGCTGGAAAACAGAGAAGGCGCAAAATCATCTATCAAGTCGAGCCTTAGTAACTTGGCTACCCTTCTGGCGGCGAAGGAGGAGGATGATGCGCGGCACTCTCTTCCAATTGAAAAGGTTGGTTTATTCATGACTTGGGTGTTGCAACTACTTGGACTACATTGTCCAAGGTTCTAGCCACTAGTGAGATCTACTGGTTAAAAATGATTCTGCTCTTCGTGTAGATTGGCATCGAAATAGCAGCAATGAAGTTGTTACTTTCGGTCTTATACTCATTTGAGTAGTATATAACATCATGTGATCTGATTCCAATGTGACCAGATGGGAGATTTCAATGATGCGCTCCTCAAGCAGCAGCCACCTCGCAATCCATATGTGAGTTCCTAGAAACATTTGAGTATGTCCTCCTCAATATGATTCTTCCGTGACTCTAGGAAGTAATTTATCTTAGAAGTCTTTGTGAAACACTTTTTCAGATACAATGTCTTCACACAAGTGCCACTATACTTTTTATTGTCTCAAATCTGAGATGGTTTGCATTGTGCCGTATCAGAGCTAATGAATAATCTTTTTTTTTGCTTGCAGGCAGAGGAGCCTGACCGAACAAAGCAGCAGCGCATGATGTTTGGCAACCCATACCGGCAGGAGAAGAACGATGGAGGAGCGGACGAAGGGTGGAGTGAAGGGACGGGGGGGTTGCTCCAAAGAGGTCGGAAGCGACGCCGGCGCATTCAACAACAAGGAGACGCTCCTTCTTCTCCCTCACTCTCTTCATCTCCTTCCTCCTCCAATCTCTCCAGCCTTGCCGATTCCTCTGCTGAAACCACATCACCTAACATGGAGGTGACTTCACCTCAAAGGGCCGATGTTGTGACCACGGACGTGAAGATTGTGGAGCCTGCTCTTGAGAGGAAAGACAACAGCCTTGTTGCAGGTTCTGAGAATGCAGACAAGCTGCGAGCAAATCACAAGACGCCACTCTCTATTACTGAGAAGCTGAATGAGTATGGCGACAGAATGAGAGCTGTGGAAAAGGCAGAGAATGAGAATGACTTAGAGGTGGCCAATGATTTAGGAAGCCGGGCTCTTGATCAAGGGCGGCGGAAGAGGCACATGGCTCCTCTGGGAATGCATCAAGAGCAGTCACATGTGGTCGCGTTCCTTCTCTCTGTTATCAAGGCTCTCCGGTATTCCAAGTCTTCAAATACTAAACAGGTCAGTGTCTTCACCGATGATAATACTTTGTGATATAATTGCTCCCTTATTTATAGCACTCGTTAGTGATCTGGTATGTACCGAAGGGATGCTGTGGAATCGGTTACCGATTTCTTAGGAGTGATCAGAATTCAGTGGTATATTAGGAGATTACCTTTTTGTAATGAAGTGACTATTGTTCACTAACTGTAGGCTTGAACTTCTTGTATGTGCAGTTGTTCGAGCTTCTTTCTGTACCGGACTTTCCGGTCGACAAAGGCAACTTTTTAGAGCAGCTCATTCTACAGGTGTGTTCTAGATTTTCTACTTATCATCTTCGAGATTTCTCTTTTACAAATTCTCGTGTTAAATATGGGACTGTCTTCGTTTTTACTTATCATGTGTTACGATTAATTGAAACCTTACCAGAGTTATTTGTAAAGTCCCCTGAATTTTGAACAAGAGACCTCTCTTTTTTCATTTTGAATTATTGAAACTACCTCTTAATAGTTCTCAATTAATCTAAAGTTAGCTCAAGGGAGAGAAAGGCTGATAATATTCATGGTATCTTATGCGAACTCATTATTACTTTGACGTGACTTTGGAGGCCACCAAGCTCTTCTTCCATACTTAAGAAAGATCATAATTGAAAGTGCACCAAGAGCTATATATCTTGAACAAATGAATGAGGGTGTGTCTTACAGAAACTTTGGGTAACTTGACAAATAACTCTACTTCCTGGTATCTCATCCAGTTAACGGTTGCTTTGCAGGCCCAGCGATACAACAAATTGGCTGTGGCCAAGAAGCTGGTAGAGTACCGGAACGCTCTCATCACAACTCAACCTGACAACGCTGGCTCAACATGATTATGGAACGATGTCCTCGGAGTTTTTCAGGCTTACCCGCATTCTTTTTAGAGGTTCTGACCATGTTTCCAGACACGACGCTCTTGCTGCTTCAACACCTTGGCCAATGAGAAGATCACGAAGGAGTTTCAGCCCCCAAGAGCTGAGGCATCACCCTTCCAGGTTAGTTAGTTGCCGTCATTTTCAAATTTAGCAGCCAACACAGGATAACGAAGCACAGCTTGGCTCGAATTGTTGGAGTTGCCGGACAAGGTGACAAACGCAATTGCTTTGCAGCTTGTGTTGCTACCCTCTCAAGGGGTAGTCTAGCAGTGGTTTGCAGACAAAGGTAGGTGGAGGATTATCTCATCTTCATCTCGGAAGGTGAATATTGTGGTGAATATCTGGGTCTACTTCCTGGGTTGTATTTCCATGTACATGACAGAATGGATAGTGTAGTGAGTAGGTGACAGGCGTTTAAGGGAAACAGACCTATGTTTAAATTGTTATTAGTGAATGGCAAGGTCGTCACTGTTTTCCTTGAATGCAATCACGACTATTTTATGGTGCTTGCTTTTTGTGCTGCAGCTTTATTCTTATGCTTGGTTGTGAGAATTTACGAACAATGCAAGTTGTAGGGTATGCCATCGCAAGTTTGCAACCATGGAAGGTGAGACTTGACTAATCAAATCTTTCTTTTTCCAATGAAGTGTAGGCAAATCTTGTCAAAGTTTGGAGGTTTTATGGTGAGCTGTTCAGCAATTCACTTTACTCACTTTAACCTACAGGGTGTTTTGTTATATGGAAGTATTAGTAACATTACTTGTAGAAATATCAGAGTGCATTTTAGGAACACCAAAATGGCGCATTTGCTTTTTCCATCTCAGTACCTCTCATTACTTTATTTTCCGACACATTCTACCAGCACGTTTTACCTCATCAATGTCTCAAACCTAAATAGTATATCATGTCCACTTCTAGTATCCTTGTTGTCTACATTGGTGCCACTTTTATTTTGCAGTTTTGGCAATCTACAAGTCAGTAATATGAGTTTCAAAAACTACAAAAGCACTTGGAGCTCTGTTTTCAAATGCTTACACACATTTCTTGCAAGAGTTTGATCAAGCTGGCCACATTCCCTTACATTCTACTGAGCCTTAGCAATAATTTTATTCCACTTCTAAACCCATTCCTTCAATTACACACTTTACTTCTTCCTTCGCAAATTCAGCCTCTTTCAATGTAGTCCAAAACTCATCCAAGAATAATCCTCCTTACATATTCCTACACAAAAGGCTGCTCAACTACTGGTTCTAGAACAAGCACAGGCAAAACCAGTTCGACACCTTCTTTGACCACCACTTCAAGTCATCACTCTTCCGTGACCAACCTGCGACCAACACCGATCTTAAAAACCGACTTTTTCTACCAGAAACGTCCTTTGAAAATACTGTGGATATCTTGGATTTTCCTTTGAAAATACTTTGATCTTTTCTCTCTCAAAACAGAAGAGAAGCGACATGCCCATGCGCAGTCAACTTGCAGGGCCTACTCCAAAGTGCAACGAAACAATTAGGGCAGCAACTATTTGCATCAGAAGTTGCGACTGCAGCTTCACCACCTGAGCTTGTGTAGGTTTTGTATGTGAATTTCAGTGGTGGGATCTGAGTTGGGAGCTGGTAGTGTTTGCAAGATGGGTGAGCACGAGTCGCCGTTCAAGAGCGCCGTGCTCAAGGGGAAGGTGGCGCTGATCACAGGCGGAGGCTCCGGGATATGTTTTGAGATTGCCACTCAGTTCGGGCTCCATGGCGCCGCGGTGGCCATCATGGGCCGAAGGAAACATGTCCTGGACACAGCTGTGGCTTCCCTCGGAAGCCGAGGCATCAAGGTATGTGTGCTCCAGATTCTCACTCTAGGGCAACTCCTCAAAACTCTTTTTCTTGAATATTGATGTCAACTGGAAGAGGATATGTGGGTTGGTAATGGTTGATGTAGTTGAAGGGGGTTGGTTTAGGGCAAATTATAAGTGTTATTCTCTCTCTCTCTCTTTTTTTTTGGGTTGTTATTGAGATTTTGGGCTTTCTGGCTTTGATTTTCAGGCCATAAGTGTGCAAGGGGATGTGCGTAATAAGGAGGATGCTAGTCGTGTGGTGGAGACGACGGTACGTGAGTTGGGCAGGCTCGACATTCTTGTGAACGGTGCTGCTGGCAATTTTCTAGTCGCAGCTGAGGATCTGTCTCCCAATGGGTTCAAGACTGGTAAGAGTTTCTAGATTTTGTTTACTTGCTAAGTTGGTGTCAATAACGTCTTTGCTGTTTGAGGAGCCTTTTTTCTTATTTAAAACGTTCATACTTATGCATACGGTATTTGGTTATCCATAAATTCAACCCCGAAGTGGGGTTGTTTTACACTTTCGAAGCCTTGCTTCCCCCGAAATTTGTAGGCCAAAAGCCAAATTTGAGCAAGAGATAGGGTTCCTGATAAAACTGCTCATGAGGACAAAAGTGTCCATTTCCACAGCTCAGTATACCTCAAATGAATCACTAGCGGGGGCCAAAATATACATCTATGGAAAGTTTAGTGTAAAAATGTCATGAGTTTCCTTGTAGAACTTGCAATACATATTTTGATTTTTTTTGCTTCGGTGCAGTGATGGACATCGACACTCTGGGCACCTTCACGATGTCCCATGCAGCCATGAATTACTTGAAGCAGGGAGGCAAGGGAAAGGGTCCAACTGAAGCTGGAGTCATCATCAACATCAGTGCCACATTGCATTACTCTGCAAACTGGTACCAAATCCACGTCGCCGCTGCCAAGGTAAACCCCTTATTAAGCATTTTCACCTTCACTTTCAGTTTTGTATTTGTCATTTCCCTCGTTATTCTCCTCGAGTCGGAAAAGCATTCTTGTAACCAAAAAATTCAATGTATGAGGAGATCCAACAACAAATTCTTAGTCCTGGGCTAAAATCCTAGAAAAGGTTGAGATACATATGAACTTGGTGATTGCTTTCAGAACAATCACTCTTTGTTATGGAAAACTCGCCATTCAGTGGAGAATATAACCTGGTTGGACTTGGCTTAGCAATCAGAAGTCATCGAGTTTTTTTTTTTTGGCGTTGCAGGCTGCAGTTGACAGTCTTACAAGGAGCTTAGCTTTGGAGTGGGGCACAGATTACAGCATTCGTTGCAATGGCATTGCTCCAGGTCCTATCTCTGACACGCCGGGCATGGAGAAGCTGGTTCCAGATGAAGTTTCGGGAAACTACTCCTCTCCTGATAAGATGGGAGAGAAGTGGGACATTGCCATGGCTGCCATCTTTCTCGCGGCTGATACTGGTAAATTTCTGACTTCTCACAGTAGAGTTGTTTGTAGGTTTTAATAAGACACCCCTTCCTCTTGATTTGTTGTTCTGATGATTAGGGTAATAAATTTAGTCAAGTAGTTTCAGTCTTCTCTGAGGGTATTTGCATAAGGTCAACTATGAATATTAGCTACCTTTTCCTCCTTCAAACCTAGATAGTTATTTGTAACTACACTACTCTTTCCTCACTTTAAATAGCAATAGAAGAGCGTGGTAGTCTCATCTTTCACTTCAGTTGGTGGAAGGTCTCTGAACTCAAGTCAAAGTAGTTTTAGCCATCTTTGAGAGTGAAGAATGAGTTTTCATGAGATCAACCATCCATCTTTCTCTCCTTTGAACTGAGAGTGAGAAAAGAGTTTGCACGAAATCAACCATGAATATTCAGGCGCCTCTTTCCTTTGAGCTGGTTTTAGATTAATTGAGAATATTTAGAGACAAAAAAGAAAGGAGGTATTTTATTTAAAACTTTACGTGGCTTTACAAATAACTCTGTTAATTTGACTAATATCTGTGGTTTGTGACACAGGGAAGTACATCAATGGTGCAACTTTACAAGTTGATGGTGGCCAATGGTTGTCAAAACCGCGTGTCATTTCCAAGGAGGAGCTGCGGCAGTTCGGTCGCGCAGTTGAGCAGAGATCCAGGTCCAAAATTCCAAACAGCAAGCTGTGATTCAACTATTGGCACTTATCATTGTGACAAAGCAAGGGAATTCAACCACATGAGGTTAGTTGACCATGGGACATATGACATAGAGTTGGTGATCAGTTACCACTATGATTATCATCTTCACTTGAATATATTTGGAGAACTTGTTTAGATTTAATGGCATAATTATAGCTCCATTGACTATTTGACGATCATTAGGGATCGCCGTATTTGACTAGCATGAGCATTGATCTTCTTCCTTGACCTCGTGTCTTTGAAGCATGGTTTTGGATTTAGGGTTGTTCCTTAACCCTTTAGCGTCGAGTTGGTCGAAATAGGTGTATTTCCATATATGGCTCCTTGTGTGTCAATTTTATGCATTTTTTTGGGTTGCGACGTGTCTGGCATTAGTGAATAACCCACATATGAAATAAATGAATCTCCAATCCATGCAGGCATTTGCAAATTACAATAGTTTTTGTGGAATGGAGTTGTAATGAAATGTATCCTCTGTGTAGATGATGTTTTGCTTGATTTATTACACTTGTAGATTCTCCTAGGTTCTCATGGCCCACTTTGGCATTGAAGGGTTAAAGCAGAGCCTCTAATTTAACTGGGTTCCATAGGAACAACCAAATTGGATAGGACAATCCTTGTTTAAAGTGGAGGTAATTGTCATCCGTGACGAGAAGCCTCCTAAGTTGAAGGGCCATGATGTGTGTTGCACCATACACAAACTATAAAATAGGACATGGACAAAGGTTCAGACAAGACATTGCAAAACCTATTGGGTTTACAATTCCCTTCAATAGGTCTTCTCAATATAACAATCATTTAGTGGAAAGGGAAGAACTATTATGGACGCGGCAAAATAAGATCTCAAAGATAGTCATGGCATAGACTTGGAGGCTTCATATCCTAGGTACGAGCACCCACTCCCGTGACTTTAAGCGATTCAGGTTACTTCCCAGATTGCAGCAGGGAGATCAATTGTACAAGAACAAAGGCAAATAGGAAAGAGAGGAGAATGTAAGAAGAAAATTAAATTTATTGCAAATTTTGACCAGATTCCATGCACTCAAACATGAAACTCAGTAGGCACACTTGGCTGTTGATAGACGGCCCCATTTCCGTGCCCAATAGTAGCAACTTCCGCCTCCTACTGTACCCAAAACTAAAAACAAACATACTTGATAATCCTTCATATTGTGAGTCTGGAACCGAGCTCAATGGTACCTTAATACGCTGCCCTGTGTACCTACTACCGTGCAACTTGCACCACATATCTAAGACCGGAAGTTGGGGAAAACTGATTCAACTTGCACCAAAATGTGACGCGCGATGGACCTAGTTCATGTTTGGCTGGGCACCTTTTCCCCAGCGCCGATGAATCCTTATCTCGCTGCCCACAACCTTCTCCACTCATGCTGCAACTTGAGTGAACCCGAGGGAGTCCGACTCCTCGACTTCTCCTCTGAGCACCCCCGCGATGGACGAGTTCGGTTCCACCTCCGGCTGCAATATAAGGGCTCCGTGGCTGTTCTCCATCGCCACCCCTCCCTGCTCATATGGGCGCAAATACAATTGCCGTGCTGCCTCAGGGGTTCTCACCCAACTCGGGTTTTGAGCCTGCATGCTCACAACTCTACTCCACAGAGGAGTGCCGGGCTTATGCACCCACTCCGGTGGGTTGGCAGCTGGTATAGCACTGGCATCCTCCCTTCGCCGTTTCGCCCTTCGGCGCTCAATTGCCAAACGCTGGTTCTCCCTACAGATTGATGGCGGAAATCCCAAGAAGGGCGCGCGGAATGTGTTGGCAGGCAGAGGCTCCCCGGAGCGGATTCGATCATGAAGTCGCTGGCCGTAGGCAGAAACGGCTGTCGGCGTCCATGCAGCATCGAAGGCCTTCTTCCTTGCACGCTCATCTTCCCTGATTTTCTTATTCTCGTGCTCTTTTTTTTTCTCCTCATCTCGGCGTTTTCTGTCAAGCTCACGTTGCTGCCGCTTCTCTTCCTTTGACTTCTCCATAGCCTCCCTCCTTGCAGCTTTTTCTTCCATCAACTCTCACTCGTCAAAATTATAGACTTGTTGTAGTCAGCAATAGGCTCGGCCCTCCTCCGAGGCCTGTTGACTGTGACTTCGAGTAGTGTTAGAAACCTGGTGATTGATGGAGTTGGCTCCTCGGGAGGCAGCATTTCCTCATCAGAGGCCACGATGCTCATGTCGTCTCCAGGCATCGTCTCTACGCCATCAACGTCAACATAGAAGTGCTGGCTGTCAGGATTCTGTGGCTTTGACACTTCCTGTTGAATCTCTTCAACATGGAGCTGCGTGAAGGCCTCGGCCATGTCCTCAACCTCCGGGCGGTATGTCTGAGAGGGACCCATTTTGGCAGCCATGGCGGTCCCATCCCAAGGCCATATACCAGTCACCCGGAATCCTTTCTCAATGTTTTGGACAGTATGCGCTCTCCTCAAGCCCAAGCTGACCCACAGGGCCAAGTTCTCCTTCTTCGCAGCTGATCCAGCAGCCCTATATGTCCAATAATCACGGTAGGCCTTGAATGCGGTTTTAAAAGGTTTAAACAAGCACACATCCAACGGTTGCATCGCATGTGACGTATGCGATGGTAACGTCAGGATATCAAGACCTTGTCGACGTGCTTCCACTACTGTGTCAATAGACACATGACTCACATGCCCATCTAAAATGAGCAAGTGCCTACGCTCACATGAAATACCTCCAACTGTTCAACAGACTTGACAAAATGGGAAATCCACTTAGAAAACAAAAAACTTTTCATCCACGCATGTGGCTGCATGGCCATGGTGGCACCACTTTCACAGCTCGCTATATAATTCCGTCGAAATCTCTTGCTCTTGAAAACATAGAAGCTAGGAATCGCTTGTCTTGCAGCATTGACACACACGAGAACTGATAGCCACTCTCTCTCATCTGGCATCACTTGATGGATAGTGCGAGTACCTTTGCGTGCAAGAACAAGTGCACCTCCGTTTCGACCAGCCTGTGCACCTATTTCATCACAGTTCCAAATTCTATCCGGTGAGTACAAATTCATATCATACAGGTGCTTCAAATTTTGATAAAAGGTCTGTACGTTTTCCTCACAAAGGCCACGTGCACGGGAAGTCTGAAGCCCTTGAGCGACTCGAAGAGTCAACTCCGGATGCCGACGGCGCCACCATCTCAACCAGCCTCGCTCGGGTATACCTTCGGTGAAGGGAGTCTCTCTATCTTGACATATGTCTGCTACCTTCATCCGCAGTGAGGCCAATGTGATGGGGTGGCCACGTTGTTGGAGCTGAATGACCCAATCGACAATGAGTTGTTCCTCCTCTGCGGACAACACGCATTTTCCACCCCGCTTGCGCCCACGGGTGATACCATAAAGATGGTCGCGCAGTGATGATGGAGGAATTCGGTATAGGTTCCCGGCAGTTTGAATTCGCATCCCACCTTCAACTGCATGCATGGCTCTGGAAAGTTGATCGTCGGTCCAGAGCCCTCTCTGCAGTGATCGCTTCTTGGCCCCCGATCCTGCAGTCCTTACTCCACGTTCCCCTTCCACGTTACTGATATCTCCCAAGACTTGCCGACCTGCTACAGCTGGGCTTGAATTGCTCGGCTAAGTACCACCTTGAATTGATGGTTGTGAGCTGAGCCCAACTCCTCGGCTGTCAAGATGCCGCATGCCTCCCGACCCCACTCCAGATGACCTCCTCGATGTAGCATTGGCCCCTCCGGACCTGCACCAAAGATATGGGATGGCCGTTTGATTAGCCCTCATGCGCCCTTCGCCAACTTGTCTACTGCCCGCTCCAAACCTCCGAGACGCCCTGAGTTGAGGATTCGACGTAGGCAGTTGCTGGCTACTAGTCGACCGAAGCAACTTTGGAGGCGTAGGAGCGACAATGATATCATTGTCGTCTCCAATGGTATCGAAATCGGCAGTAAGTGAGGCCGAGTTGATGCCATGTGAACTTCCAATTGAACACCTCCCGGGCCGATTGAGGCTCGTGAGGGCAGGCGGGATTTCGCCCTGCAGCAACTCCAGATCACCATCGCTCTCGTCGCCACTGCCCTGAAAGTCGCCGTGCTCCATCATCCGAGCATCCTCACTTTCAGTATCGGACCACGCACGACACTCATCCTCTCTCTCAAAATTCTGACGATTCCAGCGACTTGTCATCGACAATATTGGGACTGTGATTAGTGAAGCTTGCACGCTGTGAACAGTGCACGCTGCATGGAAGCTCTCATGCACCGCAAGACTGAGAATACGGCAGAGCTGTGCAAATTGGATGCTGAATGACTGACGACACTCTGTGATTTGCAAATGCCGAAGCCCACTCTTTAATATGCACAACATATGAAATATCTCTGAACCACGGAATGTCAGTCATTAATTGCATGATGTGACTCCATTACCAAGATTAACAACTTGCCAATCTGTCACTTACTACATTTGGTTTCCGAATTAGATGTACAACAACCAATGACCTAGAAGTATCTAAACCACGCCGAAATGGGCGACGTTCCTGCCACTCACAGCACCTATAACTAAATCTCGTGGTTGACATTCCACGTCGTAGTGAACACCACTGCCGCCTTTCTATTCGCTTGTCGCCGTCGATCAGAAGTCAATAGCGCGCCACTTTGTGCACCCCGATCCGTGTTAAGTAACCCTGATATCCACGCCCCTTTGCACCCTGAACCGGCTCACTCCAGATATACCCGAATTCGGGTGCCAAAGTATCCGTCGGGAATGGGGCCGCTCACGGGAGTGGGTGCTCGTACCTTATAGACAAAATATGTGGGACATTAGTTGCATATCCAACAAGGTTGTGAAAGCAGGTTACAAGGTCGGAGTTGTTGAAAACACAAAGAAAACAAGCTTCTTGTAGCAAATTTAGTATTATGCCTTCATGATGTCAAAGTATTTAACAAGGATTCTTCCAAACTTCTTAAGGATAATGTGTTCTAAATTGAAATTTTCAGAGTAGTTTAACCCCTAAGAGCCCAAGCAGGGTTGTTCAGCCGTCCGTCCGTCCGGTAGTGTCCGTCCGTCCGGATGTCCGTCCGATAGAGGCTGCTGTCCGTCCGATAAGGGTCAACCCTAGTTTGACCATGACTCGAGGTAAATCAATTTACCCACTGCCACGAAGGCGACTACGTGGCTGACACGTCGTCAACAGGGTCGCGCACGTGCGGTCAGGGGGCGGGCGCATGAAGGGGTCGGGCGCGTACGGAGATGGGCCGGGCGTATACTGAAGGGGCCGGGCGCGTGCGGATATGGGCTGGGCGCGCATTGAAGGGGCCGGGCGCATACAGGGGAGGACCGGGCGCGTACCATGTTGGGCTGGGCGCGTACAGGGGTGGACCAGGCGCATACTGTGAGGGGCTGGGCGCGTGCAGGGAGGACTGCGCGCGTAACGCAAGTCTCCGGGCGTGCGCGGTGAAGGGCCGGGCGCATACTTGGAGGGGCTGGCGCGTCCGGCCAAGGTCGCGCGCGTTCGTAGAGGGGCTGCGTGCGTTCGTGGGGAGGACTGGGCGCGTTCGTGGAGGGGGCTAGGCCTGGCGCGTGGCCTTTGGGGTCGCGCGCGTATGGGTATTGAATTTAGGGGTCGCGCGCGCTCTCTCACTTCTTAACATGCATGAGCTTCATATCGCAATGTGTATGAAAAATGTTAATCTTATATTTATCACGAGATGGGCAAAAAGCACCGTTACATCACAATGCTAGTACGTATTGCAAAATGATCAACAATTGAAACCTTCACTATCAATACGCTAAGTCAAAATATCTATATCTCATAGCGGAAGCAAGCGTCCGGAACTTCAAAGATGAATGGTTTAGCCATTAGCTCGTCAACCACTTTGCAGAGTGTTGGACGTTTGAGGGGATCTCGCTCCAGTAATTTCTCGATCTTCACTTGAAAAGCTGCGTAGTTGACGGTTGATTTGAAGAATGTTGAGTCAGATTCTTTCTCCCAAATCGCTCTAGCCATCCACCCAACGGAGTACAAATCGGCGAGCTGTGTGTATTGGTGACGCCGCTGCATCACATCCAATGCCGTTTCCGAATCTTGTGGGCCGAATTTGTAAAACAACTCTGGAGCTACCCAATGTCGTCTACGGCGTTCATTGTCCAGCTCCGTGTCTGTCCGAAATCCATATTTTGATGGCTCTTCGTGTGATACTCGGCTCGCAATTCCCCAATCACAAACGCCTATGAAGACGGATCCTGGTTTCTCTGGAGGAATGTGGAGAAGCACGTTTGTGGGAGCGATGTCATTGTGAATGACATTTGCTTTGTGGACTTGGGCCATGGTGCACATCAAAGCCCACGCAAGTCTTGCTCTATTCTTCCGGAAGGCTAAGATTTGTGTTGTATCCTCCGCCGAAATATATGGAGCTGAAAGGATTGAGTTGCTTGAAGCCGCCGGATTTGCCTTTAAATCGACGGTTTTAAAATGGGCCCAACTACCACCATTCCACCACAATGTGTACGCCTCCATATTCTTTGTATTCACCGCCCAAAACTTTATAACTCTTGGGTGTGCAACATGACATATCATGGCCTCGTGAGACCGTTGTCTAAATTTCTCCTTCGGATGAGACGCCGTTGGCATTTTCCCGGCAAACTCCATGTATGCCGAAATGGCTTGCACACCCACGATGCGGACCTTCCGAACCTTTCCGTATCCACCAACGGCGTCATATCCGGAAAGTCCATAAACTCCGATATCTTGTGGAAGAAATTGCACGCTGTGCAACATATGCGCCTCCATGGCTGACTTCATCGCTTGTTCATTCCAAGGCATACCTCTCGTACGAGAGCTTGAAAACCTGCCGATGGTGGTCTTCACACCTTCGAGGAACTTGCGGAGTTCCAAGTCTCGTGGCTGATGCTGGCCCCCGCGAGGTTTTTTCACCTCACAATCAAATACATGCGATGCATTACTCGTACATTGAGTGATTACTCTCTCCATGAATGAGGCATAGTGATACATGCCATATGCATCCTTGAACGATTCAGAACTCTCCAGAGCGCGCTCAAATTTCGACTGGAGGTCGGTCTGTAAGCACATCATTCCTGGCTCTCCCTTCTCCAAATAAACTTGACGGAATCGCACCACGTCAGTTTCACACCATTGACGGTAGTATTGTATTGCCACACCTCGAAGAAATGCGGTATACTCCTTTGGTGGATAACCGGCATCCTTCTCGTGCGCAGACATTTTTTGCTTCGCCCTCTTCGACGGTGCCTTCGGTGCATCGGAAGGATTGCGGCTCGACTCCGCAACGCTAGTAGGTGGAAGCTCCGATGCATCTGGAGCATCTAAATCAACATACGCCGGCCGCTTCCCAGTATTACGATCGGTGGCCATTGCAATAATCACAACCCTACACAAACTATAATTTTAAAAAAAAAAATCAAAACCTCCCCCGGACCCAATGTGTGGTGGCCCCCTCTTAGTTCCTAGCAAAGTACAAATAGTACTAGGACAAGGAGCCACTTGAGAGGAGCCTATGTGATTGATATTAGAATCTGTTCCATTTATAGTGAAATGGAAAACCCTGGCCGCGCATGCGCGTCTGCATGCGCCTGACCGAGATACCACGCGCCCGGCCCTCCAGCGTACGCGCCCGGCCCTCCAGTGAACGCGCCCGGCCCAAGATGCCACGCGCCCGGCCCAAGATGCCACGCTGTTGTAACTAGAAGAAACCTTCACCGTAGACATTCATCACACTAGGTTAGGGTTAGGTTACACCTTCCATTGCAGCCAAGGACTGCTGTGCTTTTGCACACTCATTGTATTTAAGAGACTTATGTCTCACATCAATTCATCTTCTCTACTCTTGAGATCCAATATGGTATCAAAGCGCAGGTTCAGATCTACAGAGATCTAGGTCATAGTTCTAGAGATAGATCAGTAGCACCTAGGAGGCATGGACACAGATGAGGCAATCAGTGAAATAGCTGAGCGCACATCAAACATGCTAGATGCTACATCAGAGACAAATCACACTAGTAGGAGAGAGATAGAGATCTCAATCCCTGAATCAAGCCGGCTTGATGGATTGGGCAACTATCAAGTGTGGGCATTTCGTCTCAAACGGATTCTAGAGAGGCACCAAATATGGAATTACTGTATTACGTCTCTATCTAGATCTGCATCTGAGAGAGAAAGAGAAGGTAGAAGGATAGCATTGCAGGCACTTACTGATTCAGTAAAAGACTCAGTCGTGCCAGTTGTGTGTAGATTCGAGGACCCGCATCTTCTCTGGACAGCATTGAAAGACAGATATCAGTCGAGATCTGGATCTCGCCGTCTCATGCTACTCAGAAAATTAGTATCTCTTCGCAAGGAAGAAACCATCACAATGGAGCAGTACATGACTGATGTGAAGGACACAATAGATCAGTTGAAGAGCATGGAAGTTGGCATACCTGAGGATCTGTGCACGTTACTGCTACTGAACTCATTGCCTGCTGAGTATAAGTTGTTTTGCAGGACTCAAACCAGCAAAGAGGAACTACCATCGTTTCTCGAAATAGAAGCACGGCTGCTTGATGAAGAACTGCAGCTGAAACTAGACGCCAACAAGGAGGGCGAAGCTGAAGCTCTAGCTTTCAAGAACGCAAACCCTAAGAAGGCAGGCACTGAAGCAAGAGGCGACGGCCTCAACGACAACTGGCGATGGAGGAACAATAACCGCGGCGAGCAAGATCGGCGAGGAGAGAACGGCAAGCGCGGCAACATTCAAAGAACAGACCGCGGCCACGAGGAGACGCCGAAGTTCGCAGACCGTGGCCGCCATAGAGACGGCGAAGCTCGCAGGCAAGGAGGGGACGGTCAACGGACAGTGGGGAACCGGCGGAGTTCCCAAGGCAAAAGTCGTGAGTACCAAGGAGCACGAGGGAACCCACGTGGGGAACGCTCCAAACGAAACTGGATCTGCAACTACTGCGGAGAAGAAGGCCATATTGAGCGGGATTGTCAACTATTGCGCCAGGCTATTGAACAAGTGAAAACCTTGGAAGGAAAACTCAAACGACGCCCACATGGGCATGCCAACATTATCTCCAAAGGTAAAAACCCTAAATCCGAATCCGACTCCACCAGCAGTAGCAATGAGAGTGCAGGAAGCATCTTAGAGGCATATATGTGTGAGACAAATATTTGTGAGGTAGAAACCAACATGGCAGAAAAGTCACAGCCCACATGGGTACTAGATTCCGGGGCAACACATCATGTTACGGGGGATCTTAGCCTTTTGAGCGATGTGCAAGCATATGCTAGTAGTAGCCAAATGTTAGCCGCGGGGGTGAGCCACACAAAGTCAAGGGCAAAGGCACTATGAATGTTATTCTCTCCGGAGGAAAAACCAAGAAATTTAAAAATATTTTGTATGTGCCGGGTATTCAACGCAATCTTTTATCCGTGGGACGTATTACTGATGAGGGTATATATGTGAACTTCCACAACAAAGGAGTTATACTCCAAGACACTTATTCCAAAGAAACTATTGGATATGGGACTAGAATGCAAGGCAAGGGGCTATATAAGTTAGAAACCACAATATGGCCCGAACTCAATGCATTAGAACCCAATAAAAAAATCAAAGCCAAGACATTACTATGGCATCAAAGGTTAGGGCACATCAATTTCAAAACCCTACATATTATGTCAAAATTAGGGATTGTGAAAGGATTGCCACGTTTACCATATCTCGACATTATATGCGACACATGCCAACAAGGTAAACAGAGCCGTAAAACCTTCTCTAGAAGCACACCACACACAACGGAGGTACTTCAAATAGTACACAGTGATGTATGCGGACCCTTCAAACGGCCATCCATCACCGGAGCACACTACTTTGTCACATTTATTGATGATTATAGCCGAAAATTATGGATATCTCTCATCAAGACCAAAGACCAAGTCATTCACGAATTCACAAAATTCAAAAACCGTCTTGAAAATCAGACTGGCAAACGTATCAAAGCATTCCGGACCGATAATGGAACGGAATACACATCCAAAGCATTTGATGAATTACTCATCAACTCCGGGATTCACCATGAATTCACACAAACTTATACTCCTCAAAGCAATGGAGTAGCTGAAAGAAAAAACCGCTCCATAGTAGAAATGGCAAGGTGCTTGTGTTTTCAACACTCCTTACAAAAACACTTATGGTCAGAAGCAATCAAAGCCACAACATATCTTACAAACCAGCTTTCGACAAGAGCATTGAACAAAACGACCCCCGAACAAGCTTTCTCCGGCAACAAACCCAATGTCTCCCAAATTCGAACATTCGGCACACGAGTATACGTACATATCCCAAAAGAAAAACGACACAAGCTGTCATCAAAATCAACAAAATGTATACTATTGGGACGTGACGAATCGACCAAGGGATATCGATGCTATGACCCTCAAACACAACGCATCATCATATCACGAGACATCAAAATTGATGAAGACAAATCTGGATATACACACCCAAATATGACCACACAAATCGACCACATATGTGACCAATTCAAGGTGATTATCCCGACCTCCGTCTCATCCATTCCCCATATTTCACCATCTGCCATATCCATTCCACAGGAACCCCCAACAATATCCCAACTTCCATCCAATGATGCTCCATCACACTCCGTTACACCCGAGTATCATTCTCCACCTCCACCAAAAATTATTGAACCAACCCCATTATTGCGACGCTCAAACCGCATGCGACGACCTTCCACGAGACTCGAGGGATACATTGGAGCCATTGAAGATTCTGAGCTCACATATCGAGATGCCTTGAAAGACCCCCATTGGACACAAGCCATGAAGGAAGAACTGGATAGCCTCGGGGAAAACAAAACATGGACTTTAACAAAGTTACCCATCGGACACAGAGCCATCACTTCAAAATGGATATTCAAACTAAAACCAGCTCAAGGTGACATACCCGAACGCTATAAAGCTCGACTTGTAGCACGAGGATTCCAACAACGCGAAGGTATTGATTACAATGAAACATTTGCATCCGTCGCCAAGTATAATACAATTAAAATTGCTACAGCTCTAGCCGCCACTTTTGGATGGGAAACACACCACCTTGATGTAAAAACCGCCTATCTCAACAGTCACCTCAAGGAAAAAGTTTACATGCATCAACCACCTGGGCACAAAATTCGAGGAAAAGAGGATTTAGTTTACGAGCTACATCGTTCATTATATGGATTGAAACAGTCCGCCCGCAATTGGAACCGGAAAATAAGTCGTTGGCTTAAAAAACATGGGACTTCAACCATCTCACGCCGACAACAATCTATATTTATTTCGACAAGGTAATTTCATCATCATACTCATACTTTATGTCGATGACTTATTACTCACCGGCAATCACAAAACCATGATCGCATGGCTTAAAAAAAAGTTAATGGCTCGATTCACGATGTCTTATCTTGGCAGTCTCACCAAGTTCACAGGAATAGAATTTATCATATCATCCCGAGGCATCCTTATCCACCAAGCCACCTATGCTCAAAGCATACTAGAAGACTATGGGATGCAAGAGTGCAATCCCACACAAACCCCTCTACCACCCGGTTTCACTACTTCAAGTCAAACTGGCACTCCAAATTTTGACCCTACTACTTACCGATCTTTAATCGGTAAACTCTCTTTCCTCACCACCACAAGGCACAATCTTACATATTCTATTAACCTACTATCTAGGTTCAATTCATCCCCGCAACTCGCCCATTTCCAAGCTGCCAAACACATCTTACGCTATATCCGCGGAACAACATCACAAGGTCTATTTTATTCTCGACAAGACAAGATCGAACTCATTGGATACAGTGATGCAGATTGGGGTGGTGACCTTGACCAGCAAAAATCCACTGGCGCCTACATTTTTGCCATCAACAATACACCAGTCACGTGGAACACAAAAAAACAAACTTGTATAGCTTTATCGTCCACCGAATCTGAATTCCGTTCATTAGTTGAGGCAACCAAAGAAGCAATGTGGATACGGGTATTACTTCAAGAACTTGGTTTTGACCCCACCAAACCAACAAATATTCAATGTGACAACCAAAGTGCCATCAAGATCTCTGACAACCCGCAATTTCACTCCAAGACAAAACATTTCGAAATTCACCTAAATTATGTCAGAGATATGGTCAACAAAGGATTGGTCAACATCACTTATACACCAACAGATCAACAACCTGCAGACATGCTCACAAAGGCACTTGGACGCATCAAATTCAACAACTGCAAGCAACTCCTCCAATATAGTAGCACCCACTCTACTGTAAGCTCTGACAACGACAACCAAAGACCACATTTGTAGTACCATAAATTTTTTCTTTCTGTAAATTGACCTTGAGTGTTTATCACTTCTTCCACTTTAGGTTTCAGGGAGGGTGTTGTAACTAGAAGAAACCTTCACTGTAGACATTCATCACACTAGGTTAGGGTTAGGATACACCTTCCATTGCAGCCAATGACTGTTGTGCTTTTGCACACTCATTGTATTTAAGAGACTTATGTCTCACATCAATTCATCTTTTCTACTCTTGAGATCCAATACAGGCGCCCGGCCCTCCAGAGAACGCGCCCGGCCCTCCAGCGTACACGCCCGGCCCTCCGGAGAACGCGCCCGACCCTCCAGCGAACGCGCCCGGCCCTTCAGCGTACGCGCCCGGCCCTCCAGCGAATAGAGCCTGTTCCCCACGAATAGAGCCTGTTCCCCCACGAATAGAGCCTGCCACCGCCATGATAGAGCCCATTCCCGCACGCGCCCAGTCCGTTCCCGTTCGCGCTCGGCCTGTTCCCGCACGCGCCCGACCCGTTCCCGCACGCACCCGACCCGTTCCCGCACGCACCCGACCCGTTCCCGCACGCGCCCGGCCCCAATGTCCACGCGCCCGACCGTGGATCCTACGCGCGAGGCCTCAAACCCTACGCCCGAGACCCCGAAACATACGCGCGAGACCCCAGCGTATGCGCCCGGTCCCCATATGGCATGCGCGCGTTTCCCATGCGACGTGCGCGCCCGGCCCTCTAGTATAAATAGTCGCGCGCGCCCAGCCCATCTCACAAACTCCAATTGGAAATCGTGGCCTTCAACTATCTTTTTAAGGTGGCTGATTGCGTGATCTTCGATTGGGGCTCCAGATTTGCACACATCCATACGACATATTGCATCACCGCATCGATCACCGTTCTAATTAATTAACATTGCTACCTTGGATTATTTTAAAATCCAAGGTGGTGATTTTTGTTAGTTTTTTTTTCCGATAGAGCTTAGCGTAGTTAACGAACATTTTGGTAGATTTTTTTACAGTGTTTGGCTATGGAGAGTGAGAGTGAGCCGGATGCCCAACAACAGCCACCAATGTCCACCGCGTAGAGGAAGAGGGAGAAAGACAGAGATAGGGCGAGGCATGGGAAGCTCTAGAAGAAGCGGATGCACGTGTTCAACAATCCAGCGAAGATTGCATTTGTGGGTTGGCAAGATGAGCCATCGCCGTGGTCGTCTATCACTTGCGAGGATTACATCGAGTGGTGCCATTTGTCGAAGATGTTTCCTCCACATCGCCATTTAATAAATCGTCGCGCAAACAAGGCGAATTTGAAGTATTGCATCAATAAGGCGTTTCGAGCTCGTGCCCTCCAAGTTCACCAATACTTATACGAGCTCGAATTCATGCCCCGCAATGATTGTCCCCTCTATCTCGCTCGCATGGTATATGCGGAGGTCATTCTCAATAAGCGAGTGGATTGGAGGACTGTGCGGAAAACTCCCAAAATGCCGAGGGTATGGATGCATGCTGATGTGCCTTGGGAGCAACATCTAGTGTTTCCTTTTACGGCACTAGGACCACAGAAAACGGATGGCCCAGAAGAAGTAGCTCCAGTAGAGTCAGATTCATCACCGGATTCGGACTCAGATGGACGTGTAGGTCGGCGTTCATCGACTTCTCTAGTGGCGCGTGCGTCACGGAAAAAGCGGCAACGAGTGAAGCTCCATCAAGCAGGACGTCTGATGGTTCAAGAAGTTGGCCAAGTAGATTTACCAATCGTAAATCTTGTTGGCGATGATGAACCCGCCGCGAGGCTTGAGGGTGTTGGAGATGAAGAACCCATTCATGTTGTAGATGAAATGCCAATGATGGATGTCGTAGTCACCACTTCCAACACCAGGCATGTAGCATCAGGGTCCGGAAGTACGACCGTCGATGCTCACCAGGAGTTATTGGACTCTATCAGCTTGAAGGATGAGATGATTCAACGTCTCCAAGAAGAGATTGAAAACCTCAAGCTGCAATCCAGTGAAAAGGGTGATATTATCACCAAGCAAGCAGCTGAAATAGAAGAGTTGCGTCGAGAACGTGTTGCCAGCCAGGTTGATATTGGCGAAGTTGCTCGAGGTGTGGACGAGACAATGATCGCCAATGTTATTGGCAACATTACTAGCTGCTTGCTAGAGACCCCGACAAAACCACCGCGTCACCGCTTCGCTAGTCGTCCGTTGGTTTTTTCTACCGCCGCCGACTGTAGCAGCATAGCCATTCGTAGATTCCATCGGCATCAAGGATTCTCTGTCATTTTCCCCAGCTAATCCAAGCACGGAACTTGTTCAGCTTCGCACTGCAAACGACATCCTTCGAAAAATGATTAGATCGGTGGGCGAGCAGTACTATCAATGGAAGGTGGCATGCATCTTGAATGTTGATCGTGCGAGGCAAATGGCAATAGAATTCAAGAAGATTGACAACGAATATCTGACGAATAATACGCGCCGTGACTTTGGACTCACATCTTGGGCTCACATCGACGAGTTGTTTCCAACTGAATTGCCTCTGTTGCCAGATGGTAATCTATTGACTGGGCAAAGTTGGAATGGGACCACGTAGAGGCTATGTCTTCTCATGCCCTTCAACCAAGCGCAAACGTGGCACCACGCAAATTATGGCCAACACCAGCAAGCTTCACGCAAAATGAAGATGCTTGCCCGGTTTGTTTAAATCCTTTCGGGCCAGAAGG
>OZ020515.1:36388951-36707603 GCA_963971425.1 Bryoerythrophyllum caledonicum | reverse complement strand
GTGTTCGATCGCGCGCGCCCGGCCCCTAATCGGGCGCCCCCGATAGGTAGGTGCGCGCGCGACCTACAATGGAAACGCGCCAGGCCCGTGACGCTGCGCGCCCGGCCCCTAACGGTACGCGCTCGGCCCTGAGTGCAACGCGCCCGGCCCTGACGCGTACGCGCCCGGCCCTGAATGCACGCGCGAGGCCCTTAGGGATATGCGCCCGGCCCTGTATGAACGCGCCCGGCCCTACATGAACGCGCCCGGCCCTACATGAACGCGACCGGTCCAGATTGGTACGCGCCCGGCCCCAAATGCTGCGCGCGCGGTCTGAAGGCACGCGCTCGCCCCTTGATGTGACGTGGAATGCCGTCTAACGTGTCATGCACACGTGTTTTACCTGGGGGTACGTTGAAAATTAGATTTAGGGTTTGTAATTTTTTTTTACACGCAACTGTCCGCCAAAAAATACTGTCCGTCCTGTCCGTCCGTCCGTTGTCTTTGGGCCCCTGTCCGTCTATGTAGACAACCCTGAGCCCAAGTGTACTTGGGAAGTACGTTTCGGATTTTGGGCATGTACCTTTGAATGGAAAAAATACTCCGATTCTTATGAAAATTTCACACTGCATTGTCCTTTAAGAAATCTATATGGGGAATTTTTCAAATATGATTTTGGACTTTTGGTTCAAAAGTTATAGCCTTCAAAGGTCAAAATGGGGAGTCTGACTATGGGGCAGCCATGTCAACCAATGCAATTTGAGGAGAAAAAAGGGGCAGAATTTTGGGATAAAAAGGGCGAGGAAAGGAATCCAGTCTTCTATGCACGAAGTCCAAGTAGAAAAAGCATTGAAAATTATTAAAAGAGTTATTAAAATAATTTTAAAAAAAACAGCAAACAATCAGCCGTCAGCTGGCCTGCCAGCATCCAGCGCGAGAAGCGGGCCCGCCAAATTTTTTATTTTTTATTTTTTATTTTTTATTTTGTTTATTTCTTTTTTCTTTTTTCTGTCCAGCTGCGAGGGTGGTCAACAACGGGACAAATTGGCCACCCAATTTCAAGCACTGCCCTTTCCCACAATGCTTTATTTATTCCATATATTCATGAAAATTATGGGTTTTACTATTTTTAGTCGTTTCTTTTTCTAAAATTAGTGAAAAAATAAATTGAAAGTTTCCACCATTGGGATTCTCAAATGCAACAACTTGTATGAAACAAACAATTTCATATCACTTACGTAGTAATTGTCAACATTTTGTACCCCCTTTTACTAAAGTGTATATTTCTACATCTATTACCCCTCGAATTGACCTCAAATTTTGCACACAAATAGCTAACAACATATAAGTCATATTGGTAAAAAATTTGATCACATTTCAATGTAAAAACTAGAAGATATACCTAGTCAAAGTAGGCTGACCTTGCCGGGCAAGGGGGGAAAATTACTTTTCTTTGCACTTCAAACGCTATAATCTTCACATCCGTGCGGTGGATTGCAACCAAATTTGTATTGTAAGTTCATATACGTGTTTATTTTAAGATTGTATGGTTAAAAGCCTAAAATTAGACTTTAATGTTAGATTTCGTTGCCACTTGTTGATGACGGCAGTTTTGGAGTGTTTCATGAGGGAAAATGCCTGGGCTTTTAGGGGTTAAACAAGATTCATATAGGCTTTGTAATTTAGGTTCTATTATCACGCCTATAGTTGTGCTTTCCTTGGCAATTATTTA
This sequence comes from Bryoerythrophyllum caledonicum, assembly GCA_963971425.1. Taxonomy (NCBI): domain Eukaryota; kingdom Viridiplantae; phylum Streptophyta; class Bryopsida; order Pottiales; family Pottiaceae; genus Bryoerythrophyllum; species Bryoerythrophyllum caledonicum. Next base: position 36,705,892 of record OZ020515.1, on the reverse strand, counting down.
AGGGTTATGTTTAGCCATCCTTTTAATCCAAATGGATCTAAGGTAAACCCCCCATAACCAACAAGTTAAGCAATGTGCATATATGGAGTGAACAGTTAATAATAAACTAATTTAAGTAATAGCCAATAGAATTACAATTTTCAACATGATAGTCAATAGAATCACAATTTTCAACCAGATTGATTCCATATTTTTCCGATGAAATGTAAACCTAGTTTTGAATCTTCAAAGTATGCTGCCATGTTTAGCCAGTGGCCACCAATAGGTTCCCTCCAAAAGCGCGGACCAAAAATAAGGGGTCTTGACTAATAGCAAACCACTATATGGAGTTGGATATGACCCAATTTTATAGCTTTCGGTTACCAGTTTTGATTGGATACAAGGGGGTTATCATAAACCTTCTCACGCAGTAACTTTGCTGATCTCTTTGGCCTATCCAATCAACTGAGTTAGTTAAACTAGAATTTGAATGTTTCTACAACCAATCCTGAAATTTCCCCTTTGAGGTTCTCATTAAATGTTGGATCAATTTCAGCCGCGACTCTATTTGTTTGTATGTCCACAATTCTACGTTGATAACCAGATATGTTGTCATTTGATTGCCGTATCTTATTTCTTGTAATTATTACAGTCTTCAAAGGACTTCTTCCGTACAGTCTTTATTCATTCCTCCCACCCCAATCACCTGATGACTAAATATCTACGTAAGGATGGCATTTGCATCCATGTTCAGAGTGTACGTTGTGTCAGACAAAATAATAACCAATTTTGATCCCAACAAACTCAAACCTTAGATCAATCATGTGAGTGTCTAAATTCATTCTAAAGTCTCCTACAAAAAAAACTCAACAAGACCTGTAAAAAAAGTCTTTCCAGAACCCCCCGGCCCATCAATATACAAAGCTATTTGATGAGGATTTTATCCTTGCGAACTAAAGGCCAAAAAGACCCCTAACAAGTTAATTTTAATTTTACAACCATTCCCAAAGTCCATCAAATATTTTTCAATATTTCTTCAAGACTAGCATTTATGTCCAAATGGATATCATTATGATCAAATGTAGAATCTTCCTTAAATGTCGTTGGTTTTAAGCGTAGCTCGTTATCTTCATAAATGAGTTGTCCATTCTTATAAATAATCCTTAATTTGCTATTAACTTCAATGTAAATCTTGGCTTCTAATACTTTTAGAATGGTTGTCTTAAATGAGCGGGTACTTATGCTTCGTTTTTCATTTGATGTAAACAAATTGAGTATTTGACCTCAAATACTCAATTTCGTTTTTAACCTCATATTGGTTTACCAAAATCCATCTATTTTCCGTACTTTTATAATATGGCCATTGTTTTCTTGTTGTAGATGATAGAGGTCTCCAAGATACAACAACCATAGTGCGTCGAATCTTCCGTCCAACAATCTGATAATAATTTAAAAAAACCACCTTATTTTGTTTGAATTTTGCACAATATTTTTAATTCACTAACTTGGGATGATCTGGTAAAACAAGCTGTAAAATTTTCCTAGCGAATGAAAGGTTCAAATTTTGTCAATAAACCACGAATTCCATAAACAGATCCTTATTTGTTGTGTGTTTAAAACAAACCTGGTTATAAAAAAAAAATTTACTCCTAGAGCGCTTCAAGGGCTCTGGTAGATAGTATTTGTTGTAGTTTAATAACATCCTCGTCCAGCTTGACCTTTGTCACAAGCTCAACAATAATAATAATTCATTTTTTAACTTTTAAAAACTTTTTGCATACTATAGTTTTGCGTACCACAATAATTCTTTATTTTTGAAACTTGATTAAAGTAAACTTGTTACCAAGCTTTGTTAAGTTCAGCTTGGTTTCTTAACCCCTAAAGGCCCAGGGTATTTTAGCACCTAAACTCGCTGAAAACTGCCAGTTTCAATGCATTCAACACAAAATGCAAACAAACCCAATTTTTACATATCTAACCGTAGGATCTTGTACTAGGATTGTACAAGTGTATGTCGTAAATTTTTTTGTTTAGTTTGACCGCATAGAATGAAAGATATTAGCCTTTGAAGTAAGATATAAACTCTTCTTGAGGTCATACTAAACACCTTCAACAAACTTCAACCACCTTCTATGGCATTTTTTGCACTACGGTCCATGGTTTTCTAATTTTAACTTGGTAAGGATCATGTTAGGCACATCCGCACAAAATTTTAGAAGTAAAAGAGGGGTAGAAGATGTCCTTAAAAATACTGCAATGCATCTTTGTGCTAAAAATCACCTAGTATACACTTCAAGTTTTGCATAAATCATATCCTTCTCATATTTTTGAAATTTGAAAATCCATACGGTGAATGCAAAGATTCCTATTTTCTTTCTAAGAGGATTTTTTTTTTTTTTAATGGACAAAAACTCGAATTTAGAGTTAATTAAAGTATTGCTACACTATTTGTTATATGCCACACTAAACTGCTACACTATTTATATATGTTAGTGGAAAAAATAATTGTAACTTTTGAACCGTGAATTAGATTTTTACAAAAATTATGTCTACAAGAAGCTAATAAAAAGTTTCCTCTCATTATAAAATCTCAAAAAATCATGCCTAAATTTAAGAACGTGGTACCCTATGCAAACTCAAAATGTCTCCCTAGGGGACATTGGGCCTTTAGGGGTTGAAATCCTACACTTTTGAGAATAAGAATAAACTTCCTGAAACAACTCCTGAAAGCCTACGTTGTAATTCAAATTGTTTCAAACTAGAATCTGCGGATTTTGTGTTTCAAACAATTCCCCATTTCTTTCTACTGAAATCAATTTTTTTCTCCAATGGAATTGAATTTTAACCATTTCAATAGAAAAGGTTCCAAGGATACAGGTTGAGAAGATCCATATTGAAGGGATCCAAGTGGAAGGCATTCAGGTTAAGAGGTTCTAGGTTGATCAACAACTATGTTATGAATTTTTTTAGGCTGTCCAAAAGAGCCAAGAATTTTTTTTAATTATGATGATGATTATGAGAATTACAACCAGAATCAATTTTGGTAGAAGATTTCCATTCTTCTTTTAAAGGCACGACTAATTATTTATTAGCCTTTTGTTGATTAAAAAAATTGTTTGTGCTTATTTATCGAAACCCTTCTGGCCTCGTTTTGAATACTTACAACTCTCTGAGCTATTATTTTTGTAAAATCTAGTATCGCATAATGTTCACAATTTTAATTCCATTGTTGAAGAAGTTGAAGCAGGCGGAGCCTTGGATCTAACTTGGTATAATCTAATGAAAAAAAATCCATTACAGTGTCCAAAATATCAAAAATATCAAGGTGAAAAGTCACAGTGTCCATAAGACTAAGGTTTAACTTAATAATATCACCCAAATTTTTAAAAATCCATGTTAATTCACTACCAAACCAATAATCTATATTAACTACCTAGTTGCTTTCATATTGTATCTCCAATATCCAGATTCTCTTCAGAGTTGCACATAGGCCCCTCTCATTTTCCCTTAACCCCTAAAGGACCAAAGTCCCCTCGGGAGACATTTTGAGTTTGTGTGAGGTACCACGTTCTCAATTCTAGGCATTGTTTTCTGAGATTTTTCTTCTGAATGGACAACTTTTGATTAGCTTTGCATAGACACAAATTTCGTAGAATTCCGACTTACGGTTCAAAAGTTACAATTTATTTTCACTTACATATACAAATAGTGCAGCAGTTTAGTATGACATATTACAAATACTGTCACTAAACTTTAATACCTTCTAAATTCAATAGAAATTCTAGTTTTTTTCCATTTAAAAGAAAGAAAATGTCCTCTTGGAAAGGAAATTGAGATCTTTGCATCTACTGTACGGATTTATGAGTTTCAAAAATTTGAGAAGGATATGGTATATGCAAAATATAAAGTGTATAGTTGATTCTCAGCACATAGTTGCATTGCAGGATTTTTTAGGACATCTTCTACACCTCTTCTACTTCTAAAATTTGGTGCTTATGTGCCTAACATGATCCTTTTCAAGTTAACATAATAAATTCACGGACCATAGTGCAAAAAGTTGCCATAGAAGGTGGTCGAAGTTTGTTGAAGGTGTTTAGTATGACCTCAAAAAGAGATCATGTCTCACTTCAAAGGCCGATATCTTTCAATCCGTGAAAATTTAATCCGTAAGTTAAATTTTCAGAAAAAATATTTTGTATCATTTCGTGTTGAATGCGCTATGGCCACGGGACATAAGCTAGTGTAATAAAACTACTCCCCCCTCTCAAGGGTAAACACTTTTCTACACCAAGTACTTCCCTACACTAATTGCCTTGGAGTCAATTGACATCTCATCTCCCCCAAGGGCTTTGTGGGTCCCCATACAACGAGGCCTTGGGACCCCCCACTATAATTGAGTCGACTATGGTGGTAGCCACCACGCTCGCAATAGGACTTGAACTCACGACCACCTTACCGGTGTGCCGTGACCCAAACCACTACATCAAGGCCGTGGTGCCGGTTTACACTCATGATTTATTACAAGTTCCAGGGTCACTTGATCAAAGGCATTCTATGCAGTAGTCTTGAACAATACCGTCTTCTATATGAAGCGTTAACATCATTCTTCTTCTTTTAGAAATCACTATTTAGCCTTTTTGTCTAGTCTAAAAGATCTTGTAGTGATTTGTCCACTCCGTCACCCTTGTACTCTAGGCGCCCATTCAAACCTCCTCCAGATGCCGTATTTGCCACCTATTCTCCACCAAGAAGTTCAGATAATGCTCGATTCATCTAAAAGCCTTGTTGTTTATTTCATATTATAGAAAGTCTTGAAATGTGGCGGGTTGGATAATAAGTCTGTTATTCCACGCATAATTAACATTTGATTCAACTAAGTCACGTTGTTGAGGAAGAGTAATTGTTTGATCAACTGCTCTACCACCCTCAGTTCATTCATGCGTCTCAACAATGTCAAAATAAGACATACAAAAATAACAATCCTTTGTAACTTCTATCTATAGGGTCTTATTGAAGACTATTGGAAAAACACACCAAATTCTTCATATAATTTTTTACCAATTGAAATAAAAAGTAATAGCATTTGAAGTATGCTTCATTGAATTTTTGCATCCTCGTTTTACAAGGCAATACCTATGTTTTTTTAATTAAATGCGCAATGCAAAGTTGCAACTCCTGCCATCACAATTCATATGATGGAAGTATTTCTTAAATAATATTTAGGTATAGTGAAGTTTTTTAGCGCATCAAGTATATTTCCTTTATCCAAATCACTAAAAAGTCTATTTATTATGATTTTAAAATGTTAAAGTCTTCCAGACAAGATTGGGATTTTTTTTGAAACTCCTATACAATAAAAATATAATTTATTCCAATCCTATTTTAATAATATTCTAATATTATGTACATGACTACAAAATTATAAACTACATTAAAATTTGTAATTCTTCAACTTAAGTAGCTTAATACTTATCAACAAGAAACCTTCTAGTATGCCACAACATAAAAATATGATTTTATTTCTCTAAGAAAATTTCGACAAAGATCCACTTTTATACTCTTAAATTTCACAAATGCTTATTTTTGAAAAGGGGCCAACAAATGTAATGTTGTTTTGATTTTTCATCAAACCTATGTGCACATACCATGATAGGTTGAGATCTCTTTCATGAGCATAATAATTTAATTGAAATTTTATATTTTAAAAAAAGGTCCACAACTTGTCTTCTTCAAAAAAACTTTTACTATGTAAATTTTATTAAAACTTTTATCTATAGTTATTGTAATTATTTTTTTTGAATAAGGCTAAACCCTAGAGTAACTTATAGCATTTAAGTAGATCTTTTGACTTTAAACTTTAGACAAGCATGTCTATAAATTTTGAAGCTATTTTGTAATTGTGAATTTTAATATTGGTATAAATTAAATATAGCAATACTCATTATATTATATAATTAAAAATAATAAATCACTAATTTTTCAGAAATATTGATTACAATACTATGTTTAATACATTTAAAATGTACAAAATTAATATGTTATATTTTAGGCTAACTCATTATTATGAATTGTTTTGATTGATTAAAAAATAGTGATTAAGTTGTTACTCTATCGAAATTTATATTATTTTTAATTAAATAATCATAATGAAGGTTATGTAACTTATTTATTATTTAATTATCAATTCAACATAATAAATTTAAAATAATCTCAAATTTTCAATTTTTTTAATTTTTCATAATTATATCATAAATGTAAATATAATTTTCCATGTTATAAGTTTATGAAAAAATAAAAATAACTAATTAATACTAACTTGTTTTTATCAAAAAATTGTGTAGTTGACATAGTAATAAATTTATGTATAAGCTAGTATTTATATTCTGTAATATTTTTTTTTTTAATGTTGACTTATTACAATTTAAGGTTTTTTGATTGGGTCTTCTATGCTTGGAATTTCCTCCACACCGATCTTTCATATAATGCACAATCCATGGCTCATGGCATGGCATGCAACCATCATCAGCCCATGCGAGCAACGCATATACTTCCTTCCTCACAAATATAGATAATTAAAAAACTCTTACCGCAAACTAAGTAATACCTCCTTTTACCTGTGATGAACCTCTTAATACCTGAAATGACCTCGAATGTAGTACCCATGGTGACAAACACCAGAACCTACAGTCACAATAGGCCCCAAGGAGCTCCGTAGAATAGTCTACAAAACTATATCCCAACAAGCAATCGTAGAAAAAAAACCTTCCACAACCTCGTACAACCCACAGAGGCAGTATGCGCCGCCTTTGAAGAATGCAAGAGCCTTCAATTGAACTAAGATTAACAATCCTTTCAATGAACAACACTCATGCAAATATAGTAAAGTGAGCAAATACAACTTTTGCACCCTCAAATCTCTTCTACATTGTTTCAAAATGCGATAATTGTATTTTTTACAATTTTCAAAGGATTAATAAAATTGAATGGTATAAATAAATCTCGAAGTAGCACCATAGCTTCATTTTTGAAGCTACCAACAACCCAATAAACTGCCAAATAAAAAAGTATATCAAGGAAAATTTAACACCTTAAATTGAATTATTTCACTTGTTTACGGTACTTACTAAAGGGTTATCTAGTGGTAAGTATTTGTCATCTAATAAATGTTTAGAGAATGATTAAGAGGGGAATCTTAGGTATAAACCTCTGCAATACTCTTTTGATTTCTTTCAAAAACTTAATTAACTAATAAATTTAATTTACTTATTTCTCACACGATTAATGTTATATTAGAAAATGATTAAAAGAGAGAATCTAAAGACATTGTCCTCCAAATAACCATTGTAAAAAATTCTTTAAATTTGAAGAATTAATAATTTTTATTACTTATTCTTGAGTAGATAGTGTTTGGAGTGATTTAGGAGAAACCCTAAGCCATTGACTATTGAGTCACGTCTTTAATGAATTTTAACATTGAGATTCAGTTAATAACAAGATTTTGATATAACTTTGAATAATGATATAACATAAAAATACATGTCATTAATAGATTGAAATAAAGTTTCAAATTTTTAATTATTAAAAAAAATTGTTAGTAAGAGAAATAAAATGATATATTTCAAGTATCAATGCTAAAAATATATTAAAAAACAAAAAATCAGAAGAAGATATTGAGACATTAATATTTAAAATTATAATAATTATAGTAAATTAAAAAAATCTTTGTATTTGATATTTTTACTTTTCTAATTTTAGGTGCACTTTTGTTTATATACAACTTACTAGACATATTTGGATTCAATCTTTGGTATTTTGGTTTTAGATTTTACTTCTTTTGAACTTAGAATTCAACAAACCCAAATTATAGGTACACGCACATGACTTCTGAAGGAGAGAATTAACCCCTGATCTGGGAGCGCTAGGCCTGGGTTGGATTGTTCCAGCCCATATTAGGTCAACGACACAACCTGGTGTGGAAGCATGACCATGATCAGAGTGTTGGTGTCTTTTTCAGAAGTTTTACTCCTATTCTTGGATTTTCACGTTTTACCATTCAAGTTGTGTTTTTTCAGTTTGAAGTAATCATTTCAGCTTTAGGTTTAGGTGAAGTTAAAAAAACTAGCCGCAACCCGGTGCCACATCCGGCCATGTGCGGAGCCTAAACAATAGGTTCGGCCCCAATTGGTGAGATCCTCCACCGCCTATGTGGCAGCAGTCGGGCCTCCCTATATAGGGCCATATGTATGAGCCTTATTTTAGTTGGATATAGGGAGGTAGAGCACATGAGCTTTCCAAAAAAAATAAAAGCCTTGAAACACCCCTAAAGGCTATGAATCATTACAAAGCAATTCAAAATTTCAACAAGTAGTTTTAAATATTAAATAGATTATAAGTATAACATAACAAATATAACATATTATTTTTAGACAATGAATGACAATAGTTTATGGCAGCAGTCGTGCTAAATGATGAAACTAAATGATGAAATTTTCAAGTAAGTTACTAGGTTTTAAATCTTGAAAGGAAAGTGTTAGATTTAAATTCCAAGATATAACATTCCTTTACCTGACATCACCTAGTTCTATAGACAATAAATTGATATTTTGTTAGTATTAACAAGTAAACTTTCATTTTTATATAGAAAAAATATAAATAAATAAATGATAAAACAATAAAACAATCAAATAATAAAATAATAAAATATATACCATGTGTTTCAAGAGTTGACTAGAAATATCTAGTTTTAGCTAGTGATTATGGATTAATATTACTCAAACTTGCAACTTTAAATTTTTTCCATATGTAAATGTAAAAACTTGAAGCAATAAAATTTAGCACATCAAGTAGAATGAAACAAACTGCCGTAGAACAATTCAAGTAATTGGATATTAACAGTTTTGAAGATATATATATATATATATATATATATATATACATACTAGAGTTGGTACCCGTCGTCTCGACGGGGAGAGCGGAGGGTGGTGTGTTAAATTTACGTTTGTATGTTTTGTATTATAAAACCCGTTGTCACTAACTGGCCGGGGCAATCCCAAGTTAAATAAACATATGTAAATGAAAAAATAAAATTTACCTATTACATACACATTATGTACTATATATACCTATTTTCACTTTAAATACCCATTATTTATTTCATATATGTGTTATTGTCTTTAGATAACTATCATTTATTTTATGTACCTAAGGTAGTATATTGTGTAGTTTCAATATGTCGGAAATTATGGTTTTATTTTTCTATTTTTAATACATAATACAATTTTAAAACTCAATAAATTCTTTCAAAGTTCACATTCAATTCAAAGGGTACATTTGATTCAAATGGCGAAGTCAAAGGTCACGTGACCGGGAGCGGACGACAGACAGACTGTCGCTTGTTATATAGGTAGATATATATTGAAGAAAACTTGGTTGGAAGGTACGAAAATCATATGCTTTGATAAATTTATTCATTTGAGAATTTACTACAATTTATGAACGATCAACATTGTAACACTGCATAGTAATTAAAAAGTAATTATTTTTCTAAAGCTTGGTTTTTATTATTTCAAATGGCAGGTGGTATTGCAATGGCAATGATCCTTATGGATCGGATGTTGGGCATAGATCAATTGCAAAAGTTGTTAACCAAAATGTTTACAAAAACAAGTTGTAGGTGGATTGAATTTACTAGAAGTTGCATGGTTCATCTACGAGGTAGGTTCACTTGGAGTTTTTAATATGATGAGAAGTCCATTTGAAACACATATATTATGAGTATATAATTTTTTACATTATTCTATTAGCGTTGAAATAAGAAATCATTTTCTTACAAAATGGTAGTCCTCAAATTCAATATCATTAAAATATAATATTTTTAAAATGTAAATGTTATCCTTATTAATCATCTATCAATGGTTCATTTTATACACATTTTTTATTGCTATGTTCTTTTTATTTATATATGTATTGTATATATGGATCGATACAGATGGAGCTTTCATTGCAAAATAAAACCCTCTCAAACGGCAATACACAAGAGCATTGGATCGCCATTGAATATATAAAGCAAAACCATTGGCGCGACTTGTTAAGTACTAGAATGTGAAAAGAGTATTATAAACTTGACTGAATCTTTCATTTCAAGGAATTTGGAAGCTTTGAGCTAAAAGATGTGGTACAACTAAAGAAAGACTATTCTATATTGCAATTCAAATCCTTTGGTAGTTGAAGATCATGGTGAAGTATGGCAGGTGTCTATAGAAGCAAAGATAATATTTATATACTCATAAAATTAAAAAAATTATCGAGGTTTTTTTGTATATTATTTTTGCATTGTGCCTATGTAGTTGCTAAAAATACATTTGATGTAAAATATGAAATGCAGGATTGATAACAATTTTAGTTTGTAATATTAATATTGTCTTATATTCACTCATAACAGTATCTCATTTACACCATCATTGCCTTTGATGAATGATAAAATGATACTTTTGTGGCATTCATTATCATCACAAAATCAAGAAGGAATGACATTCATTTATGGCTAAAAAACTAGACATCTATTGTAAGAAAATGCACGCCAAGTAGACATTTGAATTAGTTCTTGTAAACACCACAAAAATTAAGTTGAATGCCATATAGTACATCTACAAAATCCATTCTACATTTAGAACAAGATAGATTATGATTCTAACCTCTATACTTGTTTCCACTGTAGAAGAAAGTATGACCAAGATTGCCCATTATATTGAGTTTACGAATGTATGACAGACATGAAATAAAAGGTTGACCAAAAGATCAAGGACAATGAATTAGAAGTCCATTGGACAGGTTCCATCTACTTGAGAGATACATCTCAGAAACTAGACGTGGACAAGAAATAAATAGTAACTTGTCAAATGTGACAACCATACCTCCATGCAATAGCAAATATAATGTCCTCCGTTGATTTTATCTAAAAACTAGCAAGTGTCCTCCTTATGTAGAAAAATATTCAAATGACATACTTAACTACAACTGCACTATGCAAAGCCCAGAAATCATGACTGTTGATCACATCTCCCAGTGATTTGAGAAATCTCCGGATGATTCTAGTGTAATTCAACCGGAGATACGTTCGGTAGAAAGTCCAGAATTCACTGAATTTTCCAGATTTAGCTAAATGATGCGTTATGACAAGCGTTAGAGGAGAAGTTTTTTTTATCAATTCCTACACAAAAAACATCAGGTTGCAACCCAAAGGTGGCTTCTCTGATCTGTAAGGGTCAAGGTAGCATGTGCTTTTCAGGAGTCAGTAGCAGTATTCCCAACGATGGACTTGCATTACTCTATGTTAAATTAAGTAAAAGATATGGTGACTTTACGAAAAACTCTATCACGTGCTCTAATTTTAAATGTGGCTCATGAATCTTCCAGCTGCGAGAACGGACAATTGACAATATGCACAAGCGACAAGTGATCATCCTGGCATCCAGATATTGAAGACAGGGATCAGCTACACGGACGGCGCTAATTCACCGGCAGCTGCACGCAAACAACGCGGATGATCGAACCTGGTCAGTTTGCTGGACGTCATTTCTCCCACGTACATGAACTTTTTAGAATATTCATCCTCATGTAGCACAGATACTGGAGATAATCATGCTCATGTACCCCGTGTACAACTGATTAGTGCTTATCTGCTCGTGTACTACAAAGACTACAGAGATCATTCCTTCACAGATGAATCGACGCCTGTCACGAGACCTAATAAGTTAAGCTGGTCGACAGTTCAGCTTCTCGAACGGGGTGCCCAGCTTCACGAGAGAGACTAGCCGGGCGAGACACGCAGAAAGGACACGCCTTCAGAACGTGTCATCACTCTTTGGTCAGCAGTAGACCAGCGGCGATTTATTTCAACCAGTGCCGCGAGAAATCAGTAGTACCAGTTCTTTCCCGGTTGCTTTGAATCTAGGATGTCTTTCTCTTGGAACCACACAGACTGCTTTTCACAGTCGCGGCATGCAACTTGTGACCAAGGTTTTTCCGTGAAGAGATCAGAGATTTTAAGGCCGGTGGCGTTTGATCCGCCAACCTCATGGAATATCACCCTAGGGTACCCCTCTCCATGCTCAAGTTAAGGTAATCTCGAACCACGTGAAGCCTTGGTTGATCATCAGATTGTCTCTCAGAATCAGAAGTTGCTGGGTTGGCTCTCATATTACCTACTCACATAATTACCTACTCCAGTACATATGTCGAGGTCCATTTTCACATGGTGGTGTAGACATGGTGGTCTAGCAAAATCTCCTCTACCTACATGGGTTTGATATTGCACAGAAGTGTGAAGCACTGTTCACTTCCAACAGATAAACTTTTTATAAGTAATAAGGAATCCCAACAGATGTCTCCATGCATGATTACAAACAGCTTGGTCTCTACGTATCTGAAATCTTTCAGTTTTGAAATACACACCTCTATCTCCACCTCACTTCTACCTCCAACTTGCCTGGCTCTTATTTTGCGGTGGAAGCAATAAAGTTTTCATGGATGATACTGGTGTGGACAGGATTCGTAGCACCGCTAACTTGACCTCTCGGTGTGAATGCGGCATTATGCATGCACCCAATTAACAACCCCTCCAATTTTCTGAACAGAGTATTCATCTTAAGATAGACTTGCCAATCTTCAATATTAACCCTTAAACGTCAGTCGGGAAGGGACGTATTTTACTCTGTGGAATACACGATACAACTCGCAAGCCACTCACAACAGCAAGTTGCATATTATATATATGGAAAAAAACAACCTAAGGTATGATCCACGTTACGTGACCCAGACCACTGAACGATACTACTAATTAATCAGGGGTTTAAATGTCGGGTTAACTGGTCTGCCGGCCGTTGAATGAGTCGCCTGATCTTTTATTCTCGAGCATATTTAACTAGCAACACCGCTTTCTATAGTGTGGACCATAATATGTATATCTGGAACTTTTACACTACTTGGAAATTACCTGGAATCTTTTTTATTGCTTGAAAATAAATACCCTCTCAAAACTTGACATGCATGTGCTTGATGTAAAATTGAATAGATGATACGTAACTTTTCAATCCACACCAGATAATGTGGTCGGTGTAGTGGTTGGTTGTAGTCAAACCACTCAGACCTTTTTTAATCAACCTAGGGTATAATCAAATTACTCCCACGAATATATATAGATCATAGACTCTATCTTGAGCTAAAGTTGTGCAGAAAAAGACGGTGTAGGTTTGTGTGGATTCATAGAAGCCACAGTGTATTGTGGTTCTCACATGGGCCCATTTCTATCCTGTTTTTACTATCGTGTTTTTGGACTTATGCACAACTGGAACACGAAATGCTGCATACAGTGTGGATCAAACTATTTCGAAATACCTGCACTAATTTCAGTACATGTAAATTACAGTCGTCCACCGCAAATCTCAATCCACATCAAATCATGTTCCTTATAAAATAGTGTGGGATGTTTCAAAGTTGTTTGAGGAGTGGAAGATATTTGGTAGTGAGTGGCCATGAGGTGGCAATGAAATGGCATGACACATGTTGAAATGTATCCACATCAATTGTGTTTCAAAACTAAAATTGATGTGGTCCACATCATTTTCCACGCACGTTACGAATGAATCCACTCTACCTTCAGACTGTGTTTGGTGTAGTTGTGGACGTGGTCCTTCCCACTCTCCTTCCATGTAAATTATAATATTACTCAAGCACCTCATGCACCAGTAGTAACCGAATATAAAGGCATGCCCAGCCCTGGCATTCCAACCTCGCACACAGTTGTCCACTAACTTCAGCCTCTGTATATTCAGGTCGAGATTATGTCAGACCAAACCAATGCAAGGTCTGAGTGTTGCCAACGCCTAATATTGATTGCTGATCTTCCATCTCTGATCTGTAGGTTAAGGTCCTGCTGATCTTTTGTAGGTTACATATCACCGGTCGGCGGTCAAGTATCTGCTGGTAGTGCGTTACAATCGACTCGTGAGTTTGTGAGGAGTGTTGCCGATGCCATACTTTTCCCACTGAAACCTCATCTCTAACCTGTGGGTTGAGGTCCTGCAAGGACAAGTAGTTTGTTTGCTGTTTCAAGCTCCATGCTGCTGGTGCGTTACAGCTCACTAGTGAGGTTGTGCTCCATCATGGTAGTGTATTGCAACTTGCTAGTGCATTTGTGTGGACGGAGTGTAATCTTGACAGTTTGTGGACGTTCAGGAATCAAGATAAGCTGGCTCGTGAGTCTGTGAGGACGAAGTGAACTAGTCTTGTCAGTTTGTGGACGTTCAGTAATCAAGGTAAGACTAGTGAGTTTGTGAGGACGGAGTGTAATCTTGACAGTCTCTCGACGTTCGGTAGTCACGATAAAACTAGGGAGCTCGTGAGGACGGAGTGTAATCTTGTCAGTTTGTGGACGTTCAGGAATCGAGGTAAAGTTCGTCTTCGGGATTCACTGATTTTTGTGTGAGTGATTTCTTTGGTTTCGGTCTTGCACAATCAAGTTTATGACAGTGAAGGGAAGTTACCTTAAGATTTTTGAATCATGAAAGAGGTTCAGGAGAAATCAATGTGTGTTTTTATCTAGTTCTCTGATAAAAGAGAATGATCAGCATTGTCCACACAATTGCTACCATTCATTCTACTGTATAATATTTTTTTTTGTTACAAACGTTGTAATGTATATATATAATGTCCAGGTATGAAATTTGTGTGGTGGATTCTCAACACTAATGTACTTATTGTCCGGTTCAAAGAAAACAAATCAACAATTTGTAATTTATGGTTAATTGTCATGATTTGACATACTGTCAATGTTGTTTTTTTATTCAAATCATGTTATTCCACGTAATATAAACATGATGATAAAAATGTAATAAATAGTATATATGAATTTCTAAGTTCTTGCAGCTCAATTTCTTATTATTCAAAGTAACAAATATGATATTATGACGTAGAATGATGGTAGTGATTATGCGGGATTATTTTCTTTTATCAGACAACTATTTTAGATCTACATTTTAGTTTCTACTAAACCATGTTCATGAAAAAAAATCTTACGTAACTTCCCTACATTGTACTAAACTTCCTGTGTAAGGAAACTCTGCTGGCTTCATTGGATTCTAAATAGTTGAAAGAAGAGGATCATCAACATTGGTAAGAACATCTGCAAGGTCTTTGTCATATTCTGATTTCTAATGTCATGATTTTAGGCTCCATGACTTCATATTCTATGGTAAACTCTTTGTAAGTTTATCTAGTGGCTGGCTATGTAAGTTCCCCAAAGTATGATATATTTCAGCTATGTACATTCCTGACACAGCAGCACTAGTTTGGTAAGATAACTCATGCACTGATGTGCAGGTAGAGTCATAAATAGGTATGTACTTAGGCAACATTAAAAAGCACGAGCATCTTACAGTACTTGCAAAGGACATGAGACTTTGCACATGCTCAGCTTACCACAATTTTGATGTTTTACACCACACCAATCCTTGAAAACAGCGGACACCAGAAATCCACTGTTGTTTCATTTTGATATCTTTGATCTTGTCCAGTAATTTATTTATGTTATCTTGTCCAGTAATTTATTTATGTACATAGTTTATGGTATGTGCTGCTTCTGTACAAGGTCAGGTTTGAAGACATTCTGTTTGAAAATTTTGATAGTAGATTTTTTAATTCACTCCAGTGAGTCTTTTGGGCTGCTCATTGCAGACCCTCACGGATATCCTGGCCTGTACATACACCTGAAGTTTTTTGAAGGATGGAATAAAAGATGGTCTTTGTAATACAAAGTTCAGCATGTATGGAATCACGTACTGTGTCACATTGACTCCTCTCATAAATGACTCAACTCAAAGTCTTATTACTGCAGATGTGTATCAGTCATATCATTCAGATTATTGGATGAAAATACATAATTTGATGAAAAGTGCTTTGAGATAAAATTCCTGGAAAGGTATAATATAAAAACCTAGCAATTCAAAGGTCAACGTTCAACAAAAATCTCCAATAAACTCTATGAACACCATTCATCATCATCAAGCATGCTTGATTAAAGTTTTACATAATCATATTGTAATGATCATGTGAATATTACTATGTAATGGTTATGTGACTTAATCCTTCAAGCATGCATTACAATATGATTAAGAAAAGCTTACTGATCATTTAAACATTTAATAATCATATTGTAATGAGTATCTAAACATTACTCTATGAACACCATGCGTCCCTTGTTAAAAGTTTTACATATTCATATTGTAATGTCATACGTGGTGCTTTTCTGTCATTTCTTTGCATAAAGAACAAAAATTTGATTCACCATTTTCAGCAAGGTGGAGGATACAATTTCACGGTGGGACCGCCGGTTATCTCCTATAAATGCACCTATGTCCAACTCCTTGGTTCCTAATCCATTCATCTTGTATTTGGTTGTGGATCCAAACATGGCCAAAATTGTGGCATGTGATTGGTGGATGATATAAGTATATGAATGAAGTACTCCACTAAACCTTCAATGGTCTACAAAGATTCGCTTTAAATAATTCAAAAGAAAATCAAAAGAAGCCATTTTCCAATTGGATTTGAGATCCTCACTCAAAACTGTAAGTGTAAATGTTTACACAATAAATGCTAAACCGAAATCTGCGATCTTTGGCTCCAGATTCTTGTCTGACAACATGTTGCACACCTTGATGTCACTATGGATGATCTTTGGCTGATTTGCAAAGTGTAAGTACTGGATGCCTTCAGCCACTTCATAGCATATGTTCCTCCGTATCGTCCAATCCTTCTTTTTATCATCCTCGTTTCCTAGTACAGTCCCCTTCAATAAAGATACGTACTTTTTGCATTCCTAGGGATAGTAACTTTCAGGGCTGCCAACTTTGACACCCTCTTGAGGTTTAAAAAATTGTTATTTTACCATGAAAGTTTTGGCACAAGATCACTTCTATGTTGACAACATGTGTGCCAAATTTCAAGCCCAGAAGATGAATATAGAGAAAGATATTCCAAATTTTGCCAACATGTGTAGTTGTAAGCCATTCACTACTGCCAATTTTGACACCCTCCTGAGGGCTGAAAATTTGATATTTTACCATGAAAGTTTTATCACAAGATCATCTTTATGCTGATAATATATGTGTTAAATTTCAAAGCCATGTGATGAATACAATAATAGATACACAAGATTGTTTCTCATAGTTACACATGTTGGTAGATTTTGAATATGGGTTTTATTATTTATCTTATGGCCTTGAAATTTGGCCCACATATTATATTCATAGAGGTGATCATGTGTTAAAAATTTCATAGTAAAATAACAATTTTTCAAACCTAGGGAAGGTGCCAAAGTTGAAATGGTACCCTTGGTTGTTTCTCACAATTAGCACGTTGGTAGATTTTGATTTTTTCTTTTCTATCGTGAATATTTTAGACTTGATATTAAGTACACATATAATCAACATAGAGATGGTCTCATGTCCAAAATCACATGGGGAAAAATATAAAACTCAATCCATGGGAGGGTGTCAAATTTGGCAAGAGTGAAATGTTTCTCACAACTACACATGTTGGTAGATTTCAAAAATCTTTTGCTATGTAGGTATTCTAGCCTTAAAACTTGGCACACATGTATTCGATATAGAAATGGTTTCATGCCAAAAATTTCATGCGCAAAAACAAAAGATTTAATCCTTGGGAGTGTGTCAAAGTTGGCGAGGAGTGAAATGTGTCTTACAACTACACTCACAACTACACATGTTGCTAGATTTTAAATATGTCTCTTTGTGTGGATGTTTTAGACTTTAAACATGTAATAAACAAAGAGACGGTGCTATGCCAAAAATAACATGCACAAAAAACAAAAAATTCAATCCTTGGGAGGGTGTCAAAGTTCGTAGCTATGAAACTTTTTTTAGTGCTACCCATGTTGGTAGATCTTGAATATCTTTTTTTTTAATTTGACTTCTGACCTTGAATTTTTCACACGTGTTGTCAACATAGAAATGATCTTGTGCCAAAAATTTCAAGGTAAAATTACAATTTCTAACCCTCAAGATGGTGTCGAAGTTGGTAGCACTGAAAACTACTTTCCCAAGGAATGCAAAAAGTACGTATCTTTACTGAAGGGGACTGTACGTATGCCAGCACGAAGTGATCATTGAATGCAAGCAATCTTAAGAATATCCACGCATGAATGCATTTAGCACAGATAAGTTACTTGGATGGAAAGTACCAAATAAGAACTGGTCCAAGTCGCCATTTTCAACATACTTGTACACCAAGAGAGGCTGGTCTTTGGTGCTTGACCGCAGTAACAAGGACGATCTCGTTGAGAAAGTCGTCGAGGCTCTGCTGCGACTTTGTGTACAATTGCTTCACAGCCACTTCAATCCCATTTGGTAAAGTTCCCTGGTGGACACAACAACCATTTTCAGAAGCCGGAAAATTCCACGGATATTACTAGTACCAATGGGGTTTAATTTGACACTCTAAATCTCACTTTTTTTTTTTTCTTCTTCCAGTGAAGTGTTAATAAAAAGTGCCATGAAAGGTGTCGAAAACATGTGTACAGTGTAAAAGTGTTGAATTTAAAGTGTCGGAAAGAGCCTAATCTGTACTAGTGAAGGTAGACTCCATCATTTGCAACTGAGTACAATTTCCTTCATTTTACGTTAATAAAACCTCCAAACAAAAAAGCTCGTAGCACTGTAAACAGCCCCAAAAGCTCTTTGGTGCAAAATGATTTGGTGATGGCCTGCAATTCGGAGAAAGTGTAGATTGTGGGCTTTACCTCAAGGCCCGTTCGCACTAGGCGGAAGAACTCATGTTCACCGCAAGTGTTGCAAGAATCTGCGTCATAAGGGTAAATGTAAAAAATCATTCAAAAAATTAATGAACTAAAATCCAAAAGTGAATAGTTCTTGCGGCCACTTGAATAGTACTTACTAACGCAAAATAATGGCTCATCTTGGCTTGCGTGCGGCAACCATATGCAATAGTGACTTGAGTTGGTGTGAGACAAGAGTCTACAGTGTTTTTGAATAAGAAAATGTTTTCTCAAATTACCCTAATGCGGAACGCAAGTCCACCGCAAGTGCAAGTGCGAACGGGCCTTCATACTCTGCAAATTCTGTAGCAGAAAACCTCTTTATTTCATTTTAAATGATCAAAGTCTGCCTAACGTAATCAGCTCAAATAAGAAAAAGATGGTTACGGTTCATAGTGAGGGCGGCTAAAAGCACTTCTAACTTGAGTTTGGGAGCCAGCAAGCTCTTTTCACAGTTAATAGCTATGAGCAAAATTATATAAAAAGACCGGTGTCGTACAAAAACTTTGGGTGACGTTACAAAGAACTCTGATGCGTAAGTGTATCTACGCATATTTGCTCACAGAAAATCATTTGTCCCAGACGTGGAGTTGTCGCAGTATGGATTTCCCAACACACCACGAGCTCGACACGCACTTTCAATCATCGTTTAAACAACATATGATTTTATAAGAGATGTGAGTTGCAAACATGAGACAAAACTTTCTAGACCATCGAAACTATGTGCCTCCAATTTCACCACATGGACACCATCAAACATCACAAAAGCTCTACCATTCACTTTTCGAATAGAATGGCTGCTCCAATGGAATACTCACTTGACGATGATGTTGGCAACACGACCCGAGTAAGCTACGTGTGCTACTTTGTTGTTTGTGAGGCTTACGAGTTGCAGGCTCGAGCTTTGAGTGGGCATGATGTCGAGGTCTAGAGTGCCTGTCAGATTGATGTCATCGAGCTCCCTGCCAAACGATGCATCAATGGGAGGTTCATTATCATGAAAAACAGCTCTGAACCACATTCTCGGGTGAAACTACTCGAAAATCAATGAAAAGAACATAGGTATTTGCAGACTGGTTGGGTGTTCGACTCTAGCTGTGATGAACCTTATAGTAGAATTTTTTTAACTCAGAACCAATTTACATGACTTCTTCTGATTTTCTTAAGTTTGAGGGTAGCTCACATGTGAGATAAAGGTCCGGCTATTTGTAAGTTTCTCGTCTCTACCGTAAAGTTTGTCAAGTAAAGCAATGTGTTTCCACTGAAGCTATTATGAGAAAGATCCCTGCATGCTTCAAATAAAGATGGTGAGCAAGTGCGTACCAGAAATTTGACTGCTTGAGCATGATACCGGGAATGTTCACAAAGGCAATTCTGAATGTATGAAAAGCAGATCTATTAGAAGTAAGTTGTTCATGCATGCTTGGAGAGTGGGCAAACCTTGGCAGGGGTGCATGCTTTTATATTATTTTTACAAAAATGACTTCGGAGGTCTTTGGACTGCAGAGATTTATTTCTTTATACAAGTTTAGTCGGTTTCATCTTTTATAATATTATTTAGCAAATGAGTCGGCTGCATATTCTTTACTTCTCCTGTTCTGGATAAGGATGACTCCACGATTGCAGAGTCCAAGTACAGTAACACTGTGACGCATGCCAAACCGAGAGGAACATGTGTTGCTTGTAAAACTGATGAATGATGAATTGGCAGCCTACATTATTTCTGTTGACTATTTATCCTGTTGTACACGCCCTTGAACGGCCTCACCGACTAGCATTTTGTATAAAAAAGAATCTCAACTGTCCAAAGAACGGCCTCACGGACTAGCAGTGTGTTAGTGATAATTAAGATAGTACTGCAGTGAAACTAGAACTAGATTGAAAATCTCGCCTCGTCCTCACAAGAGCTGGCAACAATTTCCACAATGATTTGATTTGGAGATATCAGATGATGCGTCTATTCCAGGTTTAATCTTTTGGGGACAAAGAGTTACAATCTAGCTTCTACATCCTAGCGAAGTCCTCGGTACAAAGGGTCTCAAGTCTGTTCCAACCCTGGAAAAATTACAACATTGCACAATGAGGACAAGAAGAAAGAATGCCTGCAAAAAGAAGACATAATGTGGTGATAGTTAGAAATAACGAACCTGAAAAGCAAAACCCAGAACCTGGAGACAGATCGCATGGGTTCCGATGCAGCAAGGGCTTTGGAAAATGATTGATACTGAAACTGATCGCCACCAAAGAATTCAGCTCCCATGCGCTACACTTGGGTGGATGGAAAAATGGCTTCGTAACACAACCTCCAGAATTTACGTACACTCACTAATGTGTGTGGGAGCTTTGCTCCCTTTTCTAACTCCAATGCCAAAGGTATTCTGAAGAACCAACACCAAACGGAAATGAGACAGTGATCTACGTTGCGGGCTCAGGAAAATAATACGCTACACTCCGACAAAAAAAATTGTTGAAGCTCCCAGATTTTTAGAACTTGTAGAAGAGACAAAGCAATTCAGTTAGGGATTATTACCTGCCACCACTTACAGACTTGTACATTAACGCCACAGCAGATCGTAGAGTGCAAACTCCTCCTAGCTGCTCTGTGAAAGGGGCTAGCAACTCTCCTGGATCATGGCATTTGTGTCAATCGAATGTGAGAGAGCCTCATGTGACAGTAGAAAACCACACAAAGTAGCAGACGTCTCAGTAGTAAAATTGTTAAATAAGAGATGAAGTACCTATGCCGGCCGTCTCAACACCTAACGATGACACTAATGTGGTTTTCTCCTCTTGCTGATTCTCACGTGATTCCGTAGAGTCCACAGGTGCAGGTCCATTTGGATGAGCCAAGTTCCAAAGTCCTCTTGAACCATTGATTCCGCTGCCAGATCTTCCAGACCTCAATAATGGCTTAGTTCGATCCACAAAAAGTGACTTGAACCAAATACCGGACGGATATCTCCTTGGCTGAACAAGCCATAGAACAACCTCGGCATATGGAAACCATTGCAGTATAAGAATTAAGTACTGAAGACATAATCGCACTATTGATATGATTGAGTAGATGAGTGTAAAGAAGGTGTAGAACACGGATGTTGTGGGGAGCAGCAAAAGAAGGGGAGTGAACATAAGCGACCCGACGACGAGCTGCTCCACTGTGCACTCATAAGAATCTTGTCTCCCTCGCAAAGGATTCCTTTTCCTAGCCCTGTTTCAAAAAGGCATTGCAGTATAAGTCACCACCTTACTTCAGTGGAGATCTCAAATTCCAACCGCAAGTAACAACGCTAACTTAGATACAATCTGTCAACCAAAATAACCAAAAACAATTCCTTACTAATGCAAGATCTGAGGAAAATTGAACTGTACCCGAAAAGACGCCAGAGAGCAGCCAAAGCACGGAGTTGGCTTGCGTACAAAGACGCAGTAGCTTGATGAAGAGCAGCGATATGAATCGAGCCCAGCAGTAGCGTGTCCACGAGCATTGCAACAGGAACAGTAAGACCCAGTAAGATCCCAAAGAGAGCCAAAATTGGTAAAAATGCTCGAAGAGCTGGCTTCACTAACGCACCCACAGTGGCCCATGTCTGTATCACGTGCAATGCAAGAGTTCCAAGTCTCGCCGCAAGCTCCTCGTTTAGTTTGAAGCCTGCAGGAACTCCCATTAACCATATGCACCCCGTTCGCATGATGTCATTCGTCAGCATTCGCACCATTCTATGTACGAACTTGGCGATTGCCAGTTCGTGATAGAGAACTAGAACACCGGCTATGACCCCCAAAACCATGTCCACCACAATCGCAGTCCAGGTTGCGTGCCTATTCTGAGCACAACGGTGGGCCATTGCTACGTTTGCTTGCTCAGACCTGCAGACATGCAAACAACTCCGCATGAGACCAAATGTTGCAGCCCAAGGATCTGCGCTGGCTGACGTTTCCAATTATATGCGGTTTGGAGAAGAGACGTACCCTGAGCCGCCCCAGAGAAGAATGAACGGCCAGGCGAGTAGCTGATGACACCGAAGATGCAAAGCGTGCCAAGTGTGGCTCATCTGTTGAACACATCCAATATGAGGGACAACAGAGAGCCATCTATCTAACAAAGTGGAACAAGCCCACGCAAGAATGTAGAGAACTGTGGCAACCGATGCAACGAAAGCTGCCGTCGTGTGCCTCCACCACCTGCCGCAAAACATACACGAATGAGTTCATTGGAATTATCAATCCCATTGTTAAACAAAAGCAAGAAGCCAACATATGACCAACTTTCAATATTTCAAACCAACTCACTTGTAAAGTAGAGACGGCTTTGCAGGAGCTGCACCCAGACCCAGCGCAAGTGTCTTCTCTATGAAAGAAGTGCAATTTAACTGCTGGATTACTCTTTCCTGCGTCCAAAAACATTGAGAGAGATTACATCAGCATAGCCATCCTGCATATATAACAGTCGGTCTGTAAAGTGGAGTTTCCTCTTGTGAGGGTGAAGCCAATAAGAAGATCAAAGAGGCAGGAATTGAAAAAACAGAATCCAAATGAGATGTTCTCACAATGTCATTTGCCGGTTGCTGCTCGACCACGGCATCCATCACCCACTTGGGCTTTATCGTTGACCTCAAGCACGCTTGCTTTGCAAGATGTGCTGAGGACCACATGCGGCATGACAAATGACCCCTTCCATATTGAGGTTGTTCATAAAGTACTATCTGCCATCAAAACACACTATTACTCGCATCAATTATCAAAAAGTGCTACCAGTTTAAAACGACAAAACGAAGCCCCCTGATTGCAGACATGTGCCCTCATCATGTACTTTCGATTCTAAAACCCCAAAGGAAAGAATAAACGAAGAACTGGACTTCCTTCTGAAATACTGGACAATCAAAGCAGGGCCACTCACATGGGTATCAGCATAATATTGTACACCCTTGACACTAATATGGGATAATCTTGGCACGAATCCACCGCCCTCCACCTTCCAGGCTACGGCCGTTGCCCAGACAGCAGGACCGAGATGGAAACCATTTACATGCCCACGCGTATTCCGGTTCTTTCCTTTGGTCGTGGAACCACGGCCACTAACTCCATTTAAACCACCATTGCTCAAGCCTTTACGTTGCTCTTCATACCCTTCGTCCCATGATGAGTAGTATTTCCCTAAAACACACGGAGTGGTTGCTGTCGGAATCTGGCTCTGCAGCATTCTTCCCGTGGAACCTAAAATATCTTCTAAAGCCTGCATGATAGACGCAACCAAGTATGAGAGAAAACAAATATTACGACTACGAATGGTCTAGCTAAGTCGCTCCCACACTCCATCGCTTCTGTTGTCTAGTGTCGGAGATAGAATTGACATTAACCCCGTACATCACGATATTCAAATGCCACAAGAGGAACATGACTGCATAGACAGTCTCGCACTGAAACGACACCATAACTGTTTGACCTTCCTGTAGTAAATGATCACCCCAGCCCTAAATGAAGCTGCTGAGAAATACACGCTATAAAACATGAGCTACAGTTTCAATGAACATCGTACACCCCTAAAGCTTAAACCCTACAGACGTTCATCACCATCAACAGCTGTTTGAATCACTCTTGCAACAATCTCCACGAAACTAGAGCATTGATTCCCTGAAATTGTGTCATCGTGACAGAAATTTCAACGTTCTCAGGAAAATGACAAAAAGAAAAAACCTTCACACTGGCCATTCGTGAGGGGAGGCAAAACCTGGAGGGACTGTGAAGCTGGCATTGCGCAAGTGGCAGCGATCACGAGGTCCAGGGAGCAGGAATCCGAGAAGGAGACCCAGCCGACGAGCGCCATCGCCGCCGCCGCAGCAGGAGGGCGCGCACGGCTGAGGTGCCTGGGCCACCAAAGCCGACATTGCCAGTGCGCCCCCTTCTCCATGTCGTCCCCCCTCCCTCAAAACCCCCCTCCATTCTCCATCTGGCGCCGCAGAATCCACAAACCCCTCTCACTCACACACGCAACCTGATCATTCCCCCCCGACTACCAAAACCGCGCCACCGCCCCGGAGCCGCAACCCACCACCCATCACCGCCGCCCCCCCTCCCGAATCCGATCCCGCATTGGATCGCAAAAACCTAAAACGAAAACCTCAACCTGCTCGAAACCTAACGCCAACCAGATCCAATTCCCTGGTCCGCAATTCAAGATACAAATTCACGTCGCACTCCAAAGAGAATCCGGGTGGGGGCGCAAACCCTGAAAGATTCCGGACGCGAGGAGTCCGCAACTTGACAAATGACGATGCGACGGTGCTGTTGCGCGCGAGAGCTTCCAAGTTGCTCCTGCGAGAACAACCGTGGGCCCTCTTTTCGCTCCTCTCGCTCCCTCGCTCGCTCCCTCGCTCGCTCGCTACCGACGCCTGCCTGTCGCGAGATTGCTGCATCGCCACCGCGAGCGTGCCATCGCTAATCCTGGCGTGCCACGCTCAGCGCCCTGCGCGGCCCCGCAATTCTGTCTCGTTGTTGCCAAACCCGGAGATCCATGTTCCTGCTCCTCCGCATCAGCTCCCCCTTCCACATGCATTCTTGGGCTGTCTTGTGACTTCTCCGCTACCTATGTGATGACCTGGTGATGCTTCGGTCATGTCCATACTACGGTGATATTCTGGTGATGTCTATATTGTGGTAATATTCGGGTTATGTCCTTACTATGGTGATATTAGGTTGATGTCCCGCCCCTGTCCTTGTGTGTCGGGCGCGATGGGGGAGGGTTTCTAACAGCGACGATGTGTACCGAGGGTGTGGATTTCCGGGTTTTGGTTCTAATTCACGGGTTTGGGTGATGACCCGGTGGTGTCTGGGTCGTACTCGGGCTGGTGGCTGAGCGGGGGGGCCAGGACCTGAAATGGACGTTATGTTCCGGTGGCCAGGATTTGGGTGTTTGGAATCTAGTCCCTGGGTAGATGGCGACGGTTATGGGTGTCGGAATTTTAATGATTCGCGCTTGTAATCTCTTGCAAGCATTAGAGTTTTCCTTGAAGACAAAAGAAGTGAGAAAGGTAGGTTGAAATTTAAAGACGGGAAGGTAGCGAGATGCTTCATTGCCCGGTTGGGGACAACGGGTCAATATGTTAGTGGGAATTATTATGATTGGTTTCAAACCCCGGAAGGAACCATGTGTTGTAAAATGGCGATTTGGGTAGGCTCCTCTGGTATCGATTTCTAATATTCCTCTTTGAGATTTTTGTTGTAGAGGCGCATTACTAAAAATCAACGGCAAAACAATTTTTTACCTAGATCCGGCATTTATTGGAAAAGTTATAGGGTTTTGAATTTCAAATAGGGAGAGTGGGCGCGTTGCACACTTTCTAAAGCTTTTGGTAGGACACTCTATTGAATGTGAAATTTTGAGTACTGGTAAATAATATTTGTTTGATTTCATATTGTTAGAAAAAAAGTTGTTGTCTTTAGTGAAAAATAGCATATTAACCACGAGTCAAACATTTTCACACATTGTTGGGCAAGGTACCAGAAAAACTTCTTCCTAGAAAAACTTAAAACTAAGAGATCTTCATATTTTATACTTTTTTTTTTCCACAACAATATGTGGTGTGAACGTTCTTGTTGACCATTCTGATTATCAGTCTAAAACATATTATGTTCACAAAAAATTAAAACGTGAATTGGCAATTTTTGAACCTCCACTCCTTGGACATCTGTTTTGAATATGCTACACCCCTCCTCTCCCTCTAAACATGGGTGTATAAGGGACTAAGATCATGATCAACATGATGGTAATGAATTTAGACCTTGTGTAGTGCAAAAATTTGGCACCAAGCGAAGTCAAAGTCTGCTAATTCACTCAACGCAAGGAAGAAATGAATCGTTTTCTCTACTTCAAACACTATAATCTTTCAATTTGTGAGATCAAAGTTTCTGAAATTCTGTCACAACGTCACTAAATAAGTCTTAATTTAGATCCTATGGTTAGAGGTAGACTTAACAATCTTTGTTTTCCTTCTTACTCGTTGCACTAGAACAAGCAATTTTGAAGTGCTTGCGGTGTGAAAATGCCTTGGGCCTTCAGAAATTAACCCCTAAAGGCTCAAGAGTCCCCTCAGGGGACTCTTGAAGGTTTGGGCAGGTTCCTATGGTGTCAATTTGTAACATTCATTTTTGAAATTTCTATTGTAGATGGACATTGCTAAAATCTTTGTGAGAGTCTAAATTTTTTCTAGATCCGACATTCTATGCAAAAGTTATAGGGTTTTCATTTTTCACACATATTGAATTTCAAACGAGGATTCATTCTAATATTTTCACACATTGTCACACTTTGTCGGGCAAGGTACCAAAAAAACTTCTTCTTTTCCACATAAAACTATGAGATCATCATATTTCTTACATTTTATTTTTTCTACTACAAGATGTGGTCTAAACCTTCATATTGACCATTCGGATTATCACTCTAAAACATCTAGTTCACAAAAAAATAAAATGTGAACAGGCAATTTTTGAACCTCTATTCCTTGCACATTTGTTTGAATATGCTACACCCCTTCTCTACCTCTAAAAACTGGTGTGCAAGGAAATAACATTATGATTAACATGTTGGTAATGTTTTTAGACCTTGTGTAGTGCAAAAATTTGACACCAAGTGAAGTCAAAGTTTGTTGATCGACTCATTGCAGGGAAGAAAAAGAAGAGGTTTCTCTACTTCAAACATTACAGTCTTTCAATCCGTGCGGTCAAAGTTTATTAAATTTTGTGAGGGTGTCAATGAATAAGTCTTAATTTAGATCCTATAGCTAGATGTAGAAATAAATTGTTTTGATTACCTCATTACTCATTGCACTAGAACGAGGAGTTTTGAAGTGTTTTTGGTGTGAAAATGCCTTGGGCCTGTAGGGGTAAAGTAAACAGGTGATTTGGGTTGTATGACCATAAAGTTTATTTATTAAAATATTTAATCTTGTAGTACTCAAAAAATATAACCATCTATTAATTATTTTATAATTTAATGAGATTGGTTGAACATGGGGCCTTGTTCAATGTAGATATTTAATGGTAGTCTTGGTATAAAATTGTGTAATAATCTTAAATGAAATATCTATAAAGATGTTACATTTGCAATTGACATATTTTATTATTACTATATATTAATATGGTATTGGTATATTAGTCTTCTTGATGTCTCCAACCGAAGTCGGTGATGTGAATAGTATAGAAACCTCATCTTATTGTGCAATGGTCGCATTTTTCAAGCTGTCGTTGTAATTATTTGGAAAAATGGTATATGAAAATGTCACATGTTTATAATATTTTCATATACCATGTATTGTTTCTACAAATATTGTGTTTCTAGCCATGACAAGTGTATCAATCAAATGTTTCTCTGTGATAGGTTTGTCGATTATAATTTGTTAAGTAACAAACATGTCTAAGATGTTATTCCATAAAAACTTGTCATTAAAGAGCTTAATTAGTAAAACATAACTTACTTATTGTAATCCATGTGAGAAACTAATCCTGACTAGACTTACTATCAATTACCTAAAGTTATACAAGGTTTAGAATTTTTTTAAAGTAGATATATTTGCTTCAATTTAAACATTGATTGGCTAATTTCTCAACTCCAACATAATGTACAGAAGAAGTAGAATTTGGGCCCGTGTAATGGGTTGGCGTGGATAAAGTTTTTGTTCATTCTACCACTATCGTAGGTGAACCTCTAGTTCGGCTTAAAATAATTAGAAAAGTCCATGCCAAATTAAGTGGAATTTATTTTTTTGAAAATGCCGAATTTATTGGAAATGTATATTTACAGACTTTGTCGCATTGAGAGACATCAAAGGGGATTAAGGCTTGGAAAGGTCTTCATTCATGGCCTCTCATGCATGAACTCTTGGGTTTGGAATCCCCATGGACATCAAAGTAGGTAAAATACAGTAGTCTATGACTTCTTGCCGAAAATTACATTATTATTATTTTCAATGCCGAATGTCATTTCTTCACTTTAATTAATTATTTGGCATTGAGGTGCCAAACTAGAGGTTCACCTACGGTGTGTACACTTGGAAGAGATAAAAATTGGCGTTTTTGCAATTCCAATGATAGCGTCCACTTTGCTGCCAACTTTGGCGCCCTCGTGAAGGCTGGAAATTTTTTAGTATACCGTGAAATTTTTGACACAAGATCATCTTTATGTTGAAAATATATGCGCTAGATTTCAAGACCAACAGATGGATACAAAAAAAGATATACAAAATCTACCAACATGGGGTAGCTATGAGAAAAGCTTCATAGTTGCCAACTTTGACACCCTCCCAAGAATTTGAATACTTTTATTTGCCTATGAAGTTTTTGTCATGAGGCGGTCTCTTTGTTAATTACATTTGTAAAAAATTTCAAGTCCAAAAGATCTACCAAAAAAATATCCAAGTCTACCAACATGTGTAGTTGTGAGAAACAAACAGCGAAACCATTTCACTACTTCCAACTTTGACACCCTCTTTAGGGCTGAAAATTTGTTACTTCACTATGAAATTTTTGGCACAAGATCATCCCGATGTTGATAACATGTGAGAAAAATCCCAAGGCCAAATGACGCAAACAAAAATAAAACATTCGAAGATCTACCAACCTATATATCTTTCCTTAGCGTCAATCATTACTTCTTATCTGGAGGGCATAGATGACATGATTGAAGGAGCTTTGTACCACTGACTAGCTTCCACTCTCTTTCAAGAACTACCTTCAACGCATCTATGTTCTAGGGCATGCCTTGCGATGTTGCACAACATCTTTTAGAATCTTCTAGAGATTCTCAATTGGATTGAGATCGGGAGAAGTTGCAGGCCAATTGAGCATTCCAAGAAGGTGTGTTTGTCTCCATTCTTCACTATTTTGCTGTGATTGACGGGTGCGCCATCTTCCATGAGCACTCCTGGTGGAACTTTATCCATGAAATGAACCATTGTAGACCACTTCTACAAAATCTTTAGCAGAACGTCGATTTTTAGGCATAAAGATAAATTTTGACTTTTGCTCTTCAGAAATGCGCCCCAAATCATTTAAAAAGTCCATCCACTTTTAAAAGTAAGAAACTATACAACTTGATGAATAGTGTTCACAAGCAATTTTCCAAACATGAACTTGTCTAGAATTTTTTCCAATTTCAAAAGAAGATTCATCAGCCCAAACAATACGCTCATGCTCTTCTACACTCCATCCAAGGTACTCCAAGCAAAAATTAATTGCTGAGACATGTGAGGAGGTGTCAAGAAAGATTGTTTGACTACAATCTAGCTAAAAATGCCACTTGTAGGAAAGAGCCTTTGAATGGTACGTCTACAGGCTTGAGTAGGCCATATATTGGTAAAATTCCACCGTAGGATTTGCGCGTGTAAGTTCCATCTTCTCTGAATATTTTCACTACCCTTTGAGTTGTTCTAATAGAATCTCCGACAATGGCTACTCTTGTATTGTCTCCCTCACTCATACATATCATGTGTGCACAGATTTCATCTAAAGTTACTATCATACACTCTCTTTCACGATGCTAATAAGATCCTAAACTCTCAGCAACAAGCACTCATGCCTTACTCAGCCCATGTGTTTATCTCACATACATAACTTAGTCCATGTGTTTATCCCACATACATAAATCAGCGCATGCAACCGGGAATGTTCATCTTGACGGCTGTTTATTGTCATTGAGTTTACTAAATTGTCATAGATTCTCCATACACATTCTCTGTAGAAGAACAAGCTGAAGAGGAGAACAAGGATGACCTTATGGCATTGATGACAATGTAAAATGTTCATCTTCAGAATTGTTAGTTACTATTCAACATGAGAAAACTTTGTATTCCAAGTCTTTAAGTATTGAAGTAGTTAGGTGTGACATGTGTGAGAAAGTGGTCTTCCATATTGAGAATCATATTTTTCTCTTATATTGAGAAAGTTTACCTTGCCATGTTTGTGTGATAACAAGGCTTGTTATCAAGTAATTGTTTTATCGATTTTGAACATAGAATAGAACTTTGGAGCACCACGTTGCTTCACTAGCCCAAGTGAAAAGGCCAACTTTCACTCATGGGAAAGTAATGGATAGCCAATGTATCTTGTTAGCATAAGCGTTTGATCATTTTCTAGCCATAACCCTTCGTCTCTATGATCCAACCGTGCTTTATGTAAGTTGGGAGGAGATCAAATATAACAAACTTTCTTTTGTGAAAACATTGCCAACCTCAAAACAAAATCATTCATTTCATGTCACTTCTTGTAAGTACCAAGCTTGATTCATGATTGTTTGAAGTCCATTGTGGGCTTGTTGTAATTTCTACCATCAAACAATGGTTTGAAAGTATTTGAGGTACATTGAGCACGTTTTACAATCATTGCAAAAAGAGCACGTGAGCTACACATTGCTCCACTGGCAACCAATACAATTTTGCTTCAAAAGCTCTACCTACAAGTCTTCAAACCCTTCTTCATCTATCTCCTCCATGTCGGTAATCATCCTCTTCAATTCATTAACCCGCAACCATAAAGATAACTCACCTCAACTACAATCACAACTTGGCCTCTCTTCAACGCCATTTTCCTCAAATGAAAAACACTTGCAACTCTTGGTTTGAATTTGAAGGTGTATTTACAAGAGAACCAAAGACTTAAGGAATCACAATTCTCTAATTGCAATCGAATGTTACATGTAAAGAACTCAAATTCTTCTAAAATTGAAGTTTTTGGGAAGTTACATGGCATAATTCAAAAATTATCCCTTCATTTCATAATTAGAATGCCTTCCAATTTTTTAATTTTTTTTGGGCACACACAAGCGTCCAGTTGTTATATAGATCACTTGTGATAATCTCATCAAGTAAAGAGAAGATTTCACAGCTAAGAATCGAACATGCCACTAGTCCATTTCGAAATACATTGGATAATAACCCACAATCATCCTAGTAGTTGAGGACCATCTCAGACTATCCTCCAAATAATTATTGATCAATCTATAATTAGCTCAAGGGACACGAAGCAACTAGTATTCATCAAAGTTGAAACCCTTTCTTCAACCTTAAAGAGATCAAAAGTTCCTTAAGCTTGAGTTTAGAGACCATCAAGTTCTTCCATTGACATAATTGAAGGATGAGACCATCAAGCTCATCTATTGATCCATAACTATTTAAGTGAAAAGGAATTATTTGAAGGAGTATCTTGTTGCGATTTTACAAATAACAACATCCCCCTTCAAGAAAAATGGAGCCCTTTGTGGCCAAGCTCTTTACACATGTGAGGGTGATTTTACATCCCTCTATTTTGGGGTTTGTAGTGCTTGTACGCACAAAATTGTCTTAAAATCCCAAAGCACAAGGCACACCTTCACTGCAAATCCTAAAGCCTAAGCCATATCTCTCCAACTAAATAATCCTAAGCAACACAATTCATATATACTGATAGAACTTGGCCAAATGTGTGAAGCTGCTAATAAAAGACTTTGCCTGGACTCCCAGATATAGAAGTGACAATAATTGCTCTTAATATTGTAATTGCTACATTGCTTTTAATATTGTAATTGATACTTAGGCGTCTCTTTGAGGACAAAAAAGTCAAATGAGCTTGAGATTTTTCACACAATATAATAACTTTATAAATAAAAATTTAGTGGGTAGAAAGTATAAGATTAAACCATAATTGACCAAAAAAATGTACAAAACTTTGATTAATAATCCAATTTTGGATAGGCGGCAAAGTTGATGATGAGGGGCAAATTTTTTTATAAAAAATTAAAAATTGCATTCTCGTCTCCAGATAAACATACCGACACGACATCAAAGAATAAGAACCTCACCAAGGCATGCATTCAAACCTATCCGAACCTTAAAGCACTTCCAAATTATGCCACTCCAACCTCCAAAAACAAAAACCTAAACCTTTAAGCTCTTCCGAACCATTTCTCTCCAACAAAATAAACCACAAACTTCTCATATTGTTATGTCAATGTGAAGCTATCAATATAGTGCACATTTGAACCTCGTCCATCTTCTTATTGCATTTTTCTGCAAGATTCAACTGATTAATAAAGTAGGTACACCCTCCAAGATCCACATAAAGGTTTCCTAAACTTAGAAATCAAAGTAGAAAATCATCGCAAATCTTAGTCCCTGGTCACAAGAATTAGAGACACGTGATTGAAACCAAACAACTGAGCAATATCGTAAACCATTCACTAATATCACGATGCTTGATCATACTCAATCCAAGCTGATGTTGAACATGACACCCGCAACGAGAGGCAAAAAAAATTGGCTACGAGCTCAGAGCTCCTCCAAAAGCTACTACTACCACGCTAAAGCCGCAATACTTCTACTTCTCACATCTCTTCGGGTCTCTTCAATAGAAGAGACAAAAATGGGAGCCTATCAGAAACAAAAAACACCAGAAAATACACGTAATAAAATCCGACTTTTATGTACAAAAAGCATGGACGCAGGCCAAACAAAATGAGCCATACTGAAAAATCGAACCTTAGATGTCTTGCCTTTGCAGTGTTTGGTGAAGCTCATGTTTCTTCCTCCTGCAATGAATGAGAACCTGATCCTATTGAGCTTCAGAAACCTCTTCCTTGGTTTGCTTTTCCTCAACCTTCGACAGTGGTTTCTCTGCAGGAGCTGCCTCTTCTGCCTTCTTCTGCACGTCGCTAGGATTCGGTGCGTCTTCGTTGCTAGGGTTTGGTGCATCTTCAGCCTTCTGCACGAAGTTCTCCAACTGATCCTTGACAGCTTCTACTTGCTCCGCGGTGGTGGGCAGCAACACATTCAACTCAGGCGACTCCTGGCCCGTGTTCTCAGCATGCTCGGTGTCGTCCATGAAGTCGCCGAGCTTCTCCATCTGGTGCAGCTTTCCGGACAAGGAGAGTCCCACTGCAACGGGCGTGTCTGCATCGGAGCGACCAGAGTTCGCGTTTGAGGAATCCTTCCGCAGCAGGAACCGCTTGCTCTTGTCGGTTGGCGAGTCGAGGGGCGTGTACGGGCTCCCCGCTTCGGGGTCCTCCGCCGCAGCTCGGTTCGGGATCTGAAGCACCTTCAACGGTTGATGCTGCAAGCCAGGGCCAGCAGGCGACGCCTGCGACGTATGCTCAGGCTCCTCGACATCCTCGAGCTCTGGAGCGTCCTCGTCTGGCCCATCCTCACCTATATCTTGGTAGAGTGATCGGTCTGCGGTGGCTTGCAGGCCGGAGTCGACCTTGAAGAGCATCGATGGCGCAATTAGGGCTGGCATGAAGCTGTTTTCGGCGTTCTCGACCATCATCCGCGACTCCTCCTCCGTGACGCCCGACTCACCCCGGGAGTACGAGCTGAAGTCGGCGCCCTTGGCCCACGACGCGTCCTCCAGGATCGACACGTTCTCGTCGTTCACGGCGCCTCTCCTCTCCCTCTTCAGCTTCGCCCGGGGCGACATAAACGCCAGGCTCGTGTCTTCCATGCTCTTCACCCAGTCCATCCAGCCCCCATCCGGCCTCGTCCGCCGCTGCTTCACCACGCCATCCGCCTCCTCCCCCTCCTCCTCCTCCTCCTGAGGCGCACTCTTTGGCCCCATGGTGAAGAGCGCCAGCATGAAGAGCGCCGTGGAGATCAGCAGCGGCGAGAAGAATCTCAAGATCGGGAAGAACGGCGGCGTGAACAGGATCAAGCTCAGCCCAAACAGAACCGGGTGCGCACTCACCATCGCCACCAAATCGGCCACCACCTGAGGCGCCATCGCCACAACCAAACTCCAACAACACACAAAAAATCCTAAAAAAACACCAAATCCACACAAAAAACACTGACAAAAACCTCCCGACTCCCCAAATTACAAACCGGTTCTGAACCAAATTCTCATCTGAAGTTTGCTACACGTTACGCAAATATTGGCAGTGACCTACTTCCTTACTCCGCCTTGGAATCAGTCAACAGATTAGCTGCCCCTCCAAATGTAGAGACGAGCCTAACCAACTAACTTACACATGAATGTAGAATAGATCGGAGGCAGGTGCATAATTGAGTGGTAGAAGCCCAGTACGGTGGTTTTCTGTATCATATTCACTGCAGTCTAGGTTTGGAATTCTTAGATGCCATTGGAGGTTTCAATATGTTTGAGACTTAATTTGGGACAAACCTTCTATTAAATGTTATGGGTACATTGGATCCATTCTCTTCGTTCTTGTCTTATTTTTAATATTTCAGGATGATTGATGTGTTTGAAAAGGGATGAGGAGTGGAGTGAGTGGGTCCGGGTTTGGTGGTCTGACACCTTGGCTTGTTTGGCAGAGAGGAGTGCTTACTTTGGCGGGGCCCCAACCGCCATATTGGAGGGCGTTTGTTTAAAATGATGGGTGGGACCGGGGATCGGCGGACAAGAGACTGTAACGGCATGGAAAATTGGAAGAGGCTTGCTTTAGATCAGTGAAATTAGTTTTAAAATACTGAATAATTAGGATTTGTTGGGAAAAAGTCTACATAAGGGATCAAATGGGGTGAGTTTTAGGCTACCACTCCGATGCTGAGATAAAATAGAAGCATCAGATATAAAAAGTAGCTTCAGAAATGAGTATGTGTGGCTTGGACAGGAAGGAGACTGCGTCAAACTTCGTACTGTGCAGACGTGAGGCAACTCATCAGGCATCTACCACTCGTCATCATATGAGAAATTACATGTATCTCAGTGTGAAAGTAACAAGAACATTACACAGCAGCTCTTTTGGAATACAGACATCTACGTTAGCAACCTAGCAGCAAGCGAAGTGGATCACGTAACAGAGGTGACTCGCTGACTGAACCCCAATCAGGACCTACCAAAACAAACACAGAAATTCTAGTCATTGATAAGCACAACCACTACAGAGACTCATTCACCAAAAAGTAGATTTGGAAGGCCTATACGTAGTACACCTCTTTAGCAGCTTTTCCATGAAGATCGAAACAACAGAAGGTGCGACTCTAGATAAATTGTAATGACACCATGCGACGTGCTTTTTCACCACGTGCCTCTGTGCCGCCTCTCCAAAACTTCAATCCACGCATCTGCAGTACGCCTCGTAACCTTAATGTTTCCTGACGTCTACTTGGAAATTTTTGAGGGGCGGAATAATCCGGGATATCCCAAAGACCTCTTTCGAAAAGAAGGTTGGAACTAAAAAAGATAAGAGTTTCAATCCGGCTACGTGTTGTTGTGCGGACAGTGTTAGCAGGAACTCGACGAGGCTACCTCTTCCCGGTCTTGACCTCGGTTTTCTCCCTCTCACGCTTCAGGTAGAGGCGTTCAAGAACACGTCTCGCTTCGCATTGAGGGAAGTTGGTCAAATCATAGTAGTGTGGGGCAATGTCGATCAACCTGTAGAGAAAAAAGCGGGGAAAAAAAAGCTTCAGAAAGGACCACAAGCAATCACAATTCAAAAATAAAATCAAGTACGACCAGGGCAATCAAACTCCACTCACAGACCACTCTCGATACTTCAAAAAAGGAACATTTCCTATCCATAACAGACCGGAGGAGGACGAAGGCGGAATACAACACATCGCTGTATCACAATTACAAAATCTCTAAACAGTAAGTGGGGACGGCAGGACTCACCATTCTCCGCGCACGTCCGTGACTATTCGAATGAAATTTCGAGTAGTAAGCACAAACTCGTTATATATAACCCACTCTGGCTTGTGGTCTAAACAGCTAGACGGATGTAGGTGAACCATCTGCAAGAGAAAATCAAATAAATTTCAGTACAAATAAACAGTATGAAGGGGTATGCGACATTTGGATACACAGAACTTTGAGATGCACAATTAACTGGAAAACCAGATTCTAGTACGTGTGTTGCATCCTGTGGTACCTAAAAAATGACCGAGTGTGTAGTAACAAACAATTAGGTCAATCAAGTGAAATCAACAATACAAAATTCAGAATCACTAACTTGAAAACGCAGTTGCTCATGACAAGTGGGAGTAGAGTTCAAAAGCAAGACAAATGTCTAACCTGGTTATCTTTGACAGTGAGGTAGTGGCCGGTACGCTCCAAGTGTGCCACCTGCATGAAGTAGCCCGCCAGCATTGCTTTCCGAATATTGACATAATAATCCCGACTGTTGAAGTCTGTACTGCACATCTTCAGGTTGTAGCGATTCATGATGCGGACTAGCTGAGTCCGCACATTGTCAGCTGACTTTAAGGCACGCACGTTGACGAAATTGTCGTAACACCAAGTAGCATCCTCACCTACACGTGAAAACATTGCTACAGATTAGTCAAAGACGCATGACATCCAAAAGAAGAGTTCACCGTAATCAAAACAACATCTAGTTGGAAAAATTAACTGGGTGGATTACTGCCAGCACGGGTGAACCTTAAAAACTACTCCCAGTGATTGGAAGGAGATAGATAGTTAATGTTCTATTAAAATGAAGAAAACCAAAATCTTCACAAAGAAACGGTTCTTTGAACTTAAAAATCTTCAAGCAGAAAGAGGAGCAAATGGTCAGAAGTCATACCGTTTTGTTTGTAAGCATGATAGACGTTGAGAAGCGTAAGATGGTCCCCATCAATGTGCGAAAAGCGAGCCTTAGCTTCATCAGCTGCTTTTTGAGCATCCCTTGGCCGAAGGAAGCAATTGGGTACTAAAGAAATTATGTGGCAAAGCCAGATAATTCATGAGCAGAATATTTCACAAGAGTGAGGGAAGCAGCACCACGGAAGGTCAGCAGACGCAGAGAGAGCGAAGTGGCGTACAAAATGATGCACGCTGATATGACTCTGCAACACTTCTTTACACTATCAACATCCAGGCTCTAACGGCAACCTATTGCTACAATCAAGCTTGTCTAGTAACATGAGCTTACCACAAAGATGTGGCTTTGACTGAAACTCTTAAAACCACACTGGCATTTCAAATGTTACATTTGAGATTGCTTGACACAGACCCAATGAATTCTGGTATTCAAAAAAAGAGCATTTCGACACAGGTATCCTCTACAATTTACTATTAATTCGTTACATGCATTCTGATTTAAAGGTGACGTGATGACCAAAAGACAAATTCAAAAAAAAATTGCACTGTAGGTATGAACTCCGTACCTGACAGCATGGCAGTAATCGATAGAATCTCATTGGAACAGTTGAATTCAGGGCTAACCACCAGCATCTTCGACATTTGTGGATCCAAAGGAAACTCGCTCATAAGCTGACCTAGCTTTGTCAGATTCCCGTCATCGTCCAGCGCTGCCAAATAATTCAGTAACTCGAGAGCCCTCATCAGTGTCTCTGGTGCAGGAGGGTCCATGAAGTCGAAGTGTACGAGGTCGTCAATGCCTAATTTTTTGAGAGTTAGCACCACGTTCGCAAGATTTGATCGCAAAATCTCAGGATAGGTCTGTGGCTGTAGATCGGTCTGAAAACTCTTCTCCGTGTAAAGCCTAAAGCATTTTCCTGGCTGAGTTCTACCGGCACGTCCTGCCCTTTGATGAGCACTAGCTTTTGAAATTGGAGACACCAAAAGTGACTCGACTCGAATTCGAGGATTGTACACTTTTTGCTTAGCGAATCCGGGATCAATCACGTAAACGATACCGTCAATAGTCAGAGAAGTTTCCGCAATGTTCGTGGAGATCACAATCTTCCGACCCGGAGGACCTCCCTCCTTTGCTGGCGGGGGTGCTGCATCGAAAATCTTCTGCTGCATAGCTGGCGGCAACGTAGAGTACAACGGAACCGCTTTAACAGGTCCAACTTGATCCCCAAGGTTCTGAACTTCACGAGATATTTTCTTGCAAGCGTCTTCAATCTCTTCTTCTCCAGTCAAGAAAACAAGGATATCACCAGGTGGTTCACAGATGTGAATCTGAACCACTGTTCGTATAGCTGCCTCCAAGTAGTCCCTCTCAGGTTCCTGCGTATAGAAAATCTCCACAGGGTGCAATCTTCCAGGCACTTTCATAAGCGGAGCTCCGTTGAAATAAGACTGAAACTTCTCTGCCTCCAAAGTAGCACTCATAACTACAAGCTTCAAATCAGGCCTGTTCTTCAGAACCTCCTTAAGAAGACCAAATAACACATCCGTAGCCAACGTCCTCTCGTGAGCTTCATCGAGGATGATGACCCTGTAGCGCTCCAGCAAGGGATCCGTCATAGCCTCTCGCAAAAGCATACCATCTGTCAAATACCTGTAAAGACACAAAAGTTCAGAATCCATCTCGACAAATCCACAAATCAACTAAGGCTGAATAGCAACAGCTCCATCAGACCTACGCCCATGCTAAACATCCAGAGAGAAAGCCAGAACACTTACTTCAAAGTAGTCTTCGGACCGCTGCAGTCCTCGAAACGGATGCTGTAACCGACTTCATCTCCAATCGTAACGTCCATCTCGTCAGCTACACGTCGCGACACTGACATAGCTGCGACCCTTCTTGGCTGCGTACATGCCACTTGCTTCCTGTTCGCCGTATATCCGGCCTCAACCACGAATTGTGGAATCTGCCACACAAACACACAAAAATCATCACTCTTTATTAAAATCTGACCTAACCACAACTAGTGCACTGGCGCTCAAAATACGGTAACTCTCTCCAACAAAACCGCAATTGCGACGCATCACAACTCAAAATAACAACGCACCTGCGTCGTCTTTCCGGAACCAGTCTCTCCGACGAGAATCATAGTTTGATTCTTCGCGAGAATACTCAGAAACTCCGCCTTCTGCTGCCACACGGGCAGCGTCCGCCGCTTCTCCAGAATCTCAAAATACTTGGCAGAGTACGGCCTGCCGGTGTACGGATTAAGCACAGGCCCGCCATTAACCTTCGTCTTCTCCGCGCCGTTGGCAGTCTCGTCCACCACGTCAAACAGACTCAGCTTCCTCTTCCTCTCGCCCGCCATCTCAAACCCTAGACAGATCGACCGAAACCCTAAACGACCAGAGGCGGTCAATTCGCGTACGCTAATAACTCCTCTCCCTCCAATCCAAAACACAGAATATAACAATCACCGCCTTCACGTCAAGAGCTTGCTTGCTCTCCAAGCAGAGAACGAGGTATACCCTAACACAGAATGTACGGGGTCAAATTGCGTAAGAATTGTCGCAAACGGAAGACGAGGAGCGAGAGAGCAGTAGGAAGGGGACGGCGGTGGCGAGCGGAGTGGCGATGGAGGGTGCGAGGCGAGGGCGCCGGAGAGCGCACTCCTGCAGCGGTAACGCTCCTGGCGCGAAAGAGAAGACGATGCGGTGCGAGTTGCAAACCTATTCTCGACGGCGCTTTTTCCCCAACTGAACCGATGAATGATAATCGGGAAAAGATATGGATGAGGTAAATCGGAAATCTAAGTTTAAGGACGTTAACTAAAATTGTAAAAGTAAAAGTAAAAGTAAAATCAGTAGAAATAAAAATAAATGCCACATGTCGCAGCTCCTATGGCGGGTATCACCTATGTATCCCTGGTTTTCATCTCCCAAGTATTTGCCTTTCTCTTTTACCTAGCTAATGTCATGTGTGAAGGAAGGCCAATATTGAGGTATCGCCATGTGGCGCAATGGATTGCATGGTTGCAATGGGTATTAATGTACTACATTGGAAAGGGATTAACATATTCAAGGCATTATTTAATAAAATATTTCAACGATATTTAGAAATATGAGTGTGGAATTTGTTGGCTCTTGTAATTCATGATTTTCTAATATTCTTTTTTTGATATGGAGAATTATCTTTGTATATATTCTGGAATTTCAAAGTCTCTTGCCTCAAAATTCACCATATACAAGTGGTACCATACGCATTGGTCGAGTTTGGACACTCTTTGCTGAATTGATTATTTTTCCAATTCGCAATGGTTTGGATACAACGGGTATCACCTAAGTATTACCCTAGGTGCTCCACGGGTATCCTCGGTATGACTTTAGACAAATCAGGTCTATTTTCCAAAACTTTCAGACAATCTCCATTTTGAATTAATTAAGTACAAACCCAACCAATGCATAGGAAATGAGTGCTTGTAATAAATATCATAGTAACAAAAGAAGTGAAAAACAATTACATTAATGTAGTACCAATAATGCAAACCCTTTAGTTTCTATATCAAATGTACATCATAAAGAGGTTCAATTATTATTTTTCAACATACATCTACTTGATTATACAATAATTATTATGTGTTTGATAGTAGACAAATTAGGAATTTTAGATTTTGAACAATTTTTTTTATGAAAAAATGAAATAATAGACATAGAAGATTTTGTGAAAAAATTGGTTAATGATTTGTGACATTATGAAATGAAACAAGATATATATTTGATATAAAATTATCCAATAACTTTGGTAGTAACTTATGTCTTGTGCACATAAGCTTTGCAATAGCAACAAACTTACGCCTTATTGATGATGGTCTCCTTTGACAACCACAATTGGTTTAACCCCTAAAGGACCACGACCACTTTTGCTCTAAAACCAGTCCAAAACTGCCACTGCCAAAAAGAGACATTTAAATCACATTTTAAAGTGAATTTTGGATTTTCAACCGTAAGATCTTTAAAAAGACTTCAATATAAACATGCCGTTGAAATTTGG
Source organism: Bryoerythrophyllum caledonicum (assembly GCA_963971425.1). Classification (NCBI taxonomy): domain Eukaryota; kingdom Viridiplantae; phylum Streptophyta; class Bryopsida; order Pottiales; family Pottiaceae; genus Bryoerythrophyllum; species Bryoerythrophyllum caledonicum. Next base: position 36,664,496 of record OZ020515.1, on the reverse strand, counting down.
TTGCAATCCACCGCACAGATTGATAGATTTTAGTGTTTAAATTCAAAACAATGGTTCATTTTCTTCCCTGCCATGAGTAGATCAGCAGACTTTGACTTCACTTTGTATCAAATTTTTGCATTGTACAAGGTCTAAATCTTTTACCATTTTCTTAAGCATGATGTTATTTCCCAGTACACTAATTTTAGAGGTAAAAAAGGGGTGTAGCATATTCAAAACAAGTGGAGGTTCAAAAATTGCCATTTCACATTTTATTTTTTTGTGAACTACGTATGTATTCAAATGATAATCCAAATGGTCAATAAGTAGGTTCTCACCACATATTGTTGTTGAAGAAATAAAAAGTGAAAAATATGAAGATCTCTAGGTTTTATGTAGAATAGATGAATTTTTTTCCCCCGTTGCCTGACAATGTGTGAAATGTTTGACTTGGAATAAAATGCCTTTTTACACTAAAGACAAGATTTTTTTTTGAAAATTTCCAAAGAAGGAAATATTCTTTATATGTGTGAAAAATCTCAATGTCAATAGAAACTTTTGTCAAAATTTTTGGAGGTGCCCGGAGTCCCCACTTTTGGCTTTAAGTGGTACTAACTTTTAAACCACAAATCCAAAAAAAAAAAAAAAACATCTCCAGAAAGCTCTTATCAGAGGCAATCTAGAATAACAATTTCAAAGAAAAAGGATTTTTTTTCGAATTTTACGAACCTGCCCAAAATCAGAAATCCCCCAAAGGAGATTTGGTCCTATAGGGGTTAAAATACTCATATTAATGGTCACATGTTTTTCATGAACAATTAGAATACTCTAGAAGTCATTTGTTTTCACCATTCACTTCATATTAACCTTATTTATCATCAAAAGGCTCCTCTCTGTAGGAATGAAAATTTCACAAAATTGAACTTCTTACAAAGCTCTAAAATTGTTCGTCTCAAGTGAAAGAAACTCTTCTGAAGACTTCACTCCATGAGATGTAATATCCCTAGCTTTAAACGAAAAATCACAAAAATCCTTATTTAAACATTCAAATCATGCAAATTTATTCAAGTTGATTCAACTGACAACCTTTTCAGGGATCAAACCTGCAGCTGAGTGTAACACTGAACTATTGAAACTCATCACCATCCAAACATTTCATTCTCGAGCTCAACATCTCATAGTGCTTGAGAGAAGTGCGCCAACAAGAAACGTGAATTCCAAAAAAAACTGATTTACAATTTGCCTCACACCAAGAGGAAAACAAGCATACAAAATCCTTTTAAACCTGCAACAGATGATAAATAAATAGTGTTTTATGGTTCTCTCTAGAGAAACGAGAGTCTATTGCAAGGCATCCAAAACAGTAAATTAATTACGGAACAGTTTCCTGCTTTCATCACTCCGCTGCTTCCAAGCACTGCCTTGGATTTGTCCTTTGGACTTTAGCTCCTGCCACTGTAGCTTCATTGAGCTCCACGTTTACTTCTTCCCACCACTCTTCTTCAGCCCGGCTCCACCGAAGGCACCCTTGCCTGCGGCTTTGGCCTTCAGTTCCTTCAAAGCCTGCACCAAAAAAACACTCGTCCAGGTGAGAAATCAAAATAAAACAGTGCGAAATTGCTTATTTTGTTCACGTAGGAGCCTGGTATGTTAACAATTCCCTGCAACCAGACATACATGTTCCTTCAAAGCCTGAAGGAACATAAAATACAACACTTTCTGTACTCATAGGAGCCTGGTATGTGAGCTGCAACTAGTTGTTCCGTATCTACATGTTCCTTCAATGCCTGAACAACAAACGTAATGACACTCTTGTGTCCATATAACATCCTCAAGCACATGAGAAGAAAAGCAAATACAACGTGGTATGAAATCTCTCATCACATACGAGCCTGCAATTCACTGCAACCACAGTTCAAAATCAACTGAAACGTAGCTCACCTTCTCCTCATCTCTCTTCTTCTGGATATTGGCCAGGTCCGTCTGCACCAAAACAATCATGTCAGATGAAAGCGTATCCCATGTAGGAGCAGATCAGAGCAAAACCCTAGCCATGGACAAAAACCATAAAGAGCTTCACAAATTTACCTCATCGTACTCTTTTTCCTTGCCCTTGGGCGCCTTTAAGGGCTTCAGCTTGCCACCTGCACCAAAACCAAAAATCAACCACCGCAACTAGCAAGTGAAAAGAAAAAAACCCTAAACCCTCAGCAAAAAACTCCAACCCAAAACATGAAAGAAAAAACCCAACAATTAGGGTTACCACAAACCATAAACGAAACTCAAAGAGAAAAAAAAGGGGAAAATCCATGCTCAACCACAAACAACACCACATACCTTGTCTTCCTGACATGGCTGGTGAAGGTGCGAAAAAGATTGCAGTGAAGGAGGAATTGCTGGCGGAGGAGACTCGAGATGGCGCAGACAGGCAATGGAAGACGTGTTGGTGGGTTTATATGTGTTGGGGCGGCAGCCGCTTGAAGCTTTTACTTTTTACTTTTGCTTTTACTTTTGTCAAGTTGGGGGCGGGTAGTAGTCAAGGTCGGTGTAGAAGGTGGTATCAGACGGGTATGTAGAGCGGGTATGGGAGGCGGGTATTGGTGGGCTCGAAGGGATGCGCGCAATTGGTGATGCGTTGCAAGCGAGAGAGAGAGAGAGAGAGAGAGAGAGATGCATAGTGACTCGAGGGATGTCGAGTGCGAGTCGTTGCGGAGATCAAAGGTTGCTCGACCTCCATAGCCGTGTGTTAGGGCTCTCCAAGTGGAGCTTGCGAGGAGAGCAACCGGAGCAGAGAGCGAGGAGCGCGACGATTCCGACTTGCATCGCTCCAGCAAACCTAACTCTCTCGCCAGGGGCTCTTTCTCTCTCGTAAGTGCTCCTTGACGATCTCGAATTCGGATACTTGTGTGGAGTCTTGTTTCTAGCTCCATTGAGTGTGTTGTCGGCCCTAACATTCGCTCGTGTGTTCTCTTTCTTTGTTGTGAGTGATCTCTTGAGAGAATTCTGATGGTTGCGTATGGATTTCTTGTTTCTAGCTCAATTGACTGTTATTGCTTGCATCGCCTCTATCTCACTGCTTACCTAACATTCTCACAGAGCGTGTTGCATGTTTTGATCTTGAATTCCGATTGTTGTGTGCGGAGTGCTTGTTTCTAGCTCAATTGAGTGTGTTTCCTGTTTCTTGTCGCTCGCATCCTTCGTGGTTGATGTTTTCAGCAGGATTGCTGTTTCTCTGACCTGAGTGCTTCTTGACGATCTCTTGGCAATCCCTAGAACTCGGAGGTTGTGTAGATTACTTGTTTCTTCCTCAAACTGATTGTCTGGTTGTTGTCGTGTGCTCAATTGAAGAGCTGTTTTGATAAGGCTTTTTGTTGTTGGAATGGAAGCTCACGTTGCGTGCGATTGTTCTGATGTTTGCGGTGCAGGGAGCTGGGAGTGAGCATCCAGGATGCGTGCGGGTGCTAGTGCGAGAGGGAATTGCGAGGGTAGCTCTGATTGTGTCTGCGAGGGTTTTAAGAGGGAGTGAGGGATGTGAATTTGCTCTTCGGCTACTACAAGATTACATGATTCGCCACCCGGGAAGGTAACCCGGAGCTTGGGAGCCAGGCAACGACGATGTAAACCGGTTGCTCTTCGGCGACCAGATTACATGATTCGCAGCCGGAGAAGGTAACCCTGAGCTTGGGAACTAGGCAACGACGATGTAAACCGGGAGCATATGGTTTGGCGGCGAAACATGATCATGGCGTCCACCTCAGATTATGATCCTCCCGAGGGCGATTGCTATCAACAAGCTCACAGCGCGCCCTAAGATGCTAGCAGCAGATTCAGCTGAATTCACGATGGACGAAGTGGAGGTGACGCCCATGGAGGAGGACGAGGCGCTGGGCGTTGTAGTCCCGCACTCGTTTGAATGCGATTTAGGTATTTGCGGAGGGCGGCAGAACGGCAGCCATGTTCACAGCGAGGAGTGCATGGCCAGTACTAGCAGCAACCATGACAGAGTCGAAAGCAGCAACGATGGTAAGGCCATTTCAGCGATTGAATTTATGGTTGTGGATGCTTGCAGTTCAGAGTCTGAGGCTGTTGTCATGTGTGCAGAAGTTTGCAGCCGCACAGATGTGTGTTACGAGGAGAGTGATGGTTGTGAAGCAGAAGCTAGTGGGAGGGACGATGCTGCAGTCTCTGCAAAGAAAGATCATGTTGAGCTCGGGCGGTCTTTTCAGATGGCGGTTAGTGTCCACGACTGGGCTCTGGCGGAGAGTTTGGTGCCTTTGGCCGACCCTCAGAGACTCAACGATGGCTTGTGTATTGCCTTGGATTCCATCTGGTTCTTGAGGTGAGAGGTCAAGTATTCTGCGTGAGGTTTTCTGATGTGGCAGCCATGATCAGAACATGTGTTGGATAGTAGAGTGGAGGGATTGCGTGAAGGAAGTAAGCTGAGCCATTTGTGGATTGTTTCCAGTACAACAAAGGAACTGGCGGCTGCCACACGGTTGATTGAGAGGTTGATTGTTGCGGGTGCTCATGATTTTACAAGAGCAGCGCTCCGGACTTCCTTCTTGGCTTCATGTGTATCAGCCTGCCGATCTCGGACTATGAGCCTGGCAGACACTGTCACTGTAATGGCACAACGGTAGGATTCTCATTTGCCAGTTTCTTTACATTTTTAATAATCTAGATGGCTTGTTTGGTAAATGTTACAATTGTTAAGGATATCTACGCTGGAGAAATAATTAGGGTCTATTTTCAGGTTGAGGGAGAGGCTCCAGGAATGCAACGGTGATGAGATTCTGAAAGCAGAAGCTGCAGCTAAAGTACAAAGATTCACTGAATGGGCGTTGAAGTGCATCGGTTCACACTCTCGTGGGAAAGGAGCGCATCCTGGATCATCCGGGGACATAAGCATGGCGATAATACACAGCTCGGCTGTGGAGTCACGGCTTCAGCTTCTAGCATTCAAGAGGTTTCTGGAGCTCGCAGGTGCTCGGTTGACGAAAAAAGATTACACAGAAGCATTTGATGCAGCGTGTTTCCCTCTCACGCTGTTTTCCAGCGCCATAGATCCTGGATGGGCCACTGGCATCGCAGCAAGTGCCATGCAGGGCCTGCTTGGGCTACTAGTTGAAGGAGGTGCAGATAATGTCAATCAGTGCTTTTTGGAAGCTGCAAGGTTTGGGAGTACAGAACTTGTCCGAATATTGCTCCAGGTAATAATCTGCGTGCTTCTTTTTTTGTTTGTGCTGTTTTGAAGCGAATCACTCTCAGGGTTCAGCTTGAGCTGAATATGAATGATGTACTGTCTGTAGATTGCACAAAGGAACGGTGTGGAGTTGGATGTAGACTTGGCGTTGGGGTTTGCCTCCCACTATTGTAAAATTGGCACTATGGAGTGCCTGGTTGAAGATGGCAAAGCGGATTCTTTTTTGGGGCCTCTCATGAGAGCTGCTGAACGTGGTTGCATGGAGGTAAGCCGTTTCAAGCCATTTTTGTACTACCATGTATCAGTACAGATTCTATAGTAAAGTTTTGTGTGATTCTTGGTCAGTAGATTTGTGGTAATGGTGGGATATATTATTTATATCATGTATTCATCAATGGAACTACAACTAATATCGCATCAATCGTTTTTGTGTGGGACAGGTTGTCCATTGGTTTGTAGAGAGGGGTTGCAAAGACATGGAGCTATGCTTGGCTTTGACTGCTGCGGCTTCTAGCAGCCGTGTGGAAGTTGCTGCGTTTCTTTTAAGTCACGTTCCTCACCATGTCTTGCAGACGCTCAGCGCCGAGATCCTCAAGGTATCCAAGCAATTTTTTCCCCTATCTGCTTACCAATCCTTTCCCTTATCTGCTTACTAATCATTTCCCCTTTTCTTTTGCAATTTCTGTACCAAAACTCATGTTTCTAGCTGTGTTGCCTAGGCCGCAGGTGAACGCTCCGGCGGGTCCCTTAAAGGCATAGCCTTTCTGTTACAAGCTGACTTCCTGAACAACCCGGAGGCAACCTACAGGATAGCCGACAGCATCGCCAAATCTGAGGACGAGGCCATAACTTCAGAGCTAAGGTCATTTCTCCTAGAAGAGTGGTCAGAGGAGGCATTTCTAAAAGGGCGCTTGCTGGGCGAATCTCACCACCTGAACGTCATGCGTGCCCTGAAGCGAGGCTCCTCGCCTCTCCACTTGCAGGAGCTCCCTCTGCAACTGCAGGTTAGTATCCTATGTTTTCTATATTCAACCAACTCTATACATCACTTCACAACATTCAAGAACCAATCCTAGGGCGGCGTCTTGGGTTGTAGTCCCAACAGTGATTAACTCCTTTTTAGAATGGGCCATGCTCACAGACATCTATGTCTTTCCTTCCTTTGATAGCCAATCTGCTTCATTTTCATTCGCCTCTTCTAGTGGTTCTTAGCTCATTTAGGGATTCATTGAAATGGAAGGCCGCCCTAATACTAGTTCTAGAAAGTTGTGTCCATCCAATTATTTGCTGTTTCAACACTAAAAATAAATTCCTTATATTTCAGTAGGATATTAGTCGAACTCTATCATTTTCAATGGGCCATGTGATGATTTCAGGTCACGGTGGCGTATCTCCCGCTGTATAAAGAGTGTGTTGCGTCCAATGGGGTGGTTCTCTCTCAGTGGCTCAGAGGCCAGCTTGTGGAAGCTGCACTGAGGCTGAACCAAGGAGGGGGGGTTTCCGCAGAGGAGGTGTTTATGAAGTTCAGTAAACACGAGCTTCTGTCGGTTCTGGAGTCTCGGCTGCCGGGGTTCTTGCTCGCGTCTGGAGGCAAGTGAACGAGTGTAATTAGAGCCAAGTGTGATGACTTTGGTGTCATGGAAAAGGTTAGTGACATATGTGGGTCAGGCTTCAGCAAATAAAAAGATTACCACGCCGGTGATCATGGTCCTTGTGTTCGTTGTCAACTGTCTGGCCTGCTCATGTTTGGTTTTGTAGCGTGATCATTTGTTGGTTGAATTGCTTTGGGTCCAGAGTGATATGGAGTTCAATTGAGGCGTTTTTTTTACTCTCTTATAAATTTCGGAGTTGCTGTGCAGTGAGTAGGGAAATACTTATTAGTGGCATTCAACGGGAATTAGTGGTGGTAACCACCAATATGTTGAATTGAATGTTGAGTGGAAGGTGATCGAATCTTGTTAATGCCTAATTCTTTGTTGATGTGGTATTTTGTAGAGGATGGTTGTTGAGTGGGTGAATTTGTGACTGAGAGTCTCTTTTGCAGCTTTTTGTCTTGCAGCTTTCCCTATGTGATAAGGTGGAGACACCCAATTCCAATCACCCACCCAAATCTGCTATGTAGAGCAACCCAATTCCGATTGGAGCAACCCAATTCGGATCACCCATCCACCCACAACCTCTCAAAAAATCTTTAAAATGTCAGTAACTAAAAATAGTCAGAAGTGGCATTGGGTCACGAGGTGTGCAATTTTTGGTTGCACCACCACACTTGAGCTCCTCATTGGTGGCCTTGCCTTGAAAGTCTCAGAAGTGGGTGTGGAATTGGGTCACGCATGTTTATCGGAATTGCATGGCATGTCTTCTCTCTTTTACTCATTGTTACTTGTTAGCATTGGGCAAAGGAAGCCACAAAATCCAACCCACCTCATAACAACTACTACATACTCTATAGAACAACCATGAGCTTTGGTGGTTTTTGGGCTTTTAAATTCTATATCAATTCCAAATTTTTGAGATTAAATATGAAAAAAGGTTTGTTGGGTTTCATTCCTAATTCTGCATCTTTCTACATAATTTCTTTTGACATACAATGTCATTTGAGACCCCAACTGGCTTTAGTTATTGGAATTGGATGTCTCTACCTTAGTCTCTTTTATCTTTCTCAATGTGACAGTCTCCTACATCTTTCCCTATGTGACAATCTCCTAAACTAGTTGTTTACATTCAACACCAATGTGGTTGCCTTCCATTGACAATCAATCACCATCTTCTTCCCAAATGACAAGAGCACAGACACATGTCTATGTAATAGGAGTTATTATTCACTACGATGGCAAGCTAGGTTCTGGTGTTCTCACTAGCCACTTAATCAATCCATTCTATATTTTTAAAAACACAAAAATAAGACAATGTCTCCTACCATTATCCACAAAAGGTCAAGTCAAAGAAAAGGTCCCCAACATGTGAGCTATAGCGGCTAGAGAGCCTTTGTAAAATTGCCTTGCAACTTGTCTCCAATCTCTTCTATGGAGCCATACTGTAGCAGCTCATGGGGCTTTCGCTTATGAACAATGCCATGCTATACAATAAGGAGTCGTTTGCAAAGGCTTGTATGTGCCCTTTTCTTCCTTCAAATGTGCCCTTTTTACTGAATTGGCTTATATAAGAAAAATTATTGAGTTTTAATTCCTAAAGGACCAAGGCATTTTACAACATTATCTCTACTCCAATGATTAAAAAGTGCAAAGATGATTCATTTGAGAATGCAATAATATGATCTTCTTCTAAACTTGTATGAGATGACACGGTAAAAATTTTGTGAATCTTGACTGTAGAGATTGAAAGATAATTGTAGTCAAAGTGAGAATTTTTGTCCCCGAACTGAGACTTGGTCCATTAGGGGTTAAAGTACTAAAATGTATCAAAAATAGAAAAATGATTGCTACATATACAATTCTAAAAATAATAATTACATATTGATCATAATATATGTTCTGATATTTAATTATATTTTATGAGACTATTAAAAATTTATAAATCCATCAAATTTAAGTTGATCATACTACTAAAATCATAATCTGCGCAATGAACCACGCAACGATCAACCACGCAGTCAACCGTGCAGTGAACTATAGAAACGCTACAGTCAACCGCGCAGTGAATCATGTTACCTTTTTTTTAATATAGTTTCCAATATAAGAACTATATTAAATAGTTGGACTAATGCGTTGCAAAGCAAGTGCCAATTGCTGGTTTCAATATATATTATGAGAAAAATTTTGTTTTTGAAAATCAACAAAGAAAAGATGAGGGAAGTGGGAACTTGGGGGGCTTAAAAGAAGGAGGGACTTAGGGAACTTGGCCCATGTATATACTCGTCGGTAGATTATACCCATGCCACTGCGCAACGCGAGTCCTTGTCTCACCGTGACTCGCTCTCTTTCCACATCATTGGAACTCCCAACACTTTCATTATATTTGGAAATGGATTACGCTTGCGTTGTATAAAAGTTTATAGTCTATTCTAATATTTTACATTATAAAAATATACAAATGGCAATGTGAGCACTTTCAAGAAGCCAATTCTTCTAAATTCATCCAGTTTGAAAATTAAAATTCATTTTCTGTGATCATAAAAAATTGCTTTCTTAAATACCGAAGAGAAGAATTCTGTACATTGTTTCCAAAATATTAGGAAGATGTGATTCCTTCATCCATCTTCTCTCTACTTCTTAGAGCATACTCCAAGCAAATATTTTTCGAATTAAGTTTGGCAAATTTTAAACCCGAAATTGGAAGAAAATGAAGAAGAGCAGACGACGAAAAAAGGAGAACGAAGGACGAAGGCAGGAGAACGAAGGAGGAAGAAAGTAGAACGAAGGATGAAGAAAGGAGAACATAAGACGAAAAAGGACAACGGAGGACGAAGAAAGGAAGAATGGGGAACGGAGACGAAGGAGAAGGAGACGTCGAGCGAAGAACTTGAAGGAGGAAAAACAGAGTCGACGGTCAAGCTTTGGCTGCTGCTTCATGGCGATGGCGATGTTGGCGATGGAGCGACTGCGCTCGCGCACGCACGCAGAAGAAGCGCACACGACGGACCTCACATAGCTGTGCATTACGTCATGTAGGAAACGAGGCCATACTCCGCAGGCTCTCTTTTGTCATCAAACTCCGCCATGGCGCTGCGCGGCGATGCCGACAATGTGAGTTCCTCCGCCGCATTCTCCTTTGCATCTGCACTTTCGGACGCGTCTTTCAACTGATTCGGTTTTGTCTTTGTGAATTTCACGCAATGCCATCGCTTTGGCTGAGTTTTTATTTTATCGGATGAGCATGTGAGAGGGATGAGCGCGATTGTGAGAGGGAAAGAGAGCGAGAGAGCGAGAGGTTCGGACTTAAGAGACGTGGAGTTTATTTGACGTGAAATTTTCGTGTGTTGCACGGGTCTAGGGTTTGAGGAATGAGGAGAGCGCGAGATGTGATAGTTTTCTAGAGGTGGATAGTCAGGATGTTGCGATGCGAGGCCCTAAGCAGTTGGATGGAGCTTTTGACTCTTGTTTCTGATTTTGCGTCTTCTCGGCAAATTATATTTTGGAGTTTTGGTTGATATTCTTCTGGATCAATTCGTCGTTCGGAGGTTTTCTCTAGTATCGATACGTGCAGATTGATTGTTAGTTCCGCGCTTATAATTTGATCAGAGAGCACTTTGCGTCCCGTAAGTGCGTTGTTAATCTGGTGAAGTTCTTATGGATATATGCAAGCGGACATGTCGGGCTGATAGGTTAAATTTTCGAGTGAATCGGACAACCTAGCGCACTTCTGCTTGTTTCTTTCCAGACTTCTGTGTTTATTGTAGTCACAACCAGTTTTTATCATAATATATATGATCGCGAGCAATGATCACGGAATTTGGTCGTTTCTTTCCTTGGCGTGGGAAATTCTTAATTACAATGTGCTTGTGACCTAATCCTGCAATGCATGTCTTGAGATTATCAGACTCTGGTCCGATGAGGTTAGGTTTCGTTGTTTCACCTGCGCTTCTAAAGGTTGAAGTAATGATAATCTGTATTTAATTGCACAAAAGTTCGAGCTGTCGCTTCTGTTTATACGGACGTTGAAGAATCATGGTCTCCAGTTATTTTGGTTCTCAGAACAAGCAAGGCGAAATGATTATTGCACCGCGGCTATTTGCGGGAACCGTATGAAGGTTTTACATTTTTGCAACTCTGGATCCGATGATGGATACTGATGTAAGGTACTATTTGTCCAATCTTCAGGGTAGGACTCCTGATAAGATGGCGGCATTTTCGGTGGTTCGGAAGAAAACTCCATTCCAGAAACACAGAGACGAAGAAGATGCTAAAAAAAGGGTAAGGATTGATGATCACAGCGTTGTGAATAAATTGCTGTTAATTGAGATTCTACAATATAGAGATAGGAATTTGCTATGGCATCACAGGAAACAAGTGACTGGTGTAGTCATTGGCGGGAGTCCTGTCAGCGTTTGATTTCTGTGTCAAGTTTCACCATGTTTGCAATTGTTACCGCTTAACAAGATGGGGTATATCTTGCAGCGTGCTGATGAAGAAGCTGCGCGCCTTTATGAGGAATTTGTGGAGTCGTTCAAAGCAGATGATGTTCCTGGAGGAAAAGCGTTCGTGCGTGGTGGAACTATCAACCCTGATGCCAAGCTTCCTACCTCTGAAAGTGCGCCACCAGGTAAGTTATGAAGGATTTACAGACACTTATGGCTGCGCACCTAATTTATCGAATTTAAAAACTATCTCGTTAATCCACGATGTTTAATGCCAAGCGTTTGTATTGAATCAATTTTTAAAACTAAATCCTATTTGACTCCTGACTGATATTTCCGCCTTGTATGGTTTTATTGGCATAGTTGCGGCTACCAAACAAGAATCTGTTGTTACTCCGGCATCTGTAACTTCCAAGAAGCCTGGCAGCAGGTTTGTTATCTTCCAGTCATTAAATTTCTCAGAATATGAATGCGAAGTTAATGTGCAGAATTCACAGTCGAGATAGCTTCTTTGGCTAGTTCGTGTTAGGAAGCTTACCAGTTCTGGTCAAGTTAAACTTTCCTCCTATTATACTGGAAAAAAGTGCTATTAACAATTATGAATACCTTTGTTATCCAGATATGTTCCCTCGTTTATACCTCCGGGCTTAGCGGCAATGGTAAATAAAGAGAAAGAGCCTGAGAAGAGGGTATGTATTTGTTTCTCCATATTATGAAGAACCCAATGACCTAGTAATTTAGAAAGTAATATTTTTTGCAAACAATAGCCACTTGAACAATACAATTCGAGTGTACCTGGAACACTGCTTTTCCTTCCAGTCAGTGTTTAGGCAATCCAAGTAAGTTGTGGCCCTAATGTACGCGGGTGGTTTTTCTGTGGTTATCCATTTTTGGAAAAAGATTCTAATAAGTCTATTGGTCTCGTTTTCGATGCATGCGATTCTATCAGAATGATGAGGAGCGCTCTAAAGACAGAGATCGAGGGAAATCTCGGAATATCGATCATTTTATGGAAGAGCTAAAACGTGAGCAAGAAGCTCGAGATAAGAGGACTGCAGAGCGTGAGAACCGCCGCACTGAAAGGAGATCACAAAGCACTGGAATGGTATTATTTTTACTCCCTTTTCATTTTCTTTCTTGTGTATCAGGTTAACAAACGCTGGCAGCTTAAATTGTGCAGGCGTCTGTGTGCGTAATTTTTAATTACCACTTTCGTGCCACTTCAATTTGGTTTCACATCGTTTGGATGCTTTATTTCCATCTAGGTTGATTCGTAGGAAAAGGGGTGGTTGAAATTGTTGAAATCATAAATTTTTATATCAATTTTTTAAAAATTAAAATTTGTATATTTAAATTATTTATTTATTTAATTTTCTTTTTGTAACGGGCCTAACATCTGAAATTTCTGCCAATTGTTGTCTATCATTTTTGGGCAAGGGCAGCAGGTTGATCAGATGTTCATGGGAATGGATGAAATGTCTCTTGACCTTGACGATAAGCTGGGATCTTTCGATGAGGGCGACCCACAAACTACTAATCTCTATGTGGGCAATTTGGCCCCTCAGGTCATACTTCATGATCATACTCATTGACTCCTTTCTGAATTGTTGCTTACGGGCTGTGATTATCCTTTTTCCTTTTCACTCCAACCTTCATCTTGTGAAGTTTGTTATTGCAAATGTTACTTCCCACAGTAAGTTGTTCTTGCAACCGCAATAGAAAAGTCTGCTCCTATAATGACAGCAGTACTAGTCTGATTAGAGGCCTTGTGGTACAGGTCGATGAAAACTTTTTGCTAAGAACCTTCGGGCGTTTTGGGCCCATCGCCAGTGTCAAAATCATGTGGCCAAGAACAGATGAAGAGCGCCGCCGGCAGAGAAATTGTGGTTTTGTTGCGTTCATGAACCGCAATGAAGCGCAGGCGGCCAAAGATGAGATGCAAGGTGCTCCATCTTTCTGTCTCAGATATGACATGTCGTCAATGCAGCTATTTGTAGATTGAAATTTCAGTTATATTCTTGCTATACGCATGTGAATGTCTTTATGTTACTAATGTGAAAGTAAATGACGCAGGAATAATCGTGTACGACTATGAGCTGAGGATTGGTTGGGGAAAGTCCGTATCTCTTCCTGCACAAGCACTTCCTGCTCCTCCGCCGGGTCAAATGGCTGTTCGGGCTAAGGAGGTAGATCTAATAAGGATATAACAATGATGACTCCCATTCCTTTGTGTCTGAAAGTTGAGTCAGTATCTGTCAAGCATGCAATGCTTTTGATATGGGTCGAAACGCTATTTCAGTTTCTTCTCAAGGTTAAAGTTTCATTTGCAACGTTATAACTTTTGTGGTTTTGATGCACTGCTGTGCTCTTTGCAGGGTGCAACAGCTTCCACAGTTGCCTGGTCAGGACCTGGTGGTCCATCCATGTCATCCATCTCTGGCCAGAATGCAGAATTGGTGAGTTTGGATTCTTTTTTGTGACCGTTGCTTAGCAGAGACCTTATTATATGTGAATCTCAATTTTAGTGTTTTTATTCTGAACCAGTGTGATATTGTCTCTGCGCTCAGGTTGTGACACCCAATGTGCCAGATATTCAAGTTGTGCCACCAGAAGATGAGCATCTTCGTCATGTTATAGATACGACTGCTATGTATGTCCTGGATGATAATTGTGCCTTTGAGCAAGCTATCATGGAGAGGGGCCGAGGCAAATCGCTGTTCAAATTCCTATTCGACCTAACATCGAGTGAACACACTTACTATATATGGCGGCTCTATTCCTTTGCGCAGGTATCACCTCTTACTAAGGATCGTCTGATCACAGTAGATAATGGCTAGTCACGTCGTTTATCGTGTGGTGGTTGCAGCAGCTGGTCCAAATATTCAATTTGTACATATTCGCCGGTCTAATAGTAATAAGAAATATCTTTGTACGTTATCATCTTCGAGAAGCTTTTGTTCTGTAAGTAATCCTGCAGAATCATGGGGATCTTCTTGTGAGCTCTCGTGGTACAAACTCGTTCTCTATCTCTATCCAGAAAGGGAGTTGTAGGTATATAGCCTGTGAGAGGTTCTGAACTAGCTGATGACAAGGGTGTGACGGTGAATTGTAGGGAGATACTCTTCAAAGATGGCGGACAGAGCCTTTCATCATGATAACTGGGAGTGGGCGGTGAGTAAGGATATATACGTATATATTTGTGCCTGCATTCAAATATTAGTGCTGCTGGTGGTTTTAGTCTGACGAGAACCCTACCTCAACTTGACACAAATATCTCTCGATGCCTAGTACCATGAGAAATGGGCATCTCTCTTTTGATGGAGAGGTGCGTTCACCACTGGCCGACATCTATCTGGCGGCGCACGTACTGGTAGCTTGTAACGTATGTACCTTTATTCGAAGCAGATTCATCAATTATAGGGACCAAGCAGCCAACCTTCGATAGGTCTCACTTGACACAAATTCCCCCGTTTTGAACGTCTAGTCACCCTACTCTAGACCACGTCACCCTACTGCCGCGATATAGTGTGTAAGCTGATCCATGCTGATCGGTGCATCTATGCATTAGCTGTAAACAGTATGAGTCTGTGAACTGTCATAAATTGGTAAGGTCATGCTGTGTCACTGGAAACCCAGCTTTTCTATGATGGAGTCTTTAGATCGCTTTGTTCTTGGCGTGTTTTGGTTGAAGTTTGTAGTTTGTTATATTCTGCACTGACATCCTTCGATACTTAAGAGGCTTCTTGCTGAGTTATGGAGAATAGGCCAAGAATTAAGTATGGCGCTTCATGCGAATACTGGTTAATTCCTGTTTTTATCTTCACAACTCAACTGGCGAGAAGCGACTTTGTCTTGACAACATATGTTTCTTGGTTTGTTTCTTGCAGATGGATACCTCCAGCTTTACCTGTCCAGGATTATAGCAAGAGTCCTAAGCGTGAGAATTCTACGGCCACCACTTTTGCTGCTGGGAGAGGCCGAGTAAGCAGATCTTCCTTCCTAGGCTACGAGAGGCTCTCAATTTCTCTGACAGGCCATAGTTTGAGTTACTTATCCCTTGGGCTTATATTAAGCAGGCTTAAATTTGTTCTTTGTTTCTATTTACCGTGGCGTTAAATATTGCATCACTTGAAAAGATGCGGAAAATAGTGCATTGGAAGTTATTGAGAAAGTTACTTTGTCATTATCACAGTGAACAAATCAATACTTTGGTTATTATAAGTATTCAATCTTCCTGAAAAGTAGTATACCCGTTTTGATGTTTGCCTTTCTCCAGAGATTGGAGCAGGAGCGAGCATTGACTGATGGCCAATGTGACGAATTCGAGGATATGCTGCGGGCATTGACACTTGAAAGAAGTCAGATTAGAGAAGCGATGGCTTTCGCCCTTGACAATGCAGAGGCTGCTGGAGAGGTATCATGGTGGTCATGGTTGTTCACTTATTTCTTAGTAATATTACAACCAAAGCCGTTAAGAGTGAAAGACTTCTACACCTTTGTTCTATGAGGTGATATTCTGCCGCTTGAGTTAATAGTTTCTGGCTGAAAGCCTGAACTCATTCTTAGTGGGAACTAAAGATGTATACGTCTTGTGACAGGTTGTGGAGGTGTTGACAGAGTCATTGACTTTGAACGAGACTCCCATTCCAAGCAAAGTGGCGCGGCTAATGTTAGTGTCTGATGTTCTACATAACAGCAGCGCCCCTGTGAAAAACGCATCTGCTTATCGCACATTGTTTGAGGCGCGCCTCCCGGACATCATGGAGAGTTTCAATGACCTCTATCGGACTATCACTGGTCGAATTACAGCAGAAGCTTTGAAGGTAAAAACAGGAGAAGTTGCATCAAATATTTCATAAGAAGAGCTCTTCGGATGTTTACTCTGCATGATACATTAATCTGGTTATTTGGTAATAGGTCTAATGCGCCCCTTCAAACCACTAGTCAATCACACTTCACTTACCAGCTGTTCCTTGCTGTTATGATTCGATTTCGTTATTGTAGTTGAACCTGTGGCATGCCTTGGTTTTGGCAGGAACGTGTGTTGAAAGTTCTTCAAGTCTGGGCAGATTGGTTCTTGTTTTCAGATTCGTTTATCTCTGGCTTGCGTGCCACATTCATGCGGCCAGGAAATTCAGGTGTGCCTCCTTTCCACACTCTCTGTGGGGACAGCCAGCCTTTGAAAGAGAATGGAACTGGAACAGAAACGCGTGAAGGGTTTTTCTCATCTGAAGGACCTGATGGAGCAGTAGGTCAAGATGCAGCTCTAGCAATGGGAGAGGGTGCTGCAGCGCGTGAGCTTGCGAGTCTGCCCATCGCTGAACTGGAACGGCGATGCAAACACAATGGCCTTTCAATTCGAGGGGGCAGAGAGGTTATGGTAGCTCGTTTGCTGAGCTTAGAAGAGGCGGAAAAGCAGAAGAATCAGGAGCGAGAAGAGAGCATAGCAGCTCAAGGTTTCTCGAAACCAATTGTAGTGCCAGCAAAGGAAAGTAGTGATACTGGAGTTCGAGTGCGAGGCGAGGAAACTAAAGGAGCATGGACTGAGGTTGGGAATGGATGGCGTGAAGTAAGCCGATTTGAAAGGCTTCTACAAAATCTCAGTGATGATGGTGACCACAACAGAACTGCAGGTTATCAGAACACAGCCCTACAGTCGAAGTCAGGATATCCTGAAGTAGAAGACGCTAGATTAATGGATACTAACATGCATACTGGAGCTACTATTTTGAGTGGAGTGGCGCCTTCGACATTGCTCATCCCTATGCCTGGCTTGCAAGTTTTTGGAGAGAAGCTTGAAAAGGCTGAACCGCTGCTTCCAGCGTCCAAGTGGACACGAGAGGACGGTAGTGACGACGAAACCGAGGACGCTAAGGGTTTGGGTCTAGGCTACTCCTCAGATGGCAGCGAGGACTTGGCAAAGACGGAAATAAAAGGAGTCAAACAGGAGTACTCTGTTCCAGACAGCACTATGGACGAAGAAAGACGGTATGATTCTAGTTTTAACCTTTTGCTAGAGACTACGAAGTCTTATTATCTGCAAAAAGTTGCGTATACACTAACCTTGATACAGGCAAAAGCTGCGAAAACTTGAAGTAGGAATGATTGAATACCGAGAGTCTCTGGAAGAGCGTGGACTGAAGAACCATGAGGAAATCGAGAAAAGAGTTGCACTTCAACGGAAGAAGTTAGAGGCAGAATGTGGCCTCTTGGAGGCTACTGCCTTGCCTAGTCGGGATAGAGACAGTAAAGAACCTGATTCAGGATTAGATCGTGGCAATCCTGGGGCATCAGGTGAGTATCCAACACTTCACATCCTTCATTTGAAACCTATCTTTAAACGCTTGTGTCATTTGTTAGCTACTGTCGTCGTCCTGCTTTTTGGTCTTGGCCGCATCACGCAGTAGGAGCGATTGACCAGATAAATCCTTTTATTTGTCGCAGATAAAGCATCAGGGGACCGAAAGGAAAGGCGGGATGAGAGGAAAGATTCCAGAGATTCCAGATCTGTGAAAAAACGAACCCGGACACGCAGCCGTAGCAGGAGCTTGCCACGCGTTAAGGAAAGAGTGAGCAGGGAACGAGACCGAGATACCGATGATAGAGGCCGGGACAGAGAAGGAAGAGATAGAGATAGGTACAGCAGTAAAGATAAAGAAGATAGAAATAGAAGAAGGGAGAGGGATCGAGAGAGAAGCGGCAGGGAAAGGGACAGGGAGAGGGACAAGCGAGGACGCCACAATTAGTGGATTTTTTTGAGTGCACTGGAGACTGCCACCCAATTTGTAGGCGGGAAGCAGGTTTTCGGGCATGCTGTAAAGTTCTGACGCTCGTTCGAATTGTAGAGTTTCCAAGGTGAGTTACATATTCAAGAACTTTCAGGTTCAGCAGTGTCTGGTTAGTTTTTCACGCTCGTCTTGAACTGGGTAACCACGCTCTAATAGTGCTTTTAAGACCAAAATCAAAATGCATTTGTAGGAATTTACAATTGCTAGTTTCACCGTGGAATAAACACTAGCCGTAATGTGTCAATCAAATTAGAAAAAAAATCCTAACCATTGAATTTCATTGTGCAACTTATCAGAGAATCAGAGGCGGCGTTTGATCATAAAAAGAAATGTTGTGAGAGCAACTTCGATATACAAATACAAGACGTGATTCTGACCTCAGAATGAGGAACACTAATACCTCTAAAATACAACTTCTTGCTTCTGCTCAACTTTGCTCCAAGAAAACCTCCCCTTCCTCAACCCAGTCTCTTCATGAGCAACATCCTTCTCCCTCTTCTCCACCTTCCTCAAGCTCTTCAGCTGCTCCGCAATGCGCTTGACGCAGCCCGAGTCACGGGGGCTGTTGCTCCTGCTCCAAGTCACCATGAGGCCCCCCGTTTTGATCTTGGGCAGCTCAAGGCGCTCCTTCTCCAGAGCATCTATCAACTGCTCCCACTGAGCCTTGAGCCGCTCCGCCAAATCGGAAGAGAGAAATGGCAGCTTGTTCATGTTAACTCTGAAGGAATCTTGGAAGACGGTTTTCATCTCTGGTTCTGTTTCAACAACCATGGATTCAGTCGGTGACTCCTTCAGGTTTTGCTCCGCCGGGGCACCTGCAGCCACTGGATCCAAGACCTGATTACTATTATCCCTGGGATATGCACCGTGATCTCTTCAAGCACCTGGGACATGTTTCTCTGAATCAGGAAAGATGACGACGTTGATGAGGAGAAGAATCCACCATTTTGTCTGTGAAGTTACCTCCATTAGCGTGAGCTTTCACGTAACAGACCTCCTCCGCACAATCAACTCGTCTGCAAGGGTACCCGCCTCCGAAGCTGGCCTTGCGCCCGTTGATCTTGGACAGCTGATTCTTTTTCTTTGATGCCACCACGAGCTCGATGCATCGGATGAACGTCTTCTTCGTAGCGGGCGGGGTTTTCGCCAAGCTCATCACGGGCGCTTCGGAGAGCCTGGCTTTCTCTTGAGTGGAGACGCTGGAGGGGCTTCGTTGAGTGAATTCTTCGCTGCTTGTGGGGGCTTCCCTGTTCACGATTGAGGTGTACTCTTCCGAGTTGAGCGTGTCGTGGAGCGCACCGTCCTCGGAGTTCTCCACAAACGTCTCGTACTCGGCTTCGTAGTCTGCGACTTCGCGCTGCCACTGCGCGTCCTCGCAGGTTTTCACTTCTTCCTCACTAACTTTCTTGTCAAGGAATTTCACTTCGTGCTTTGGGAACGCCATCAGGTTCAAGTCGGAGGGAGTTCTCCTACGCAACCGCTTCCCACCGTCGCGCCTTGGGCTCCGGGACCCGAACGTTTTTTTCTTCGGCCTCGGAGCACTGTTGGGCACAGGTCTGGGGTTGCTAGGCGTCTTCCAAAGTGAGGGCGCCCTTCTCAGCCCTGCTTTGAGTAAGTGATGCGTGATTCTGGGGTCTAAGCATCTCATGTCTTCCGGGGAGCTCGCTCTCTTCCCATTCCTGCTCTCAATGCTGCCATTTGGCCGTCTCTTCAACCTGCTTTCCGTTTCACCTTCTGTTGGGGTCCATGAAACGGGAGAAGCACCACCACCACCAGCCTGCACTGATTTGCTCACGGTCTTCGTGTCCCTGTTTTCGTTGTCGCCACTGTCTCGCAACCACGTCTCGGGATCCACTTCTTCGAACTCTATCTGAGGTGAAGAGGAGTCCTTGGTTTGATGAGCGCAGCCCTGATTGTCACGCACGCCAGCGCCGCCAAACCGAAGCGTCTTCACCCAATCGAATCGTTTGTTTCCGTTAGGGTAACCCTGGACGTTTGCTCCTCCAGTTCGCAGTAAGCGGTCCTTCATGTCATCCGAGTAAGAGCACTGCTGCTCGTCAACGTGCTCAGCTTCTGTGTGCCTCTCTCGTCTTCTTCTGTTAGGGCTCAAGTAAATCTGGGAGTTTCTGCTTGGTTTTCCACTCTCAGCAACGAAGACTTTCTCCTCGCCTTGTGCTGGAGCTTGGCACCCACTTCCTCTTGACCCAGTTCTGGGGGTGTTCTTGACAGTCCCTGAGTCGCTTCCTCTGTTCGAAGAGGTGGATGAGGCCACCTTAGAAGTCCTAACTCCATGCTTCTTTTCTTCCGATTGCCTGTGAATGACTGACGAAGACGACGATGTTGCAGGTCGTGACTCGACGCTCTTCATGCTTTGGCTGAGGCTTGGAGCACGAGGGTTACTCTTCACATCCTTCTGCGGCCCTGTCGCGTCGTCCAACAAGAGAGGCGTCTGTGGGCAGCTCAGAACAGCAGGCTTCGTGTTGTCATGGACGGGACGCCTCGATCCGTACCGCGCCTGTAGATTCGCCAGCTTCTGGCTCAGGAGCGAAATCTCTTGCGCGATCTGCTCTTCGAGGTGGTGCTGCGTGTCCATGTCCATATCAGCTGAGAAGTTGGAGTTGCTGCCATGAGCTGGTGGATACACAGGCTCTGGCATATGACTCTCGTCCAACTTCGCGCTCTGTCTCGGCTGGCTTTCGGTCGCGCTCTCCGGCGCCCAGTTCACGCCCGTTGCAGGAGTTCCTGGAAATGTTCTCCCTTCGTGCACCCAGGGCGGTGGATACACCAACGCGTCGTTGCCAGATATGTAATGACTTCCATATGTGTGTCCCTCCGCCGATGGCACATTCTGACCTCGTCCGGCATCGACGTCCACACCCTGCTCGCTTGCTTTTGCAAACTGCTCGTCCATCCTCTGGCAACAGGCTGGAGGCTCAATCCTGCTCAGGTAGGGCTTCATTTGACTCACAGGCATCGGCTCCACGTAGTAGCGAACAGCACTGGACAAATCCACCCTCTCAGTAACTGTGCAGGCAACAACCTTTTTGAAAGAGCTTAAGTGGGGAATGAAACATCACCTGGGCACACCTCGTTGAAAGCTACAAGGAGCAAATCTGGCGGCCGCACATGCGTTGCAACCACACATGGGTGGGTTGCTCCGAACGGGGCAGCTCCTGCACATGTTAGCGTTCATAGTCCAGCTGGGATTGGCCTGATGAGAGAAGCAGCAGGTGCTATTCCGAGCAGGTAGCTCATGTCCAAATCCACCGCACCCGGTCCGACCATTACTGGAATCCCGCACACAGCGACTCTCGTCAATTGGAGGAAGGGTTCCTATACAGCCGCCTGCAGCATTTTCAAGCTCTCTGATAAGAGGAAGTCTACAGTTTCACAATAATGCGCATAGAAGTGTAAGCAATTACCTGAATCGTCTGCTGAACCAGGTTTGCTCTCTGTGTGCGCTTCAATTGACTCCTCCTTCGGCCCTCTATCACACGAAATCTGATATGGCTGGTGGTATGATTGTATGATGTTCGCGTTCTGTGTGGACGACTGCAAATCTGGGTGAACATAGTGATCGTTCTGACTGGTTTCTGTGCAATCTGTCCACACAGCTCTGTGCGCTTCGTGCTGAAAATCAGCTTTCGTCCCCACGTCCTTCACAGCCTCTGCCAACCATCATTTCACCACGAATCAGCAGCTAAGTCAAGGACTACGTATGCTAAAAAGGTACATACCCTAACGCCTCTCAAATCGATACAAGGAAACTTCAGAATTCATAACTTATATACCAGACATCAACATCACATTTCAGGCTCATACCACCATAGTTGACGAAAGGAGGCTCCCCTAGAGTAGCAGGAGCATCTCTCAACGCAGATAATCTGAGCACAATCTGTTTCACTGCCGTACTGGACGCTTGCTGCACAGGTTTGGCAAGGCCTCCATCCTGATCGAGCCAGTAATTATCCATTAAAAATTTGACCGACAGTCCAACGTAAAGAACTGTCGAGGATCAATTGTACGAAACAAGGCATTAGGTTAAAGCTGGCAGTATACCTGACAGGTAGATGCACCATCGCTCTCACTACGCTCCATGACAACATGAGTAGTTGCACACGGAGCTGAGTCCTGGACATGCTCCGCATCACTGGCAGGCCTCTTTCGACCTGCAAGACTCGTGTCAGGGGCTCCAACCGATGGAAACTCTCTGGGCGTGGGGATAGTGAAGGCCTCATAGCTGGGACCAGAAGACGTTTCCGGACTCCACATTCCGATCTCTATTATCTTCTTCCTCTGCCTTGGACGCCGCATTTTCATTGTGCAAGTTTCCTGCTCAATCTGCCACAATTTGCTGATCCATTCCCTGCTACCAACCTACTGCAAATAACAGTGGCATTAGGCCATCTGCAATTATGCCCTAAAAAGTGGCAGAGATGATGCTACCAGTAGAAAATTGAGGAGGACAACGTAGGTGAGGATCAAGGGACAGCACAAGGTCACAGTGACAGGAGGAAGGGAAGAACAGGGGGGGACCGGCGGTTGCTTGAGTAAACCGTCCATGCTGCTCCAGCCGGGCCCCAGGTTGCTGTACCCATGTCTCCTGTACGTACTGCCGACCTTTGAATACACATACCTCACGAATCGGTGCGCCTATAATCTTGTGAAGCTCACTGATGTGTTGTTCTCGAAAGAAATCCGCTGCAGGTTTGAGTTCCCCATCTGAAGGCCACGCGAGTTAGCAGACTACACCAACCACGAGTTCATCAGTTTCCCTGTACATTCACCAGCAACTCACACGACTGACGGTTACTTCCCCAGGAAGTCCATGCCGGTAGGTCAAACGTGAAGGTTGGCAATGAAGTTTCAGACAAGAAAAAACCATGTAAATGATCGTCACATTAAAACGTTTGCAACTGTACACTTTCCTCTCTCAAATTACAACCTCGACTTTATTGAGGGAGCTCCTGTCCCTTGCCTCTCGTCAATATTAACAGGTCTTACTCTACTTCCGCAGCTGTACAGCACCTAAGATCTGATGATGGCATAGAGCCTCCATTGATATGCGGCTACAAACAAAGAAACGCCTCCCTCCTGCTTCGCATGAAGGCTATCTTCGTAGCACACTGACACATAATAAAACAAACAACGCAGCAGTCATGATGTGAACCAACTAACCTCCCTGAACTCCAAAGTAGGTCTTCTACTCACAAGACTTGACAGTGAAGTTTGAAATAGACAGAGTGCACGCCATCGACAATTGGACAAACCCTAATCTCATGGAGCGTGAAAACAATATGAGCAACCAAGACCCAAACACTAAATTGGAAGCAGTTCACCTCTGATCGTCTATTCACAACACTTTCTACACACAATACAATTTGCCATCTCAGCTTGAGGTCAACAAAACACAAACCACGAAATAGACATCAACAGTTGGAAAAACCCTAGATCATGGAAATGCGATCACACCAGAATCAACAGTAAAACTGGAAGCAATTCACCTCTGACCGTCTATTCACAGGATTTTCTACACAACAAAATGGTCGACAAATCACCATCAGACAAACCCTAAATGCAATTACAACACAGAACTGGGAAGAAGCAATTCTTCACCTCTACTCAATTTTCGCGGTCTCTTCCTTCTTGATCTCGCCCGTGGGATCCAACGCCTTCAACGGATTCTCGCCCTTGACCCACCAGCCGACGCCGAACAACACCACCCCGGCCATGATCGCCGTCCCCCACGCCTGCGAGTACGTGCGCCCGTACAGGCGCACGGCGTTGTCCCACTGCGCGCGCAGCGTCACGGCGTCCGGATTCTCCTTGTCCGGCGGGTTCACAGGCGGAAGCTTGTAGTCCTTGAACCCCTTCGTCTCCGGAGGGTTCACCGACGAGGCGAAAGATCGCACACCATTCAAGGCAAAAACTGGCGCCGGAGGCGTGGAAGTGGTAGGGAGAGCGCACCGATGGAGGGATGCGAACTCGGGCAGAAGCAGGGCCCGCGCGGATCGCCCAGTGGTTGCAACCAAGTTCACCGTCGTCGCCATCGCCTTCCCCGCCATTGCAACGAGACAGAGTCTGCTTCGAAAAACCCTGCTTTCGTCTGCTGACTGCAGCTTTGCCGTACATACAGGGAACGTAATATACTGCGGCTTGACCCGTAGTATGTATTATACGTGACGTACATACATATAGAATACATGACCATCTCAAGCATGTAGTAGGTGCACTAATGATCTAAATTAAAATAGTCATGTGTCATTTGATCACGCTCGACACATATACAAACTTTTGAAACTATTGTGTACATCAATTCTAACACCTTGTAACCCAAATGTGGCTTCTCAGACCTTTCAGGGTTAAAGTTTAGCACGACCGGAGGTCATTTCAATATTTGAGCCTTATCATGTTCAAACACGACACTATACATGTAGAATATTGTGGTTAGCGATGGCATGTTCTAAAGTTCAGGGTTAATGTGATCACATTTCAACCTATGTCACGTCGCCACCTCATCCCCACATTAATCCCCACCTCATCCCCACATTAATCCCCACCTCATCTCCGTCACTCCACATTAATTTTGTGTCAATAGTTTTGAAACATCCCACACTCTTTTTTGTAGGTACCATATTTGATGTGGGTTAAGAACTGAGGTGGACCACTGAAATCTGGGTTTACAGTAACTAGTGCGGGTATTTCGAAATAGTTTGGTCCACAGTATATACAGTGAACGGTGTACTTGATTTTAGGAAAAAGATGTATAAACAGCATCATTTTATTAACCTTGAGTCCTCATTCTCACGACAATGTACACAGCTGAGTCTAATTTCCACCCCAGGCTATTAGAAGTCAAAACATCAATACCATGTTATACAAGGCAATGAGTAACTACATGAGTGTTGTCTGCTTGAACTCCTCAGTGATAGATTTCATGCAGCTTTCGTTGCTCAACCACAGCTCCTCCGGCACTTGCAACGTCAACGACAACACCTGAGCACGAGTTACAGAAACACCTTCAGAATGGTCACCTTCAACTTCACAACATGCTCGCAAGATTATACAACATTTTGTGGCATTTCTTAACGATCAGAATAGCTTGGCCGATACATACAAATTAGAGTCAAATTGACTCATTCTTTATAAGTCATTGGAGCCCAGCATCAGATCTAGACATCTCAACCTTTCTGTCCGTTCGAATCAGTTTCGTTAGCAAGTGCCGCTGTTTACCACCGGCGTCAATGGATAGCTCAACGGAGTAGCTCCTGGACACCGGTTCCACAAGAATGTAGTTTAGGAATCCCACCACACTCAACATAAAACATTCCCTCCTCGTTACAGATGTCTGTCAAGGATAAAAACTGGCCTGTGATTTGTATTTTACTATTGGAGACCGTCACAATGCCTACAGTGATGTGTTGACTAATACGGGAATCACCAAGCAGCATTGCTGCATGATCAGACTCACAGCCAATACCTTCCGGATATCTCTATTACATTCTTTGGACATTCACCGTTCCCTTGGGATGGGAGAAAATAACTTAGGAAAATGCTCACATTCGTTGTACTAGATTGCAAGTGGCCCATTGATTGAGTAGCAATCAAGGGAGTTGAAAAAGAATGAGCAGTGAGGAATATGTACCTGTTAGCGCCTCCATCTTGCATCAGATCAACTCCTAGCAGCTCCGCCTGGATTAATACATATTTATACCCAAGACCAACTGTGAACACAACAGAAGGTGTTCACGCACTAAGCAGCTACACTACCAAAGTTAGTCCACCAAAATGCAAGAGAGGTCACCATTCTATCACTCCATGTTGTGATCGATCCTCTTCATTCACACATCAATATTGTTACATGAGCATGAAGAACGACAGATTGAGATACATGAAAGGTGAAACCTTATCTATAGCAGGAGACTTCTTGTATTGGGCAATTATCGCTTCGCCGACCTGTAATTCGGTTCGGTGTTAACCAATCAAGAAGTAGGAAAACAGTACCCTTCCCCACAAACGGTGAAAACTTGAGAGATCACTTACCTCTGCCGCTGAGCCTGACAAAGTGCCCGATTGAGCAGGACCAGTGAAGATGCTCAAGTTCAATTCTGCTACTTCTGGATCATGTGCCAGCACCTGCAAGATCATAAATATCCATCCCTGACGAACTATGAATATGCTCACTTGATTCAGGGTTGAGTGAGGAGGAGAAAATGACCTCAATTCCACGTATTTTGTCACGAACCCATGATTCAGGGTAAGCGTACTCATATCCATTCGCCTGCACCCCCCTCAGAGCACACCTGCCGAAACCACATTCAAACTCCCACGCACTAAACCCTACTAATCCAAGATTCGCACTGTAAAATGACCACTGCATACATTGCGTTGGTCGCACTCGAAGACGCTGGTGGGCAAGAGACGAGAGCCGCTGCCATCAAGGAGACCGCCAATCTACCGCCACAGTTCACTTTGCCTGCTGGGACCTCATTCTCCACAACTTGTGCATTGGAACGGATCAACTTCATGGTACTCCTACCACAAATGCTGCGCCCACATAATGCTTGCGCCTCCATGTTGAGATTGCACACCTGAAATCATCCAACAAGAGAGGAGCAACCCACATCAAACCATTAGCCACAACGAATGAGATGACCATTCAAGACTCTTCAATGAGCTAGCCATGCATTTGGCATTTGCTTCAAAACAAGCAAAAGCTGCCAAACTAGCTCACTAGTCATGTCACACTGATTTGAACTTCAATTTCTGTGTAGACATGAGACCCATCGAAGACGTCGAATTGATCCAAATTACGACAACGTCGGAGAATGCCTTCGGGGAAAATGGAATATGGAACAAGAGGGAGGTACCTGGAGGGAATTCATGGCGTTGTGGAGGTCGGAGGAGATGCAGAGCCTCTAAGTTGGTGTGTTGGGAAGCCAAGCGGGTGCCATATCCACATTGGCTTTCCAGGGACACTCACAGGTTCTCTGGACGTTCCCAGGGAAAGATTGTTCCCATGTTCCCAGCTACTGTAGTGTACCGTATGGTGACATTCAAATTGGCGTTTGGGCAATTCCAGGGATGTTGTCCCAGGCTGCTGCCAACTTTGACACCCTTCACAGAGCTGAATTTTTTTTATTTTACCCCTGAAATTTTTGTTATTTTACCCTGAAAATCACATCCCAAATCTACCAACATGTGTAGTTGTGAGAAAGAGAGGGAAAAACCAACTTCCAACTTTGACACCCTCCCTAGGGTTGAGAGTTTGTTTGTTAACATGAAATTTTTGACACACGGTTATCTTTATGTTGATAACATGTGGGAAAATTTTCAAGGCCATAAAATGTATTCAAAAGAAGATATTCAAAATTTACTAGTATGGGGGTTGGTTGTGGGAAAAGTTTCACAGCTTCCAACTTTGACACCCTCCCCAGAATTCAAAAAAATATATATGTCCATGAAGTTTTGGGTATGAAGTCACCTTCACGTCAAATACAAGTGTGGAAAATTTCAAACCCAAAATATCTACACAAAAAAATATATACCAAGTCTACCAACATGTGTTGTTGTGAGAAACAAAGGGGAAAGCTTAGAAGAAGAAGAACGAAGAACAAAGGGGGGTTTGAAGCGTCCGGAAGGGGTTGGTTGTTTTCAAGTTTACGTTTATGTAGGAGTATCAACATAGATGTTGAATTGCAATAGTGTTAATATTTGAAAAGGTGGTTTTGATTGAAGTAATGGGGATTTTAAATGTTTCTTCAAGGGTTGTCATTGAGGGGATGAAGGTGGTGGCTCTAGCACCCGCCGTGATGACAATGAGGGGGTCTACTTTCCATCCTAGTGCTTGAATATTGTCAAGCAGTGGCTGGTATTTATTTGTTTTGTTTGCAATAGTGTCCGGAGAGAATCTATCATTACAATATGTGAATTCAATAAATTGGATGGTGAGACTAGGGTCTATGTGGTTTGGTGGGGGGTCTTTGTATGAAAGTCCTCTAACACATAGTAGGTCCGGTTTGCATCTTGCATTACAGTGGCATCTTTGAGTATGACAGATGCAGGGTAATAGCCAAGGAGGAACCGTATTTTCTTGTGGGTTGTCATTAAAGGTTCCGGCATTCATGAGAATGAAACACCGGGATTTGGTTGATGATATAAGTAGTTTACGAATAGCCCATACGGCTTTGTTATGTCTTTTGACAATTAGTGAGTGCATATGGGGGTTTTGGCACTTGAGAAGGACATGTAGCCATGTGTCTGGGTCCGTGGTGTTACAAATTGGACATGTAATTGTAGGAAATCTTTCTATTCCAAAGAAGAGTTGTTTGTGGGCATTACCCATGTATTGTCCGGTGCGGAATTTGATAAGGCATGTGATTTGTGGATCCGTAATTATGGGGTTTTTCCAAAAATTGTTGGACATTATGTTGTGAATGTTTGGGTTGCCGGTCCATTTATCAATATTGGGGAAGTTTTCTGTAAGTTTTTCAAGGTTATTTATAAGATCATGTTTTTTGAGGTATTTGTCAAAGAATCGTATGGGGCCTTTATCGGGAGTTTCGCCCACAGAGGGTCATTCACATCTATAAAAGTAATATGGGGTGGCATGGGCGTGTTCGTATGGGTGTTCACATCTTGTGGGTTTTTTCTCTTCCTTCCTTTGCTAGTTTGTCGGCTTGTTCATTGCCGTCAATATTGGCATGAGCTCGGACTTTGTGGAGTGTAGTAATTTGTGTACGGTTTTGGAGCATTGCAACCATAGATGTAAGGATAGTTTTATCCAGGTGACTGTTGTGTAAAGTAGGGTGTTTAATGTGTGTATTAAGGAGATATAATACATTTACGCAATCTGTAAAAATGTGAGCCGGTTAGTTTGGGTATTGAGTGGTGATTATTTTAAGGGTTTTGTGTATAGCCATCATTTCGGCTCTTAAAATATTTTGGAGTCCATGTAGTCTTTTGCCTAATTTAATTTGTTTGGTTGAGTTGTATATCCCATAACCGGCTTTTTCTCGGTGCCAATGTCCCGGGCTTACTTTGGTTGGTTCTTTAAAGGAGCCATCAGTATAATAGCTAAAGTTGGGGTCAAATTTAAGGTTTGTATTAATTTGGTAGTAGGAGAGGGGGAGGCTTAATTCGGTAATTGTTGATGCGGAGATGCTTGTGTGGGGGGTTTTAGACCATTTTTTGTTGCGGTTTACACGGGTTGAAATGGGTGTGGGAGAGGCAGTTGCGGTGTGTACCTTGTTAATGTTTAGATTTTTTGCTATCAAAGTGAGATGAGTGAGGTTGTCTAGATTGCCTATTTCTTGAGTTTGGTGATGTATACATAGGATACGTAGGGTTGTTGGTTCAAGGCGGGGTGTTTGTATATGCGGAGGTATAGTGGATTCTTTGTAAGTCATAGAGTCGGCTTCAAATAGTACTATGATGTGCGAGTCCGGGAATGGGCCTAAGTGTGGGTTGGAGTTGTGGTACCAATGAGTGTCGGGAGTGATAATAATGGTGATGTTGTGGTTGGGATCATTGTTTGCCGCTAGGCGTGCCCAATGTGTTGCTTGTTGTATTTCTTCTTTGTTGAGAGGGTGTGCAAGGCCTATTCCGCTCCACCTGTAATCAAAAGCTTTTCCAAGAGAGCCAAAAATCTTATCACGTTCGAATGGAGAGTAGAATTTTGAGATTTTTGTGGAGCATATAACGCGGGATGAAAAGTATGAATGTGTTATTTTCAGAGATGTAATAAGGTAGTCTAAGATAGGATCGGGTAGCGTGTAGTGTGCATTTTTAAGGGGGTCATTTTTGGGTATATGGTAGTTATATCTTTGGTATAGCCAAACAATTTTGGTTTCAAATGTTTGGGGTATTGGTTCAATGTTAATGGGGGTTTCTAGTGCGTTGTGATATTGATTCCACAGCCATTGTAGTCTAGCGAGTGGTATGGTTATTAGATGTCTCCCATTACCTTCGTATATGTGGGCATTATCTTGTTGTATTTTGATCGTATTTGTTTGTGCGAGGATGTCTGTTTCGGGGTTGCATTCGGTTGTAAAGATGTTAAGGAGGGGGATAGTAAGAGGTGGCGTGACAAATCTGTTGTCTCGAGGTTGTGCTTGAGGGTGGTGTAAATGTATGATATTTAGGTAGTAATTGTTTTGAGTTCTAAGGTAGTATTGTGTGAGGATTTTGGTGTTATGTAAGGAAGTATTTGGGTTGTGCCAAGGGAAGAGATTTCTTTGTGGGAGCCATTTGGCGTAGGTGGTGTTATTGTGGGACCAATGGCATAGGTATGACGTATATTGTTTGCTTATGTTGTAAGAGTCAAGGGGAAAGCTTACCACTACTTCCAACTTCAACACCCTTCCTAGGATTGATCTTTTGTTGATACGCAATGAAATTTTGGCCACAAGACCATCTCTACGTTGGTAACATGTGAGATAGATCAAAGCCAAAAGATGTGTGTACCCAAAAAAAAGAAAAATCAATATCCACCAATGTTTGTAACAATGAGAAACTATATTGAAGGGGCATATTGAGAAGGTCGAAACATCTTTGACACCTCGTGCTCCTCATTGATTTTATTCATGTGTCTAAGCAACCAAACATAAATGCTTCTTGAAAAGATCAATAATATCTACATGTAGAAGTGAAGAGGTGTTTGATTTAAGAGAATTCACTTGGTCACAAGGTGTGCATTGTGTACGTATGACGAGTTTTCTCCTCCAAATATTTATTGAGCACTATGTAAAGGAAACGTTGTGTGGGTTTTGTCATGTGATTTGTGATAGACTGAATGTTGAGATGATATTGAAAGCAAAGAATGTTATATTGTGATGCATGAGTGTTAATTTAGATGTAGGGCATATGGGTTGAGTGGACATCTTACATATGGGCTGAGTGTTGCTGAGTGATTGAGTAGACATATCACATATGGGCTAATTCATTGAGTGGACATATCATTTTTTTGGTTGAGTGTTGCTGACTAGTTTACTGAATGTCGATAAATCACATGTAGCATGAGTATGTCCAAGAGTATTTTTTGGTTCACTCAATTCATGCACATGCCATGGTGATCACATAATGCACATGCCAATGTGTGTATTATGTTGTTGGTTGATTTATTTAGTGCACATGCCATAGGTTGAGTCCTTTGTATTCACTGATTCATATTATCCAAATGCCATAGGTTGAGTGTAATATTGACTACTTATTGATGAGCTTTAAGTATCATATCAACATCATAAAAAATAGTCTTGAATGGCAATTTGAGATGAAATTTGTGCTCGCATTGTAGGTTTGAGTGAGGGAGGAAATATAGGAGTTCAAATTGCACCCTAAACCGGAGTTTCTGTTATAACAGTTCACAGGTTAGTAAAAACGTTTTAAAAAGCTAGAACTTTCAAGCTCAAACCTTGCGGTGGAAGTCACGCTATAAATCTTAGTGAGAAAAATGTGCATAGTATTGTGCATTATGCAAAAGTCATTAACGCTCCTCGGTCTCAAAGATTACTAGTATATGCCGTACTGAGGTGTGTAGACGTATTATTCAAAGGATATTACATGAAAGTGGTAATTTTGGTTGAATTGTAGTCAAGAAACCTTTCTTGACATCCCGTCACAGGTTTCACCGGATACCTATTGCTCAGAAGTACCGTCAATGGAGTCGAGAAGAATGGGAGCGAATTGTTTGGACAAATGAATCTAATCTTGAGATTGGAAAAAGTTATCGGCAAATTCAAGAAGAAGAAGAACGCCAGTCTCCGAAGGAGGCCGGCGTGAATAAAGTGTCTGTTCGTTCCACTACTAAGACCATGCCGACAGGACAAGGAATTAGTAAGTTGGAACTACTTCCCTCTCTCGAGGGTAGACACTATGTAACAAGAAACCAAAGAACCACAAGTCAACCAACCAAGCAACTATCCAACAAACTAACCACAAACCAGGCAAGTAGTCAAAAACCTTAAAACCAACTAGTCATGAAAATCAAGGCGGGGGGAGAATTTAGGGGGGGTCTTGTGTATCAGGGAGGGCTTGGTTGTTTTCGATTTTGCGTTTATGTAGAAGAATGGACATGGCATGTTGGATAGCTATGGTGTTAATGTTTTTAA
Organism: Bryoerythrophyllum caledonicum; assembly: GCA_963971425.1. Lineage (NCBI taxonomy): Eukaryota > Viridiplantae > Streptophyta > Bryopsida > Pottiales > Pottiaceae > Bryoerythrophyllum > Bryoerythrophyllum caledonicum. The sequence continues at coordinate 36,632,381 of OZ020515.1, read as the reverse complement.
AGGATGTTTTAATTGTTTCAATGGGTATCTTGAAGGTGTCTTCTAGAGTTTTCATAGATGGGATAAAGGTGGTGGCCCAAGGCAAATTCATGTTTGGAGAAGTGCATATGAGCGCTATCCATCAAGTTGTATAGTTCCTACTTTTAAAAGTGGACGGACATCTTTGATGATTTGGGGTGCATTTGCTGGATGACAGAAGTCACAACTTGTCAATATACCAAAAAGTCGACGTTATGCTAAGGATTTTGTGGAAGTGGTCTACGATGGCAAATTGATTCATTTCTTGGATAGAGTTCTAGAAGGAGTGCCTACGGAAGACGGAACACATGTCCATTGCAGCAAAACATGTGCAGAATGGAGACAAACCCACCAACTCGGAAAGCTCAATTACCCTGCAAACTCTCCGGATCTCAATCCAATCGAGAATGTCTGCACGATGCTAAAAGATGTTGTGCAACATGGAAGGACAACCCTAAAAACTTAGAAGTGTTGAAGGTAGTTTCTGAAAGAGAGTGGAATTTGGTCAGTGGTACAAAGCCCCTTCAACTATGTCATCCTAAGCCCTCGAGGTTACGAGCAATGATTGACACTAAAGGAAGACATACACGTTGGTAGATATTGAATAATTTTCTTTGGTATATACATCTTTTGGCTTTGATCCATCTCACATGTTACCAACATAGAGATGGTCTTGTGGCCAAAATTTCATTGCGTATCAACAAAAGCTCAATCCTAGGAAGGGTGTTGAAGTTGGAAGTAGTGGTAAGCTTTCCCCTTTTTTTCTCACAACAACACATGTTGGTAGACTTGGTATATATTTTTTTGTGTAGATATTTTGGGTTTGAATTTTCCACACTTGTATTTGACGTGAAGTTGACTTCATACCCAAACCTTCATGGACATATATATTTTTTTGAATTTTGGGGAGGGTGTCAAAGTTGGCAGCTGTGAAACTTTTTTCACAGCTAACCTCCATACTAGTAAATTTTGAATATCTTCTTTTGAATACATTTTATGGCCTTGAAAATTTTCCCACATGTTATCAACATAAAGAAAACCGTGTGTCAAAAATTTCATGTTAACATAACAAACTCTCAACCCCAGGGAGGGTGTCAAAGTTGGAAGTTGGTTTTTCCCTCTCTTTCTCACAACTACACATGTTGGTAGATTTGGGATGTGATTTTCTTTGTGCATTTTTTGGACTTGAAAATTTCCACACATGTAATCAACATAAAGATATTTTCACTTCAAATATTCCATGGGCAAAAAAAATTTCCTCAATCCTTGGGAAAGTGTCAAAGTTGGCCGCTGTGAAACTTTTCTCACAGCTACCCCATGGAGGTTAATCTTTAATATCTTTTGTTTTACTAGTCCCTTGGACTTGAAATTTGGTATGAATGTTTTCAACATAGAGATGATGTTGTTACAAAAATTTCAGGGTAAAATAACAAATTTTCAGCCCTGTGGAGGGTGTCAAAGTTGGCAGCAGCGTGGGACACCATCCTTGGAATTGCCCAAACGCCAATTTGAATGTCACCCTACTGTACAACAATCCAGACATCACCCCTAGAATGAACACAATAACAATACCCTAGGGTCATAGTCGGCAATTATTATTTCTAAAAATAGATACCCAAATTTTCGGGATTTATTTTTCAAAAGAATCAATATTTTTTTCACGGTGATAAACGGATTTTGAAGAATACTCTATTTTAACCCCTATAGGACCAAACGTCCCCCCGGGGTCATTTTGGATTTTGGGCATGTACCTACAATTCGAAAAAAAATCCTTTTTAATTGATTTTTTTTCTCAAGATAGGATCTGATAAGAGCTGCGTGGGGATATATATATTTTTTTTTTTGGATTTGTGGTTTGAAAGTTAGTACCACTGAAAGCCAAAAGTGGGACTTTAGGCACCTCCAAAAATTTTGACAAAAGTTTCTATTGACATTGAGATTTTTCGCACATATAAAGAATATATCCTTTTCTTGGAAAATTTCAAAAAAAAATCTTGTCTTCAGTGTAAAAAGGCATTTTATTCCAAGTCAAACATTTTCACACATTGTCAGGCAACGGGGGAAAACAACTTCATCTTTTTTACATAAAACCTAGAAATCTTCATATTTTTCAATTTTTATTTTTTCAACAACAATATATGGTGAAAACCTTCTTATTGACCGTTTGGATTATCATTTGAATACATACGTAGTTCACAAAAAAATAAAACGTGAAATGGCAATTTTTGAACCTCCACTCCTTGCACACTTGTTTTGAATATGCTACACCCCTTTTTTACCTCTAAAAATTGGTGTGTTGGGAAATAACATCATGCTTAAGACAATGGTAAGAGATTTAGACCTTGTACAATGCAAAAATTTGATACAAAATGAAGTCAAAGTCAGCTGATCTACTCAACGCAGGGAAGAGAATGAACCATTGTTTTGACTTTAAACACTAAAATCTATCAATCCGTGCGGTGGATTGCAACCAAAATTTGATGGGATGTTTATATGGAAGTCTATTTTAAAATCTTACGGTTGAAAATCCAAAATTCACTTTAAAATGTGATTTTCATGTCTCTTTTTGATAGCGGCAGTTTTGGACTGGTTTTAGAGCGAAATAGGTCGTGGTCCTTTAGGGGTTAAGAGCGTTGCCAAACTTTTGTTATCAGAAATGAATAACTACGCGGCACAAGGGTACCAATTCCGACCCTTGGATACGGTAATATTGTTGAAATTTCCCAACACTTGTTATTTGTCCGTTGCAAATGAATTTCCAACATATTTGTTATCTATTTCTGACACAGTTTTAAAAATCCCAACCACTCTAGACAATCTAAGTGGTCTCAATTGACATCCAAGACATTCTTATGCTTGAACCCTAAAATCTATACTGTTTCTCACCAAACACTTCAAAATCGTTCATTTTAGTGCAAAGAGTCGAAAAAATAAATAAAATCTTATTCCATCTCCACTTGTGTGATCTTGATATATATTCCCAACTGCACATGCTCATAGAATTTCATCATCCAGGTGGAAAGATTATTTAGTGTTTGAAGTGAAGGTATAGATTTTTCTTCTTCCCTACATAGAGAGGATTGACAAACTTTGAAGTCTTCATCTAGTGTTTCATTTTTTCATTCTACATATTATACCATTATAATGGTGTGTGTGATGTTGGTTCTCTGCACACCAATTTTTAAAGGTAAGGGATAAGTGAAGCATTTTCAACCAAAAAAAAAAAAAACGAAGCAATAAAGAGAGGTTCAAAAATTGTCAAAAAATCAGTACGATTGCCAATAAATCCATTTTTTTTTTGTCAGTGGACTATCCAAAGGGTCAAACCAGGGTTTATAATTCTTCTTGAGGTAGAAAAAACTGAATTTGAAACAATCAAGACCCTTATCTTTTATGAAGAGAAAAATTTGTTTTAGGTGCCTTGCCCAAAATAGGTGAGAGACATGTTTAATCTCTATTGGATGCATCTAAATTCCTTTTGTTTGAAAAATTAGATTCTTGCACTATCATATATGTCATCATCTTTCAATTTACATGCTTTAACTTTCTCATCGCTTCTATAGACCTAGATACCTTAGACCAATTTTAATATGGAATAGGAAAATTTTATCATTAATACAGTGTGGTTAACCCTTAAACGACGGAGCCTATGACCGTGGCATCAATCTAAATTTTCAATCAATTGTATGCTCTAGTTTCTCATCAAATATAAGTGGAATTCTTTTTAAAAAAAATTCAGAGATGAGATCATATGTCTCAATTATGTTACAAAAATCACAGATTTTTTTGTGGAAATTTAAATTTATTGTGATTTTCTGAAGAAAAAGTGAAGAAAATTCATATTAAATACAAATTATGCTAAAAAATTCTGAAAATTTCACCAAAGGTGGACATTATAGTGCCAAAACTTGTGGTGTAAATGAAAGTTCCATGTTCGGCTAAAATTAAAACCACGGTTATAGGTCCAAGTTCAAATTGCAATAACTTATTAAATTTTACGTATTTTTTTAATTTCAAAATGGTATGGAACAAGACATCATTAGATTCATTTCATTAGTTGGACTCAAATTCAAAAAATATCATTTTGATGGCTTGACTTCAGATCTAGAGCTAAAGCTAGAAGTTTATCAATTTTACTATATTGAGATCCGTGTCACAAGAATTTTATTTCTTAGATAAAACATGATTACCTCAATGGGGCCAGTTTCATCATCATCCAATACTTGTACAGTACCCTCACACAAGCATACGTACTTTTTGCTTTTGTGCGTTTCCACACTACACTTCTGCCAACTTTGGCACGGTCATGAGGGCTAAAAATTTGTCAATTTACCATGAAATTTTTGGAACAAGATCACTTCTATGTTGAAAACATGTGTGCCAAATTTCAAGGACAAAAGATAAATACAAAAAAAGATATCCAAGATTTACCAACATGGGGTTGGTGTAAGAAAAGTTTCACAACTGCCAACTTTGACACCCTTCCAAGGATTGAAAGAATTGTTTTTGCCAATGTAATTTTAAGTATGAAAGGACCTCTATGTTGATTATATGTGTAAAAAATTTCAAGTCCAAAAGATCCACACAATTAAATCTACATCAAAAGCTAGCAACATGTGTAGTTGTGAGAAACATTTCACTCCTAGCCAACTTTGACACACTCCCAAGGATTGGATTTTTTGGTATTTTCCCATGAAATTTCAGACATGAGACTATCTCTATGTTTATCACATGCGTGCCAAATTTGAAGGCCAAAATATCTACATATCAAAAGATTTTTGAAATCTACCAACATGTATAGTTGTGAGAAACATTTCACTACTGCCAACTTTGACACCCTCCTAAGGATTCAATTTTTTAAATTTTTTCCCATGGTATTCTGGACATAAGACCATATCTATGTTGATTATACATGTGCTTAATTTCAAGTCCAAAAGACCCACAAAGGAAAAGAAACAAATCTAAATCTACCAACATGTGTAGTTGTGAGAAACAATCAGTGAAACCATTTCACTATTGTCAACTTTGGCACCCTCCCTAGGTTGGAAAAATTGTGAATTGACCATGAAATTTTTGGCACAAGATCACCTTCATGTTGATAACATGTGTGCCAAAATTCAAGGCCAGAAGATGAATACAAGAAACCATCTTCAAAGTCTACCAAATTATGTAGCTATGAGAAACAATTTTGAATATCCTTTTTTCTATTCTCCATGTGGCCTTGGAATTTGGCACACTTATTATATACATAGAGGAGATCTCATGCTAAAAATTCCAAGGGCAAAAAAAATTCTTTTAATCCTTGGGAGGGTGTCAAAGTTGGTTAGCTGTGAGTGGCTAACAACTACACATCTTGGTAGATTTTGAATATCTTTTTTTGTATTTATCTTCTCGCCTTGAAATCTAGCACACATGTTGTCAACATAAAGGTGATTTTGTGCCAAAAATTTCATGGTAAATTGACAATTTTTCAGCCCTCAGGAGGGTGCCAAAGTTGGCAACAATGTATGTGTGGAAACGTACAAAATCAAAATAGTACGTATACTTGTGTGAGGGTACTGTACATACAAGGAACTCTCCTATTAAAAAATGGATGAAAATAGTTGTTTACGTTGATTATCATCCAACAATGTCATCCGAGAAGCTAATTTCTGGTTGCTTCGGCGTTTAAGGGTTAAACCTCACCTATTTTGAGTACAAATATGGTACATCCGCTTGGGTGCGAAGGACTCTGAAGGAGTTGTTTAGAGTTTTTCATTTGTGTAAGGATGAAGTTTATATGAGATGACCACAGACATGATACCAAGTTGATACCCTGAACAATCGTTTCTTTCAATTCTGTCATTTGTTTTCCACATGTCAGTGGCATTATACGTCTTTGTGATTTCTTGAAGCCTCTGAGGTGAAATGTCCTGCAGAGGGGCAGAGACTTGTGTGCGGAGAGGAAACAAATTCGAGAAGGCGATGGCGTTGAACTAAGCGCTCCGATATTTCTGGTGAGAGGGGTCCAGTGACTTAGCCGCAGAAGCTAAGTTTATGGTCGGTGAAGGGTAGCTGGTCTCACCGAGAGGCCCCTGTGAACTTAGATCTGCGGCTGTTGCAAGAGTTGAGTAGAGAGAAGGAGAGTGTTGGAAAGGGTTTTGCACAGATCAGCGGGAGTTTACTGAAAGGTTTCGTGGTAGATCAACTCGTACAAGATCTGAAGCGTGGGACACTGGTGTTGGAGAGTCAGATCTGAAACTGCATGAGGCTCTTCAGTGCTCTGCCGCCCAGATCTGCAGGGTGTGGGAACGGATCTCTCACCTTACACAAAGTCACTGCGACCCCTCGACCCAGAACTACACCAAACAAGATTCCAGAGCGCAACGAGGAAGCCCTCCTGCTTGGCAGCATCCACACACCAATCCAGGCCCCTACAATTCTCTCTCCCGTTTGTCTCTCTTTTGTGCTCACATTTTGTACTTACTCTTTATTCACAGCACATTGCACACACACTAGGTTATCTAATCACCACAGCACACACACTAGCCACCTTCTAAGTAGTATCAGATTCAAATTTTTCGTTCACTCACTTTGTGTGCGGAAGCGCTGGAAAAATTTCGACAGGACTCGTCTACACAGACACAACATCCGTGAGCTGTGCATACAATCTCCTACAGAGAACTTCGCCTCTATTACACAACAAGACCACTGCAGCGAGAACCCCAACCTCGGAAGGCCCTCCGAACTAGACTGGCACATACCAACCTTGGGTCGGAGCAAACATCAGCAAAGCTGCCCGCTGATAAGAAAGCGTTGGATATCGTGCTCCAAGACCCACACCGCAAGACAACAACATCAACAGAAGAAAAGTGCGCAGAGACCTAATAACGAAAGTACTTATTCTCTCTCCCGAACTTGTGTAGAATCAAGCACAGAAGAAAAATCAAAACAAGAAGAAACGACCAGTACCTGATACGGGAGAGGAGTGTGCAGCGCCTCATCGAGCTGTACCAACAGCACCGTAATCGACCATCAGCCGGCAAACAGCAGCCGACGAGCCCAGCGACAACATCGGTCGACGAGAAGACTCCAACATAGCAGCCTGCCGAGGAGCAGCGACCAGCAGCCGGCGAACAACAGCCGACTAGCCCATCCACAACACCGGCAGCCGAGCAGACTCCCTGGAACAGCAAAAAGCTAGCATACTTTGGTGCCGAGGTGTGTAGGTTCCGGCGGTACTCCCAGCAAGCGCATATCGTCCCCAGACAGCGGAGCTCACCCACATCGGAGTCAAAAGCCCACCAACGGAACTGCAGCCTAGAGCAATTTCAGCAGCCACTTGAAACCCACCGCCACAGCTCCAAATCGGGACAGCCCCACCAGCCGAACACACACCACCGGCGCTCCAAACCGAAGCAACCTCAGCAGTCGAAACTCCAGCATCAGCGTGCCTGCCCGGAGCAACTCCTGGAGCAGAAACCCCACTACCAGCGCCCCAATCCGGAGCAGCAACAGAATCAAACTTCAAGCAAACACCCTCAACCACCAGACCTTGAGTACTCTACACCAACCCCATCGCAGAGTGCTACACAAGGAGGAGAGCTATCACAACGGCGAGGACAATCAAAACGAGGTACGCGAGAAGAGGAGCAAGGAGCAAGGACCTCAAAACCAAGCACCAATAAATCAAAGGGCCAAAAGCGAGGGAGCTTTCGAGGCCATGAGCCTATCTGCAAATCCCTGGCTATGAGTCCAAAGAGAAACGGAACAGTATCTAAAACGGTAGGCGCCCCCTGCACACTACCAACGGCGAAGCGAAGCGAAGCATTGTACCCAAAGAAACGACGCGCAGCAAATCCGCCCCCCGAAGAACACCAACCTCACCTACCAAGAAACGCAGCACGAGGAGAGCAAGTAGCACAGAACCCTCCGAGGCGCCCAAGACCAAGCACCTTCTACACACATCAACAAAGGAGAAGAAAAGTGGAAGCTCGACAACAACAGCGACAACTCACACAGCGCCCGGATTAAGCCCAACTTCCCTCTTTGACAACCAAGAAGACGAACCGCTACAACGCTCTCGAAGCAGTAGCCGAGGTCAAGGAATCGGCAGAAAGCGCATTGCACAAGACACACCGCCCACCTCCCCAGTCAGTCCCGCTCAAGTCCCTCCCCGACCGACGGCGTTACCCGCGCAAAAGACCATGCAATCGCAGCAGGAGACTCGAGTATAAGAGGAGGCAATGGACATCGAAAGCCCGATAAGCAGCCTCAAGCAAGCCATCGGAGACAAAACCTCAGCCTCCACTTCTGCCGAGGCACATAACCCTCACAAGAAACCAAGAGGTAACTCTCCAACCACAGACCAGGTATCCTCACCTACCTTGTCTACTTTCCACTTCTGGCTTGGCTTCTCCACTATGGAGAAGCTAGCACAAGATGCGGGGCAAGCCATCCCGCTCAAGGGAGAGACCGTCAGAGATATGATCTCAAGAGGAGTGCCCAAGAGTGAAGCTGAGGAAGCTTTGGAGGCCACAATAGCATTCCCCAGGATCCCACAGGTACTCTACTCCAAGGTAAGAAGTGACGGTGTTGAAGGTCAGCACTTCAACATCACACAACTACCATTTGACATTCCTACTAACAATGGGACTGGATTATCCTTTGATTTCCACATTGCTATCCATTTTGAGCTGCCCACTCAACCCTTGTTCCATGATGACATTAAAAAGCTTACCAAGGCTAGACTTACTAATATGAATATATTGTTGGGTACTAAGCTCATTGATCCCATCGCAGTTCTTTGCAAAGGGGTCAAGAAAGAAGGATAGAAAGGTGTGTTTTCAGGGGTTATCAAGATACACTTACTCCACCCCGAGATTGACGCTATCGCCCTCCTCCGCGGCAACCGCTACTTTGTTTTGCCCCTTGACCCATTAGGCCCAGTGACCGTGGGGAAGGTGTGCAAAACATGGCATGCAGTGGCTCGCCAGGGCCTTTTCGGTCCGCATCAAAAGCGACAATCTCAAAGGCACCACCGCACGAGCACTCTTCGAAGATGTTGTGAAGAACGGTTTTGATAGGAACCACGAATTCGAAGTGACAGACGTTCAAAAGGAAGTAGGAGACTCCCATGCCTGGATTGTTGCACCCACTCCTATGCAAGCCAAGAAGTTTGAGCGCCACCAAATCACGACCTTCCAAGAGATCCTCCCCGCCAGGATTGGTAGCTCTAGTGGTTTTTCAACCACGGATAGAGCCAAGAAGGATGCTTTAACGCTCACCCTCTCCCAATTGCCTATCCTCATGAGCGTGGATGATACCACGGCTGCCATCACTCATGCCTTGGAGACCAAGAATGTTGTCAACGTTTGGTTTCACAAAAAAGAAGATGGCAAGCATAATGGCTCCGCCAATGTTGAAGTCCTCAATCCTATTGTGTATCGACAACACATTAACAAGACATTCAACATTGGTCTTCATCAAGTGGAGATTCGACCTCATCGCCGGGGCTTGGATGGCAACAACCCCCCATCCGCCATCTTGGTAACAAAATGGGGGTTCAATGATATCAACACGGCGCTAGTCAACACCGTGGCCACCATGACTAACGCCCCCAACACCACCAATACTCTACGTGCGGAAGTGACCGCAATCATGGAAGAAAGTCACAAGCAACTCCGATTGGAACTCTCTTCTTTCAAAGAAGACATCATTCGAGAGACCCGGTAGTATATCGACACACGCACGGAGGAGGTACAAACCAAACTCAAGAAGGTGGAACTTCTCATGTTGAATGCCTTGTTGGTGATGCAAGACATTAACAGTACCGGCCCGGCGTTGTCCCTTCCACCACCGAACGGCCCGTCAAACGTGGATTGACCACGGACTACCGACAACGGCACCACCATTGGGTGATCTCCCATCTACCCTTATCTCCCTTCCCTTCAAGTCTCCCCTATACATTTCTTTCCACTCTTATACCCCACTCTTTAAATCTCTTTTACACACTTATAGTACCTACTCTCTTATTAGATATACAACTATCATGTCTCTTTTCTACTCTAGCCTTACGCTTTCCCTTCCCAAATCTCCTCAACGTAATCTTCTCCATACATATGATTCATCTTCTAGTTTTGCTTAGAGTATATCTCCACTTTATAGTACTGATAGTACTCCCATTCTTACTAGCTATCAAATTACATTTTCTCATCACTCCAATAGATCACTCTCACCTCTCTACTTCCCAAGCTTCTCTCTCACTTGTCATATCTCTCATTAGATCTTTGCCCACTCACATTCTCCATAAGATGAGATGTAGACCCAAGGAGAGATTACACCTTCTACACTCAAACCTAGTGACATTGTATTGCCCTCAAATTCAATATATGAATATACACTCAAATTATACATGTCTATAGCATGGGAATTATACCACTCATTGGAGAGCTCTCCAAACCTCACACTCACCATACACCAATATACATACAAAACTTTTCAACAATCTCTACCATCGAAAAACAAATACTACTAGCACAAAACTCCCCTATTCATCACTCATATACAAACAAAACAAAAAAACTACACACACCATAGACATCAAATCACCCCACAACAATCCAATACATTCACAAATCCCACCACCGCATATACCATTCAAAATAACAAAAGATACTTCTCTATCACTTTCACACACACTTCAAAGACTCTCTATACCCCCTTGCCAAAAAACAACCCATCAATTTCCTTCAAAAGCCACTAACCTCCAACCACAAATCTCCCCAAAACAAAATACCTACAACATAAGATTCAAGAATACCAACAAAACCAACTACTCCATGAAGAAGAAGAAGAAGAAGAAGAAGAAGAAGAAGAAGAAGAAGAAGAAGAAGAAGAAGAAGAAGAAGAAGAAGAAGAAGAAGAAGAAGAAGAAGAAGAAGAAGAAGAAGAAGAAGAAGAAGAAGAAGAAGAAGAAGAAGAAGAAGAAGAAGAAGAAGAAGAAGAAGAAGAAGAAGAAGAAGAAGAAGAAGAAGAAGAAGAAGAAGAAGAAGAAGAAGAAGAAGAAGAAGAAGAAGAAGAAGAAGAAGAAGAAGAAGAAGAAGAAGAAGAAGAAGAAGAAGAAGAAGAAGAAGAAGAAGAAGAAGAAGAAGAAGAAGAAGAAGAAGAAGAAGAAGAAGAAGAAGAAGAAGAAGAAGAAGAAGAAGAAGAAGAAGAAGAAGAAGAAGAAGAAGAAGAAGAAGAAGAAGAAGAAGAAGAAGAAGAAGAAGAAGAAGAAGAAGAAGAAGAAGAAGAAGAAGAAGAAGAAGAAGAAGAAGAAGAAGAAGAAGAAGAAGAAGAAGAAGAAGAAGAAGAAGAAGAAGAAGAAGAAGAAGAAGAAGAAGAAGAAGAAGAAGAAGAAGAAGAAGAAGAAGAACGTCGATCTCCGAAGGACCAACTACTCCACTATTAAGATCAACTCCAATGGCACATTGACAACAAATCCCACAAACAACGAAACACACACACCCACAAACACTGACACATATACTCCCACAAATAAGGACACATGTACACCCACAAACAAAAATACAAAAACCATAAACACAAGATCAGAAAAGTATAAAAAATACGTAACGAACCAAAAATACACCACGAATCCCATATATTATAAACTCTTAATACTGCTAAGTGGAGACATAGAAACTAACCGAGGACCCATGCCAAACGTTCTAAATACCCGAAATCATTCAAAATACTTCAAAAAACACAGAAACCAAACCACATATTATGCCCTTTACAAAAAAGCACAAATACTCACAGTCTTTAGCTACACACAAACACCAATATCTATACCAAACAAATACATACAATATATTTGGCGATATTTTAAATACAAAATACAACATTATATTAGGCCTAACAAATATTTATACCATATTAAAAGAAACAAAAAAATACACATACACCATAAACCGCACACTAAACTAGAAATGATACTATACTACACAACATCTAGTACACAATGTAATAGAAATAATGATACAAATATTGGTACGTACGCTACTACATATACAAATACAAATAAAGATACATACGCTGGCATCTATACTGATACGAGAACCTGTAAGTATATTGGTACACACACTGACATGAATACGGGTACGTACATTGGTACGAATACTGATACGTACACTTGTACGTATACCAGTAAAGACACTGGTACTAATATCGACAAGTATACTGATACGTATACTGAAACATACACAAATACCAATACAAATACTAAAATGAATAGTGGCAAGAATATTGATACGAGCACTAACACAAATAGTGACAAAAAATACAAAGAGAATATCAAGAATATGACTCAGATGAAGAAAATAATTAGTTTGATTGTTAAACAAAATACACCTAAAAGGTATATCATCATCAAGAATAAATATATTCAAAATAAAAAATCAAGCAACAAACTCCAAAATCACAAAATAAAAGAAAGAACAAACACAAAAAGTAAGAAAATTCTTAAACCAAGTGAAGAAGTAAAAAACACAAAGAGAATTAAAAAAGTTAGAACATACATGAAATACATATGGAAAACAAATATTAGAAATGATTCAAAACAAAGAAATACTAAGAAGAATATTAAAAAACAAAGAAAAACTAGAAGAGAAGATATAACTAAGAAAGGAAATAAAATAAAACTAAAGAAAGGAAATAAAACAAAGAAAGTAAATAAAACAAAAATAAGAAAAGATAATAAAATAAAAACAAAGAAGAAAATAAATGAAAAGGAAAAAATTAATCAAAGGAATAGATTAAATATACAAACAAAAAACAAAAGTATCAAAACCAAAATACAAAATAAAAGGAATAAGAGAAAAAATGAAATTAAAATAAATAGTAAAAGGAAGGAGAAAATAAGTACCATAAGTACATATAACAAAGAAGGAAACAATAATAGAGAAAACAAGAATGGAAATTTTATAATAAAGATACATAAGGGTAGAAGGGAATCTAAACCCAAAAAACATAAGAAGACAAGGAATATTAAAATGGCTAAAAATAGGAAAATCAAGGAGAGTAAAAAGAGATATAATAAATTAAATAGGAAGAAGATAGATATTTATAAAATTCCAAAGGTTTCGAATAGAGCAAGTAATATTAAAAATAAAATAACAAAATTGGGGAGGATATGTAAGAATGAAGTAAGTCTATTTTTGGCCAAACCACAAAGTATATAATAACACCGCATATGAAAAAAAGGACTTAAAAGCCACTTTAAAAACCAACATAAACCCACATACAAATAGTCTTAAACATAATAGTTACATATGCACACGGACAAAAACAACCAAGATAAAATACAACCAATCATACATACATCCATACATTACTAAAACAAAAACAACCACAAAAAATACATGGACAAAAAATAAACTAAAGACGAAAACAACTACACCTACTATAAAAATAAATAAACCCACAACTCAAACACAAAATACAAACATCCACCTACCCCCAAACCAACAAGTCATTAATAACACAACAAAGCCTTTAAAATACACCACTAAACATATATACCACAAACTTCTACTACTTCTAGGAGGAGACATTGAAACCAACCCGGGACCCATGCCCAATATACTAAAAAGACATCCTACATCACATAAGAAAAATGCCAAAATCTACTTTATACCTAATACCATAAAACTCCAACCAGAATATGAACACATTGCAAAACCCTTCGCACCATTTCTAAAAAACACACATACATTACACCACATACAAAACACTTCCCACCCAAACATTGCCCAATACATACAACAAAAAAATACGCATCCACCACCCCACATCTTATATGCACTAATAATCACTACTCATCCAAACATAGATGAATGTAACCAACTTCTAAATCCACAAAATTTAAACACAATTACATGGACTAATACACTCCTACAAACCTTACTAACCTTACAAAACCCACCAGAACGACACATTTACACTCCACACCCCTATATTGAATTCCTAGTAGACAACCAAAATATTATAAACCATGAGAACTCAATACATAAAAGACTATACGACTTCTTACATAGTCAAGACATACCACCCTCAAATGATATAATAAAACTAAAATTCCCTTACCTCCCTAACAACCTCATAAGTGAATCACTAAAATGTCTAGACCCTATACCATAATACACCCACCCACCCCCACCTCTTCCCTACATCCCTCCTCAAAACCAAAATCAAAACATTAGACCAAAACCAAGAAAATACATACATAATCACATGGAATGCCTCCTCACTAAACACTGCACTTCCTAGCTTACAAACTCTAGTCGCAAACACACACACCACCAGCTCTTATAGTTATACAAGAAACAAAACTAACCGCCACAAAATCTATAAAATACATACAAAATATATTTCAAGACTATAAACTCATTTTTAACAATACACATGCACTTACAAGATGCATGCAACAAAGGAGACCATACACACCGGGCCGCGGTGGCCTTCTTACATTAATACACAAAAAATATACATTCCCCGGCAACATCAACAAAATCCCTACTCCAATGCACATATCACCATACATTCAAATAATTAAAATCACTAATCATCCACTACAACCGTGGTTAATCTTTCACATGTATATGCCATCCTATCCCGAAGATACTAGATTTCTCTTAGATATACAAAACACTATTACAACCCATATTAATAATCATCCCAATCATACATACCTATTATGTGGAGACTTCAATAGAGACATAGCGCTAATTGGCCGCCAAAATGGAAACCATCACACCCCCCCTCAAAACATTGATTACCAATGGCGCCGCTTCACAGAAAACTTAAACTTCACTTACATCAATACTGATACACAATTCTCTAGACAAGGTGGCTACAATTATAGTGATTCGAGTCTAATAGATGGTTTCTATATAAATACAAACAACAACACACAATACACCTCCACAACAAACAAAGATATTATTCTCAATTCGGACCACTCACCCGTACAACTGCACATCCCAAATAACACACTAATTAGTAGAATTCCTACAATCCCAAACAAAGACACTATACGCATACTCAACCCATCCCAAAAACCAACATAGAAAAATTCAACACAAAATTCTTCGAAGAAAACACCGTACAAATAGACTCCCTCATAAACACTCTTGAAATCAATAGTCAATTAACACAAGCACAATGGCAAGAAGCATGCCACTCTCTAGACAAACTCATCAATAAAATCTCCAATACACTAGAACAAATTTGTAGAGCACACCCAATACCCCAAATGACAAACAGAACCTCTCAACAAGGCGGGTATCTACCCCGCAAACTTTCTAAAACTTGGAAACAACACTTAACCACATACCATACCATACGTAAAACCATTAGAATTGTAAAAAACAACCCTCAATGGCGTAACCACCCCATACACAACGAACTACTAACTATATAACACATCCAAATCCCTACCCCGCCGCCTCCGGACCTTCCCCACGATACATGGATAAAAGATATCGCGATAATTGCAAAAAATGCCAACATACAAGCCCGGAAAATAATCACAAAATACACAAAAGAAAACATTAAAAAAACCATCTCAAAATACAGACAACTATACGAAATCAGCCCCAAAAAAATTAACAAAAAAGTCTTTAAAAACCTTGAATCCCCACCAATGGATTGTATCAAAGATCAATATAATAATATTCTAACTAGCCCCGAAGACATTGCGAATGAAATATTTAACCAACAAACAAAAACCAATAGACCAACAGTACCAACATGTAATTACCAGCCACAACATACAATAGAATGCACATGTGCAATACGCCAATACCCTTGGCACGACCTGGACGGATATACCCTTGACAAACGGAGCGAACCAGAAATTCCACTTCACAAATACCTCAACAGAGCCACATACGACACATGCCTTCAAAATCTTGGAAATAATAAAGCCCCAGGCCCAGACCGCATACCAAACTCAATACTCAAAAACATGCCTCCAAGATTTCATAAACTACTATTCCTATTCTTTTCTCACTGTTATAAACAAAAACAAATACCAAATTCATGGAAAACAAGTACAACAATTCTACTATACAAAAAAGGCGATCCATCCATGCTACCCAATCATAGACCAATTGCACTAGCTAACACAATATATAAGTTTTTTACCAGTACACTCACCCACATACTATCCTCATACGGCGAAAAATTCAAAATCCTACATGATAGTCAAGAAGGATTTAGAGCGGAGAGAAGTACCGCACGGCAAATACAAACTATAATAGCCGCATTAGAAGACGCAAAGTTTACTAACCAAGATATATACATACTATACGTGGACTTCAAAAATGCCTTTGGCTCAATTGATCATGCTAGACTTCTAGCAATAATGTCAGACCTTGGCTACCCAAAAGAGGCAACTACACTTGTTGGAAACATCTATTCCCAATCATCTACTTGCTATATCGGCGAAAACTTTGGGAAAACAAAACCTATACCCATCCAAAGAGGAACTATACAAGGGGACACCCTCAGCCCATACCTATTTATTATATTTTTAGAACCACTACTTAGATGGCTAGAAAGAGGCAATAATGGATATACTTTTGGCACATCACAAGTCACAATAAACTCCGCCGCATACGCAGATGACCTAGCCACCATAACTAACAAAATCAAATCAATCCAAATACAACTCCATAAAATTGATAGATATTGTAAATAGGCTGGCATGGATGTCGGAGTTCCAAAATGTGCCGCTACCGGATGCCCAAACAAATCTAAATTGAACCCTACCACTTTCAAAGCCCTAATGCAAACCTCTAACATCAACTACCGCAACCAACCAATCCCTATACTGCACCAAAACGAACCATACATATACCTAGGTACAAATCTTGTTCCCTCACTAAAATGGAAAATCCAAATCCACACTACAACCACAAAGCTCATCAAACAATGCAAAGAACTAACAACATGTCCGGCCACCATGAAACAAAAAATAAAAATGGTTGATACCGTACTACGCCCAGATGTGGCATACAGTTTTTATGGGGTACCATACTCTATGCCAGCCATCAAAAAACTTGATCAAAAAATAATCGCCATACAAAAAACCATATGTGGACTATCAAAATGTATGTCAAACGCAATAACACAACTACCACATATCCTATTTGGTCTTGAAGCTTTCTCCCTAAAAAACGCATATCTCCGATGTAGAGGGGAACAACTACAAAATGCCTTAAACGATATAGGTAGACTTGGAAAAATTTATAATGGATTAACTCATTACATCCTTGCCCAATACGGGGGCGCCGAAAACATACCCAGAGTTAAAAAAAGCGACTGTATAAGATCACCAATAACACGGACATTCTTCTTATTAAAACATATAGCCAAAGTCCACCTTAAAAGCACACTCCCAAACTTCCTCATTAATCCTACAACACTTGAAACACTATGGCGACAAGAAACACTAAACCACAACACACTCAATGCCCAACTCTCCCAAAAGCTTCTACAAAAACTCCTCTCAAAAAATATTTTTGAATTAGCACAAATTACGTTACCCAACGGCACACATATCATGAACAACGGGGACTTCAAAACCTACCACTTCACCCCATCCAAACTATTAAAAAGTGCCTTAAATATTGCTAAACAACTATTTTGCCACCAAACATGCCCCAATATATGTCGTATTCCTTGTAACATACATTTATACTCTCATATACTTAAAGATTCATTCATCAACCTCAACAATAACATCAACCCAAGAAATATCCCCACACCAATCAATCCCGCTAACCCTCCACATACATATCACCCCCGCCTCCACCCCCCAACATACATCCCCAAAAACCCTACCACATATCCCATTAATAACATCATACACCATAAACATATCCAACACATAGACACAAACAACATACAAATTACCTACACAAAATATCTATGCCAATGGCAACACAATGATAATACATACAATAAATGGCTCCCTCAAAGAGACCTTTTTCCACGACACGATACCAATACCTCCACACATAACACCGAAAAATTGAAACAATACTACCAAAAAATTCAAAACAAAACATACACGGATATCATCCTAGCCCATCACCCCCAAGAACAATTCCCAGACTCAAGATCCGTAACACCACCCATAATTATCCCACTCTTAAACATCTACACAACAGAATGCAACCCTGAAAATGATATCCTTACATCCTCAAACACAATTCAAATAGATAACAATCAAGCACATCTATACGAAGAAAACGGCCGACATTTACACACCATACCCATTATCAGGCTCCAATGGTTATGGAAACAATATCATACAAAATTCCAAACCCCTACAAACATTGAACCAACAACCCAACCCTTTGAAACCGAACTAATATGGCTTTACCAAAGGTATAAATATTGAATACCAAAAATTGACCCCCTCAAAAATGCACAATACACAATACCCACCCTCATCTTAGACTCACTAATCTCATCCTTTAACATCGAGCACTCATACTTTTCCTCCCCGATCACATGTCCTACCAAACTAAATAAATTCTACTCACCATACGAAAGAGACAAAATATTTGGATCCCTAGGCAAGGCCTTTGACCACAAATGGATCGGAAATGCACAGCTCACCCCCACAACGAGAAAGACATGGAACAAGCCATACATTGGGATAGACTTGCCGCCAAACACGATCCAAATAACACAAAAACAATCATCGTCACACCGAACAACAATTGGTACCAAAACAACAACCAACATTCAAATCCATTCCCAGATTCCCACATCATTGCAGTATTCGAAGCAGACACAATAACATACGTAGAACCTAATATTCCACCCGAGCTAAAAAAACCCCGAACTGAACCATCTACATTACAAATACTATGCGTCTATCATCAAAATCAAACCATTGGCTCTCTAGAACAACTTGCGGAACTTACCTCCATAACAGACAATCTAGATATACAAAGACCATACACAAAACCGGCCCAACCAACACCCATACAAACCTCCGTAAACAAAAGTAAAAATTGGTCAAAATTAAACTATATCAACAACACATTAAACTACTCCGTCATACCTCCCCCCCTCCCAGACTACCCAACTCATACCACACCAAAATTTAACCCCGCACACAGTTATTACACCGACGGCTCCTTTAAACCACCGGAACAAATTAGCCCGGGCTCTTGGCGCAGAGAAAAAGCTGGATATGGCATATATAATTCTACCAAAGAAATTAAACTAGCCAAAAGACTCCATGGACTACAAAATATCCTCAGAGCAGAACTCATGGCCATTCACAAAACACTACAAATCATCACAACAAAATACAAAAATGAACCTGCACATATATTCACCGATTGTATAAATGCACTCTACCTACTAAACACTCAAATAACACACCCAACCCTTCACAACAGTCACCCCGACCAAACCATATTAACATCAATGGTATAAATGTTACAAAAACGTACACAAATCACAACCCTTCACAAAGTCAGAGCCCATGCCAACATTGATGGCAACGAACAAGCAGACAAACTTGCAAAAGAAGGCCGAGAAAAAACACACAAAAACGCCAAAGACCCTCACGAACATGCTCATGCCACCCCATACTACTTTCAAAAAGAAGATTGGCCTTCCAAAGAAGATACCCCCGACAAAGGCCCAATTAGATTTCTGGGCAAATATCTCAAAAAACAAGACCTCTACAACAACCTGGATACAATCTCAGAAAATATTCCTAAAATAGAAAAATGGACTAACAATAACGACAGAGACAATGAACTCTCTACAAACTTTTGGAAAAACCCCATCATCTCAGACTCACAAATAACATGCCTCATCAAATTCCGTACTGGCCAGTATATGGGAAACGATCGCAAACAACTCTTCTTTGGAACAGAAAGATTCCCATCCATAACATGTCCCATATGCCCCTCAACGGACCCCGACACATGGCTTCATGTTCTACTCAAATGCCAAAACCACCACATTTTCTCTTTAATTGTTAAAAGACACAATAAAGCGGTATGGGAAGTCCGAAAACTAATCACATCCTACAATAAATCGAGATGTTTCATATTAATGAACGCCGGCACTTTTAATATTAATCCACAAGAAAATACGGTCCCCCCTTGGCTACTCCCATGCTCATGTATGACCCAAAGATGTCAGTGTAACGCTCGGCTCAAACCGGACACCCTTTGCGTTAAAGGTTTACCATATAATGACCCACCACCCGATAACATCAACCAAGAATACTCCATTCAATTCATTGAGTTCACATATTGCAATGATAGATTTTCCCCGGAAACAATCCAAAATAAAATAGATAAATACCAACCCCTTATTGACGACATCATCGCCCTCGGATGGAATGTTGACCCCCTTATTGTAATCACTTCCGGCGCTCGTGCCACCACCTTTATCCCATCTATGAAATCTCTAGAAGATAACTTCAAGATACCCATTGAAACAATTAAAACCTCCTTTAAAAACATTAACACCATAGCTATTCAATATGCCATGTCCATTCTCCTGCATAAATGCAAAATCGAAAACAATCAAGTCCTTCCAGATACACAGGACCCCCCTTAAATTCCTCCCCAACCTTGATTTATCATGACTTGCTTGTTTTGAGGTTTTTCGACTACTTGCTTGGTTTATGGTTGGTTCGTTGGCTAGTCGCTTGGGTTGTGATTTGTTGGTCGGTTGATTGTTTTGTGGCTCCTTGGCTTCTTGTTACATAGTGTCTACCCTCGAAAGAGGGAAGTAGTTCCAGCTTACTAATTCCTTGTCCAGTGGGCATGGTCTTAGTAGTGGAACGAACAGACATTTTATTCACGCCGGCCTCCTTCGGAGACCGGCGTTCTTCTTCTTCTTCTTCTTCTTCTTCTTCTTCTTCTTCTTCTTCTTCTTCTTCTTCTTCTTCTTCTTCTTCTTCTTCTTCTTCTTCTTCTTCTTCTTCTGCGGAGAGGAATACAAAATATTTGGAGTATTTCAATTCATTGGAGTTTTAACTCGTTTGAGTCAGAGTGCAAACACTAAGAGCCGTTTCATTTACCTCTCAGAGAACTCTTTCTCAAATTTTTGAAGTTGTTGGTTGCTTCTACAATCATAAATGATGGCTTCCTAAACCATCACCAACGTTGCCACCCTTGTTGCACAAATGCTTCTCCCACCAAGGTAGAGGCTCCCAATTCCGATCACTTAAGCCAATTCGAGACTCAAATGACATTGTATGTCAAAAACATTTATGTAGAATGATGTGATATTAGGAATGAAACTCAACAAATATTTTTTCAAATTGAATCACAAAGATTTGGAATTGATATGGAATTCAAAAGCCCAAAAACCACCAGAGCTTATAATCAAACTCTAGAGTAGGTGAGATTTGGTGCCCTTCTTCACCCAATGCCAATAAGTGAGAGTGAGTAAAAGAGAGAAGACATGCCATGGATAACCAACTCATGGAGGGTACCCAATGCCGATCGGCCTTGTTCAACTTTTGAGGCAATGCCACCAATTAGAGCTCAATTGAGGTGGAGCAACCCCAAATTGCACACTTCATGACCCAATGCCGATAATGACTGGTGTTTTCAGAGTTTGAGTTATTGGTTTTGGCTCACTTCATGCACCATTTCAAGCATTTGCCATTTTCATGCACCATGCCATGCATACTCTACTTATCGGAATTGGGTGGCCGATTGGAATTGGGTGCCTCTACCTTATTTTTCCATCTTCAACAAAGTGTGGGATTTAGATTGTTGCCACAAATCAAGCAGACAATCACTCAACAACCTTGACTACAAACACATGAAGTAAGGTAGAGGCACCCAATTCCGACCAGGCACCCAATTCCGACCGGCCACCCAATTCCGACCGGCCACCCAATTCCGACTAGTAGAGTATGCATGGCATGGTGCATGAAAATGGCAAATATATGAAATGGTGCATGAAGTGATCTAGAACCGATAACTCAAACTCTGAAAACACCAGTCATTATCGGCATTGGGTCATGAAGTGTGCAATTTTGGGCTCTCCACCTCAATTGAGCTCTAATTGGTGGCATTGCCTCAAAAGTCGAACAAGGCCGATTGGTATTGGGTACCCTCCATGAGTTGGTTATCCATGGCATGTCTTCTCTCTATTGCTCACTCTCACTTGTTGGCATTGGGCAAAGGAGGGCACTAAATCTCACCTACTCTACAGTTTGTGATAAATTGTGTAATAGATAAGATATTGTAAGCAGAGAGGCGAAGCGCTTAAGTACACTATGTAAGATCTAGATCTAAGTCTAACGGAATGAATGTGTTTACTATATGATGATAACCCTAGGATTTTGTATTATCAACACCCTCCCTAAATCCGGAGAAGGCTATTTGTATAGTTTGTTGTAAAAACGACAATTTTAAGGATCAATGACGGTTGTAGGGCTGAAATTTAGAAGTTGCTTGCATGACGTGAATTTAAGACGGCCCTAAAGCTTTTGTAAGCATGTCGGCCGGTTGGCGATCGGTAGGGGTGTAAAAATGGTGACAAAGCCTCTTTCAACCATGTCCCGAACAAAATTGAGATGGATCTCAAAGTGTTTGGTTTTGGAATGGAATTGTGGATTTTCAAAAACCTTAATTGCGCTTTGGTTGTCACACATGAGCTGAATGGGTTTTTTCCTATCAAATCCCAACTCTTGAAATAAATTTGAATCCATCTTGCCGCTTTTGTAGCCTCGACAAGGGAACAAAATTCGGATTCAGTAGATGACAATGCGATGCATGTTTGCTTCTTCGTGTTCCAGGTGACTGGGGTGTTGTTGATCGTGAAAATATAGGCTCCAATAGACTTACGTTGGTCTAAATCCCCCCCTAGTCAGCGTCATTGTATCCAAGGAGGGAAAAAGTGTCGGATCGGGGATAGAAAAGACCTTGAGATGTGGACCTCCTTACATATCTTAGAATTTGTTTTGCTGCCTGAAGATGTGCCTTCTGTGGGGCAGAATTGTACCTTGATAAGAGGTTGACAACGAAAGTAAGATCAGAGCGTGTGGTGGTTAGAAAAGACAATTTATCGATAAGAGATCTGTAGCTGGTAGAATCAACATTGGGAGTTCCGGTTTGAACAGAAGTTGTGAATCCAGCACGTAAAAGCGTCTGGGTTGGATTGCAGTCTTGCATTCCATATTCGACAAGTAAGGATTCTGCGCATTCGGTTTGATGGATGTTGATTCCTTGTGGAGATAATGTGTACTCAATACCGAGAAACTTGAAAACGAGACCGAGATAGGTCATCTTCCATCGGGAATGGAACCTTTCCCGAAGCCATGAGATTTTTATTGTGAAATTGCCAGTAATGAAGACATCATCAACATATAGAATGAAGTGGATATGTAGGTGTCCACGGCGTAGGAAGTATAGATTATTGTCAACATGAGTCGGTTGAAGGCCATGTTTGAGAAGCCACCTATTAATCTCGCGATTCCAGTTCCTTGCAGATTGTTTGAGGCCATATAACGAGCGGTGTAGTTCACATACCAAGTGCTCTTGTCCTTAAACAATGTGCCCAGGTGGTTGTCGCATATATACTTTCTCTTCCAAGTGACTATTGAGGTAGGCGCTTTTGACATCCATGTGATGAATATCCCAACCCATAGTTTCTGCAAAGGCGGTGACTATCTTGATGGTGTTGTATTTGGCTACTGATGCAAAGGTTTCATCATAGTCTATACCTTCTAATTGTTGAAAACCTCTCGCGACTAGAGGCGCCTTATATCTTTCAGGAATATTGCCCTGGGCAGGTTTCAACTTGAACACCCATTTGGATGAGATGGCATGATGCCCAAGGGGTAATTCTGTGAGTGTCCATCTCTTCATATCCTGTAAGCTATCAATTTCCTCGTGCATTGCCTGGACCCAATTAGGGTCGTCTAATGCTACCTTATGGGTGGGATTTGAATTCTCTATATTTCCAACAAATCCTTCAAGTCTCACCAAAGGTCATTTGATACGACTGGAACGATGGAGAGGTGGGGATGGTTGGTGACTTGGTGATGGATCCTCGATCAATAAGTGCCACGGTGTAGCAACACCTCGGAAAAATTATAGAAGGAGTGGGGAGAATGAGAGAAGAGTAGCTCCGCAAAACCTGGTGAGGAGGGGTTGTCTGGTGTTAGGCGCAAATGCAAGGTACACAACAATGAGGGTTGCTGGGCTCATTGTGAATCCCTGTGTGCACTTCATTTGCCGCTGAATCGTTTGCTTATAGTGTGTATAACGTTGGAAAGGGATTGCAGATCTTAGATCATTGATACAACGTTGTGGAAAGGTGCAACAAACTAGCACTAGTTTGGGAGAGCAGATCTGTAGCGGGGCTCTGTGTTGGCTCAGATCTAGATCTAGATGTTGCACCTACCTTATCAACTATCTATCAACTGGATCTAGATCAGGATGCCACTACACTATAGCAACACAGCACACCAAACCCCTCCTCAACTAGGACCTCAGCTTTGCCATGAAAACAGACTACTGCTTGCACAAATCTCGAATCAGTTGCCAAGACACAAGACCTTACGACGACCAACTCTCTGCAAGATCAGTTAAGTATTCCTATGGCACTTCACATCTCACAAACTTTCAAAAGTGTATATGTAATTTAGATTCGCATGTAGTGGTGAAGATTGTAGGAGTAGGACCAAGTATTAACCTGCTTTGCAAGAAGGAGAATAGTAGTTGCTTGCCCTGGAACATACCACACAGGAAAGACAGGAAGAACAAGTCAAGACAACTGCAGTTACTGAAGAAAGGACATCCAAATAGGCAAGAAGTAAAGAGCGACATGAAACAGACCCAAGAACACGAAGATGCGGGACAATACAACAATCGAGACCGCAGCCCTTCATCAGACTCGCGACACAGAAGCAACAACCGAACCCGTGGCCAAGACATGAGAGCTGAACACAACGAACCGTACTCTGAGTACCCAGCTAAGTCATTTATCAGTATTTCGCTGTTTTTGAAGTTCCAGGCTAGAATGCACTTTACAGACTCACATATATTAGGAGCAAACATATCGACTAACCACCAGCACACAGAGGTGAACCAATGGTACACATACAGGGCTGCAAATACATATCAGCTCCGCGGCCACAAATACCGAGGCTCTGCATCAGCCCTACGCCGCGCCGAAGTTAAGACAGCCATACATAGAAGATCCAAAGCGCAGCCCTACACAAAAACAACATCAGCACCTGCATCAGCTACAAGACACCAACAACACAATGCCACTTCAACCAGGGTAAATATCCTAACCTCACCTCCAAAACTAACGCCATTTCAACTTTCTTCCAGCATCAATCAGGATTTCAAGACCAAATCGCTCACCACCAAATTTCCAACAAATCATCAAGAATACAAAGCCACCGCAACCAAGCAACCTGTAGAGGAAGGGGCATTGTCACTCACCCTACACACACTAGGAGATCTCGAAGATCAAGCCTCACACCTCCATCACCACCTACAGACTAAAAAACAGCCACAGCAGCAAGATATCAAGACCCCAATACGGCATTCGAAACCAAGGTATGTGCGAAATCAGGTAAGTACCTACACCAATCCGTCACCTTCCATATCTCCTTTCTGCAAAGTACCACTGAACAATGACAGGAACTACAAGAAAGTGACAAGACCACACTGCCAGCCGTCACTACAATACAACCCCAGCAACCCTAGCAGTCACAACCGCACAGTAAACACCCAATTTTGGCAAGATCAAGACCTAAACGACCATCCCAGCCAACACAGCCATAGATCTACAGCCAAGCGACAATGCGAAGAGGACAACCCTAAACGGCCACAAATCCAAAAACGAAGACGTTCATTACACGCAAGGACATCCATCGAAAATCCACAAAACACAAGGTATATATCACACCCCCTCCCCACTACCAAATCCTCTCACTTCTGCCTATTGCGAGAACACCTACTCTCTGCTATATGGAAGCGTGCTATCTGCACAAACCAAGAGAAGGGAGCTTACCAGAAGGATGCTTTGAGGGAGAGAGTACTGCCGCCCACACCGCTAGGAGCTCCGCAGAACGCTGTTAGGTCAGACGCGAACCGTGAAGATCAGAGGTCGGACGCATTACTGTACTCGAAACCAGGAGTCCGGCAGGAGAACGCTACTCCAAGCTCACAGCAGGGATCCGTGGAGAAGGAGGTGCGGACATCCAAACAGCAGAGACTCCATCTCGCCAACAACATACTGACTGCGTCACCATCGCAGAAACCTTTCAACAGTGAAGCACCCCTAACCCACTCCTTTCAAATTTTTATTGTCTGGGTCTTGTCTAAGTATGCACTAGAAGAATGTCGCTTGTGTAAGGACGCACCTCAAGTCGTATTGTTCCTGTATAACATATCCGAACCAATTAGGTCTGGTAATTTCGCAGAACAACTAACAAAAGTTAAGACGAGACGAAGACTGCAGGTCAACCGAAACAGAGGAAACCACTCAGCAAGAATTGCACGACCTTGGAGGGTGGATCGAGAGAAGCCCCGCAGGACGAAACCCCCATCAGAAAGGCCGTCTCCAACTGCGAAGAAAAACGGCGCTGGCCACCCACGCCGCAGCTCACAAGTCGTCAACAGAAGACCGCAGACTTGGAGAACCCTCCCACACCCCAGATCACGAGACAGCCGTAGAAGTCCGCAGAGTTGGAAGATCATAGCAGAGAAAGACGCGAGCTCCAGAAGCAAGGCAGGCAACGTCGCTGCCAAAGAAGTAGAAAAGCCGGGAGACACGACGTGCGAGGCAGTTCAGGGGAAGAAGATCGCAGGGCGGGTGAAGCGAAGGCGGGCAAAGCAAGCCCAGCGAGGTCAGGAGAAGCAAGTGCAGCTAACGAAGGGCGGACAAAGCAAGTCCAGCAAAAACACGACCAGCGAGGGCGGGCGAAGCAAGTCCAACAAAGGAGACACGATCAAGGAAGGAGGGCGCAGAACGAAGGGCGAGCGTAGCAAGGGTCAAAAAGAAAACGGCGGAACTTCAGGAACAAACCCTAGCTCGAACCAGAGAAGAAGGAAGGGCGACAGAGCATCAGGCCCAAGGAGTCAGACTGGTCCAACGGACAATTCCAGTGCCATTCAAGGGATTGATCAAGCAGTGCACAAGAGAAGGAGCCGATTGAAGGACACTAAACCCTCGTTTACTAATTCGAAAAAGTGGCGTCACTGGAACAAGAGTCATCACAGCAACACCCAAGTGGGTACCCCTCAATCAGGTCATAGCCTCTTCTTACTCTCTCCACAAATTGTCATTTCTTGTTATCTCCGGGTTTATTATGCAAACCTTTGGAAGTGTATCCATATTTTAATATTAAAATTAGTTACTTGGAGAGGTGACCTTTGTTATGGCACCTCTCTTGCGTGGGTATGTGTACAAATCTCTATATGCCACAACATCAACTCTTCATACTTAAAGTTGCTAGATAAAAGGGGGCATGTTCGTTGTTTGAATGGATTTTGGTGGTATATCAATTGTATGGGCACTTTATACTCCTTCTTGATCTCTTTAACTTCACCAAGCCCTCAATGTATGTTGAGGGAAGAAGTTAAAAGCAAGGTGATAAGGGGTAAATCAAAAGTAGCACTCTATACCTTCTCTAGTAACACTTTAATTCTTGCTAGGTACAGTATGTCTCAACTTCAAGCTGCTGCCACCCCGTCCAAGCGATTGTTTGTTGAAGTAGTGGAACAAAACCCATGTGTTACAAATGGTACCCAAAACACCCTAGCTATTGCAAGTGCCATCCAAAAGAAGGTGAAGGCAACAAGTTTGCCTTACACTGAATATTGGTTAGGTTTTCATACCATGAATACACTTGCAAAGAAAAAAGGTAATCCAAAAATCCCCATTCTCTCCCTAGAAGAATTGGTCAAAAGTGGTCTAAGTTCGAAAGAGGCGGCGGAAAGTTTTGAAGCATTGCCTGCCTTTTCATATACTCCCCAAGAGGAGTGGCCCTCAAGTAGGGTTGATGGAAAGGAGGGCAACCACTTCAATCTCACCCAACTTCCAAGTGAAGTTGAGGTAGATGAAGAAGGATATGCCCTAGATTACCAAGTCTCAATTCATTTTGAACTTGGTGATCAAATATGGAGTAAGGATGTTATTTTAGAGATGATAAAGTTAAGGCTCAAAAACATGGAAATCCCTATTGGGACCCGCATCGGTGAGCCAATAGCCATCTTTTGCTATTATCAAACCGAAAATTGGAATGGAGTGTTTAAATTACACCTAAAAAATCCAAAAATAGATGCAAAGGGATTATTACAAGGGATAAGGCCTTTCATCCTTATCTTGAGTGAAGGAATCCCACACAAAGGAAAAGTGTGCAAGTCATACGACGCCTTAGCCTTCTCGCATCTATTATCCGTTAAAATATCGGGTACAAATCTTGTTAATAAATAACCACATGACTTGCATGAGGAAATAGTGAGAGATAGTTTTGCAAGAGGGTACGACTTTGAGGTGACAGGAGTGGAAAAAAAGGGTTTTTCCGAGTTTGCATGGGTAAAAACCCCTTCTCCAGTACAAGCTGCCAAAGTAAAAGATTACAAAATCTCATTTGACAATGAGATCTTTGTACCAATCTTTGCAACGCGGAAAATGGATGAAGATGAGATTGCAAAAAAGAATTGTCTAATTCTTATTGCAAAAAACCTCAACAAAACGAAAAATGAAAAGGAATTGGTAGAGGGAATAAAATCCATCCTCGGGGAGGAGAATGTGGTTGATACATTCTTCAAACTCGAATATGGACGGCATGTAGGGACTTGCAACATTGAATGTTTAAACGCAGCAGTATATAAGAAATTCGTTAAACAAAGCAAAAAAATCCATGGTAAATATGTCATGTTTACCCCCCACCCTAAAAGCTTAGACGGGAGTAACAAACCGAATGCGGATGAATTATCAAGATTGGGATTCACGGATGTAAACTCCGCTGTTGCGAACGCTGTAATTGCCATGGAGAATGGCCCTAACAAGGAACATGGTGTCACCCTACAACAACTTCGAAGAGAAATGAAGAATATGAAAGGAGAGATCGTGGAAGAAGCAAAACAATACGCGGACATGGTGCAAACAAACACAATCAAATCTCTTAGAGGGGAAATGTCGACTCTCAGATCACAGCTCATTGCAACCATCATGGCGGCTGAGACACAAGCATTAGAACGAGAGCAAAGGGCTATTGAAAGCAAGATGGACACGTCAAACTAATAGCGTCAAAGAACGCTACAACCAAAAACAATATAGTATATATATATACTAAAAAATATACTAAGTACAAAAATAAATATAGAAACATAAATAAAATAAAACAAAAAACTTCCATAGTATATTTATATACTACAATATATATCAACAACAACAACAACAACAACAACAACAACAACAACAACAACAACAACAACAACAACAACAACAACAACAACAACAACAACAACAACAACAACAACAACAACAACAACAACAACAACAACAACAACAACAACAACAACAACAACAACAACAACAACAACAACAACAACAACAACAACAACAACAACAACAACAACAACAACAACAACAACAACAACAACAACAACAACAACAACAACAACAACAACAACAACAACAACAACAACAACAACAACAACAACAACAACAACAACAACAACAACAACAACAACAACAACAACAACAACAACAACAACAACAACAACAACAACAACAACAACAACAACAACAACAACAACAAACAACAACAACACTCCACACCCCTCCCACTAATAACCATAGGCATCATTCATTGCAAGCTACTTATTATACTTTGCGGAGACATAGAAACTAACCCAGGCCCAATGCCGGATGTATTTCAAAATCATCCAAAAACACACAAAAGATTAGCAAAAACATATTTCATTCCGAATACTATAAAACTCCACCCCGAATATCAACAACTAGCATCTTCATTTGCACCACTCCTAAAAAACAATCACATACTCCACCAAAACTATTCCACCCTCTACCCCAACATTTCCCGCTACATTAACCAAAAAAAAAACAACAACCACCCATCCGCACATATCCTATTTGCCATAATCACAACCCTCCACCCTTCAATAGACGAATGCAATAATATCACCAACCAACGCCCAACCAACACAAACCCAACATACTGGACAGATATATTACTAAACACCCTATCCTCTCTACATAATCCCCCTGAAAGACATATAGATACACCCCACCCATACACTAAATTCCTAGAAGAAAACCAACACCTTTTTGAACACAAAACCTCTCTACACAATGACCTATACAACTTCATTCATAGCCAAACCCCACCCCCTTCCCCCGATGTACTACAACTGAAATTTCCCTACCTTACACACAGTCTAATCCTCGAATCTCTTAGATGCTTCGAACCAATCCACGCCTACACACACCCCGCCCCGACACCCGCCCACATTCCCCCTCCACCCTGTAACCACGACAATCTGGACAATAGCAACACATATATAACTACATGGAACGCCTCAACGTTAAACACTGCTTTACCAAGCATCCATAATCTAACCACCCACACCAACACACCACCCGCCATAATTGCCATACAAGAAACCAAACTAACAGCTACTAAATCCACAAAATACATCCAAAAAGCATTCCCCGATTATAAACTAATATTTAATAACACTCATTCTCTCACACGATGCATCCAACAACGAAGGCCATATACACCGGCAAGAGGAGGTCTACTCATGCTCATACACCAAACATATGCCTTTCCCGGAAATATTACTAAAATCCCTACCCCGGCTAATATATCACCATATTTGCAAATTATTGAAATTTCTAACCGACCCCTCCAACCATGGCTCATTCTTCATCTATATATGCCCTCACATATAGAGGACTCTAGGCTTATTCCGGAAATCCAAAACTCTATCACCTCACAAATAAATACACACACTAACCATACAATAATACTCTGCGGAGACTTTAATCGAGACATCGCCCTTATTGGACGGCAAAACGGAGAGGTTTTTACCCCCCCACTTGATAGAGACTATCAATGGCAAAATTATACGAATAACCTAGAATTATATTTAATTCCAACCGATACACAATACTCTCGCCAAGGTGGACTTAATTACACACACACTAGCCTAATCGATGGATTCTACATTAAAACACCTAACCATACGCGATATACATCTACTACCAATACCACAATCAACTTAAACTCGGACCACTTCCCAATCCAACTCAATATACCTCACAACACCCTAATAAGTAGACCTCCTACAACCATCAACTCAAATGATATTAAAATATTAAACCCCATCCCAAAAGTAAACCTTGACAACTTTAATACAATATTCTTCGAAAAAAACTCACTAATAATAGACTCCCTTACAGATACTCTTTCTAACCACCAACACCTCACACATATTCAATGGCAAGAAGCTTGCACGATTCTTGACAAACTCATTAACGAGATTTCTACTACACTAGAAAAGACTTGTCAAGCACCCCCAATTCCACAACTAACACCGAGAACCTTGAAACAAGGTGGGTATCTCCCAAGAAAACTAGCTAAAAAGTGGAAACAACATCTTGCCACATACCACACTATTCGCAAAACAATTTATATTGCTAAAACCAACCAAAATTGGCAAAACCACCCCATACTCTCAGAACTACAGCACCTCCGCCATCCCCAAATCCCACAAGTACCACTACCCAACACCCCTCACGAAGACTGGCTAAAAGACATCGCAATTATTGCAAAAACCGCCAACAAAGAAGCTCAGAAAATCACTACAAAATATGCAAGAGAATGTGTCAAAAAAGCTATTTCTAAATATCGTCAATTATACGAAACAAGCCCAAAAAAGATTAATAGAAAAGTCTTTAAAAACAACACAAACCTGCCACTGGACTGCATTTTAGACCAAAACAATAACATATTAACCAGCCCAGATGACATCGCAAACGAAATACATCTTCAGCAATCCATAAACAATAGACCAACCGTCCCCACATGTTACTTTCAACCACAACATACACCAACATGCACATGCGGAGTTAGAAAATACCCGTGGCATGATTTAGACGGATTTACTATTGATAAAAGAGGAGAACCAACTACACCTCTCCACACATACTATAACAGAGACACATACAACATGTGTCTCAAAAATCTTGGAACCAATAAAGCCCCTGGCCCGGACCATATACCCAACTCAATTCTAAAAAATATGCCCCCAAGATTCCACGATCTCCTATCATTATTTTTCCTTCATTGTTACAAACAAAAATCCATTCCCGCATCTTGGAAAACAAGTCTAACAATCTTATTATACAAAAAAGGCAACCCAGCCGTGCTACCTAACCACCGACCTATTGCCCTAGCTAACACCATTTACAAATTATATACTAGTACACTTACATCAATACTATCGGCCTACGGAGAAATACACCAAATATTACATGAAAGCCAAGAAGGATTTAGAGCCGAGAGAAGTACCACACGGCAACTTCAAACCCTCATTGCCGCTCTTGAGGATGCAAAATTCACAAATAAAGACATCTACATACTCTATATTGACTTCAAAAACGCATTTGGTTCCATTGACCATCCTCGATTACTAGCCGTTATGAGTGATCTTGGGTACCCGGAAGACGCAGTCACACTAGTTGGCAATATATACTCTCAATCTACCACTACATACGTCGGAGAATTCTTTGGTAAAACGCGCCCTATCCCCATCCAACGTGGTACCATACAAGGCGACACATTGAGCCCGTACCTCTTTATTATTTTTCTAGAACCTCTATTGAGATGGCTTCAAAGAGGCAATAATGGCTACACATTTGGTACTTCTAAAGTCACCATAAACTCGGCCGCATATGCCGACGACCTAGCGGCCATCTCCGGGCGTCTTAAACCACTCCAAACCCAACTAGACAAAATAGACAAATTTTGTTTATGGACAGGGATGGAACTTGGGGTCCAAAAATGTGCCGTAACCGGATGCCCAAATAAATCCAAAATAAATCCGACCGCCTTCAAAGCCTTTATTCAAGCTACCAATATCCACTATCGTAACCAACCAATTCCGGTACTCAACCAGAACCAACCTTACATATACCTTGGAATAAACCTAGTCCCATCGTTAAAATGGAAAATTCAAACCCACGTTACTACTACGAAGCTTATTAAACAATGCAATGAACTCACACTATGCCCGGCCACATTACAACAAAAAATAAAAATGATTGATACCGTCATACGACCGGGTATCTCATATAGTTTTTATGCAGTTCCTTATTCCATGCCCGCCATAAACAAACTTGACAAAAAAATCATGGCCATACAAAAGAAAGTATGTGGACTCCCTAAATGCATGTCCAATGTCATAACACAACTCCCCCACGAACTATTTGGATTAGAAGCTTTTTCCCTCAAAAATGCCTATTTACGCTGCATTGGAGAACAACTCCAAAATGCACTTAACGACGAGGGACGACTAGGCCAAATTTACAGTGGACTCCTCCGACACATCCTTGCCATTTATGGAGGAGCACAATACCTCCAAAGACTAAAGAAAACTGATTGTCTTCGGTCTCCTATTACCCGCACACTCTTTCTACTCAAAACAGTGGGTCAAACATTCCTAAAAAGCACACTAGAAGACTTCTTACTAGGCCCCGCACCGCTTGAACAAAATTGGGCAAACGAAATACACAATCTCCCCAGACTTGACCGACAACTATCCGCCAAACTCCTCCAAAAACTTTTAGCAACAAACATTACCGATCTAAAACAAATTACACTACCTAATGGAACACAACTCATGGACGACAAGAACTACAGAACATTCCACGGTACCCCTCACAAATTAATAAAAAGTGCGTTAAAAATTGCTAAACAATTATTTTGTCAAACTCCATGTCTCCCTGATTGTCTGAACCCCTGCAATACTCACGCCCCACCTTACACACTCAAAGACCAATACATCATTGGTCACAATGACACCCATCCCAATACCAATCTCCCATCAATCCCTCCAAACCCGCCACACTCACGACCATATGCCCCTCCACCACACATTTTAAAAAATCCTTCCATATACCCAATAAACAACATAACCATGCACAAACATAGAAAATACATTGACTCCAACAAAATAAGCAAACAACACACCTTATACCTATGCCATTGGTCTCAAAATAACACCACCTACACCAAATGGCTCCCACAAAGAAATCTTTTCCCTTGGCACAACCCAAATGCTTCCCTATATAACACAGAAATCCTCAGACAATACTACCTCAAAACTCAAAATAGTTATTACCTGAATATCATACAAATACACCATCCCCAAGCACAACCGCGAGATAGAAGATTCGTCGCGCCACCTCTTATTATCCCCCTCCTTAACATCTCTACAATCGAATGTAATCCCGAAACTGACATCCTGGCACAAACTAATTCAATTAAAATACAACAAGATAATGCCCACATATACGAAGATAATGGAAGGCATCTAATAACCATACCACTCGCTAGATTACAATGGCTGTGGAACCAATATCACAACGCACTACAAGCCACCATCAACATTGAACCAATACCCCAAACATTTGAAACCGAAATTGTTTGGTTATACCAAAGATATAAATACCGTATATCCAAAAAAGACCCCCTTAAAAATGCACAATACACATTACCCGATCCAATCCTAGACTACATTATTACATCTCTAAATATCACACATTCATACTTCTCATCCCCCGTTACATGCTCCACAAAAATCTCAAAATTCTACTCTCCATTCGAACGTGATAAGATTTTTGGTTCTCTTGGTAAAGCTTTTGATTATAGATGGAGCGGAATAGGTCTCGCACACCCTCACAACGAAGAAGAAACACAACGAGCAATACATTGGGCATGTCTAGCGGCAAACAATGATCCTAACCACAACATCACCATTATTATCACTCCCGACACTAATTGGTACCACAACTCTAACCCATACTCAGGCCCATTCCCGGACTCTCATATCATAGTACTATTTGAAGCGGACTCTATGACTTACATTGAACCTACTATACCACCACAAATACAAACTCCCCGCCTTGAACCAGCAACCCTACGTATCCTATGTATACATCACCAAACTCGGGAGATAGGTACTCTTGAAAACCTCACTCATCTCACCTTGATAGCAAAAAATCTAAACATTAACAAGGTATACACCGCAATTGCCCCTCCCTCACCTACCTCAATCCGTGTAAACCGTAACAAAAAATGGTCTAAAACCCCCCACACAAACATCCCCGCACTACCAATAACCGAACTAAGCCTCCCACTCCCCAACTACCAAACAAACACCGATCCTAAATTTGACCCCAACTTTAGCTACTATACTGACGGCTCTTTTAAAGAACCAACTGAAGTAAGCCCGGGACATTGGCACCGTGAAAAAGCCGGTTATGGGATATACAACTTAACCAAACAAATAAAATTAGGCAAACGACTACATGGACTCCAAAACATTCTCAGAGCCGAAATGATGGCTATACACAAAACCCTTAAGATAATCACCACTCAATACCAAAACGAACCGGCTCACATCTTTACAGACTGCGTAAATGTATTACATCTTCTAAATACACACATTAAACACCCCACTTTACACAACAGTCACCCGGACAAAACTATCCTTACATCTATGATTGGAATGCTCCAAAGTCGCACACAAATTACTACACTCCACAAAGTCCGAGCTCATGCTAACATCGCCGGCAATGAAGAAGCCGACAAACTAGCAAAGGAGGGAAGAGAAAAAACCCACAAGGACGCCGAACATCCATACGAACACGCCCATGCCACCCCATATTACTATCATAGATATGAATGGCCCTCTATGGGCGAAACTCCCGACAAAGGCCCCATACGATTCTTAGACAAATATCTCAAAAAACATGATCTTATAAACAACCTAGAAAAACTCACAGAAAATTTTCCCAATATTGAAAAATGGACCGGCAACCCAAACATTCACAACATATTGTCCAACAATTTTTGGAAAAACCCAATCATTACGGACCCACAAATCACATGCCTTATCAAATTCCGCACCGGACAATACATGGGTAATGCCCGCAAACAACTCTTCTTTGGAATAGAAAGATTCCCTACAATAACATGTCCAATTTGCAACACCACAGACCCGGACACATGGCTACATATCTTATTAAAGTGCCGAAACCCCCATATACACTCACTTATTGTCAAAAGACATAACAAAGCCGTATGGGCTATCCGTAAACTACTTATATCATCAACTAAATCCCGCAGCTTCATTCTCATGAATGCCGGAACCTTTAATGACAACCCACTAGAAAATACGGTCCCCCCTTGGCTATTACCATGCACATGTTACACTCAAAGATGCCATTGTAATGCAAGATTCAAACCAGACCTACTATGTGTTAGAGGACTTTCATACAAAGACCCTCCACCAAACCACATAGACCCCAGCCTCACTATTCAGTTTATTGAATTCACATATTGTAATGATAGATTCTCTCCGGACACTATTACTAATAAAACAAATAAATACCAACCATTACTTGACGATATTCAAGCACTAGGATGGAAAGTAGACCCCCTCATTGTCATCACTGCGGGTGCCAGAGCCACCACCTTCATTCCCTCAATGACAATCCTTGAAGAAACATTTAAAATCCCCATCACTTCTATCATGACCACCTTCTCAAATATTAACACTATTGCAATTCAACATGCTATGTCTATACTCCTCCATAAACGAAAACTTGAAAACAACCAACCCCTTCCTGACGCATCGAACCCCCCTCCATAGACATGCACGTGTGCCTCACCATACACGCCCTCCTTTCTTAGAGACTTTTTGAAACCTTGGTCCCTTTGTATTGGTCACTTGTTACTGATACATAGTGTCCACCCTCGAAAGGGGGAAGTAGTTCCATACTACTAACCCATGCCCGGTGGGCATGGACTTAGTGGTGGAATGAACGGACACTTTATCCACGCCGGCCCCCTTCGGAGACCGGCGTTCTTCTTCTTCTGCCACGGTGTATTGGTGTGAAGTGCAGACTCCGTTGTAGTCGTGTGTGGTGAGGGTGGAGGTGGCAGGGGGAAATATGTCACGTCTTGATGTTGATTACCATCAATGGAGGGAATGTTATCTTGTTTAGGGTCCATTTGAGGGATCACAAGTCTGAAACGACCTTATCTAGCTTCAGGTTGGGAAGGAATGTCGGGTGGGGTGTGACATGAGTTTCCCTCATCGATCTTAATATCCCTGGAAATGATAATGCGATGTGTGTATGGACAATAATATCTATATCCTTTAGTGGATTCATCTAAACCAAGAAGAATACAACTAGAGGCTTTGGGAGACATTTTGTACCTTTTTTCTTTTGGAATGTAGACAAAGACTCGTGTGCCGAATACACGAAGCTGGGATAAATCAGGTTTCATACCAGAAAAAACTTCTTATGGTGTCGTGTTGGTTAAAATACGAGTAGGGACTCGATTAATAATATAAGTGGCGGTCTTGATGGCCTCGGACCATAAGTAAGATGGAATGTTGTGTTGAAAGCAAAGGCATCGAGCCATCTCGACTATAGATCAATTTTTGCGCTCCGAAACACCATTGCTTTGAGGAGTGTAATATTGTGTGCGTTCATGGTGAATACCGGAATCAATGAGGAGTTGTTGGAAGGCTAAAGACATATATTCGGTGTCGTTGTCCGTACGGAGTGTAATAATCTTCTTCCCCGTGTGATTTTCTTTGCGGTTTTTAAATTTTTTGAATTTGTCAATAACTTTGTCCTTGGTTTTGATAAGTGACACCCATAGTTTTCGACTATAATCATCGATAAAAGTAACAAAATATCTGGCGCCATTGAATGATGGTTTCTTGATTGGACCACAAACATCACTATGAATAACTAGAAGGATATTGGTAGTCTGAGAAGTACTGGGGGAAAAAAGAAAATGTGCTTGTTTGCCTTGTTGACATGTTTCACAAACTATGTCTACATAAGGTACTTGGATAAACCTTTCACAATGCTTTGATGAGACTTGGTGTGTAATGTCTTGAAATTAATATGGCCTAGCCTTTGGTGCCAGAGAAGTACTTTGGATTGCATCCGATCACTAACTTGTACAAAATGGGCCTCATGAACTGGTGAGAGGTCTAATTGATATAAGCCTTTATGCATCCTAGTTCCATGACCAATGATGTCTTGTGTATGTTCATCTCTGATTAATACCTCCTTGCGGTTAAATTGGATATTGCACTCCTCATCCGCAATACGCCCAACTGATAATAGATTGCGACGAATACCAGGCACAGAAAAAACATTCTTAAATTGCTTGTACTTCCCACCAGGGAAATTAATGCTTACATCCCCTTTTCCTGCAATTCTATGTGACTCTCCACCGGCGGCTAACATAGAGGTACTGCTAGTACATGCTTGGAAATCTTGCACTAGGTTTGAATTCCCACTTATATGGTGTGTGGCTCCTGAATCTAGCATCCATGCCGGTCCCTCTTGACCCATGGTGGTGTTTGCTTCAATCTCATTGAGCTCACATAGATATGTTTCTAATACACTTCCCGCACTCTCACTACCACTTTGATATGAGTCGGAGTCGAGTTTTGAGTTTTTATCTTTAGATATGTTGTTTGCTTGCGCCTTATCCCGAGGTTGCTGATATTTGATCTTGCCCTCCAATGTCTTAACTTGATCAATAGCCTTCTTAATGCAGTCTCGGGCCAAATGTCTAGGCTCGCCACAATAGTGACACTCCTGCCCTTCTTTGCTGGAGTCTCTACTATGGTGTTCGCAGTTGTGTCCACGGTGATAGGGTCTGCTTTGGTCATAGGTGTGCTTTCGGTTGGTAGCGGAGTGACGGCGTCGTTGGCCGTTGGAGCCAGTCTTCCTGTCTCCGCCTCGCATCCTGTCTCTGCCTTCGTTGGTTCTGCCGCCGTGCACCGGCGCGCCGCCGCCTTGTGCCTGTACGCCGCGGCCTTCGTGTTGTGTTATGTTTGACTTCTGTTCCCCTTGTCGCTCGCGAGACGGCCATTCGGCGCGTGCTGATCTGGAGACTTCTCAGTTGTCTCCATATCGACGCTTGAATACTAGTGCTTGTGCATCTTCTTCCTTATCTGCTTCCATCCTCAACTGCATCTCTTCATCAAGCAAACGTAACTCTATCTCCAGAAAAGATGGTAAGGTGTCTCTTCATGTCTGTGTCCTGCAGGATAACTTGTATTCGGATGACAAAGAGTTTAGTAGTAACAAAGTGTATAGATCTTCAGGGATTTCTACCTCTATATCCTTAAGCTGGTCGATGACGTCCTTGACCTCAGTGATGTATTGTTCCATGCTTGTGTTGTCTTCCTTCCGCAGTGACACCAATTTTCACAGCAGCATGAGCCTCCGAGATCCAGACTTGGATTGATAGCGGTCCTCGAGCGCCTTCTACAGGAGATGTGGATCTTCCAATCTGCATACAATAGGTATCACGAAATCCTTAACTGAGTATGTAATCGCCTGCAAGGCAATTTTTCTCCCTTCTCTTTCTACTGCAGCTGTGTTTCTAGATCTAGGTTGTCTGCAGTAGATCCACACAATGTTCCTCTCTAGC
Organism: Bryoerythrophyllum caledonicum; assembly: GCA_963971425.1. Taxonomy (NCBI): domain Eukaryota; kingdom Viridiplantae; phylum Streptophyta; class Bryopsida; order Pottiales; family Pottiaceae; genus Bryoerythrophyllum; species Bryoerythrophyllum caledonicum. The sequence goes on along the minus strand of OZ020515.1, from coordinate 36,592,582 downwards.
AAACGCTTTAGCCTATATGACCACACCTGATAGTTCACTTGTCCATCTAACCTACTGGTCTCTAGAATCGTGATGTCTATGTCTCTCCTAAGAGTGGTGTGTGGTGGGGTGTTACTGCCTAGCAATGGTGATCCTTCTCCAACCATGTTGCTCTCGTCAGAGTTCGTCATGCTAGATGTGCACTATAGATCTAGATCTAACTACACACTAGGTGAGAGCCAGAACCTGCGCTCTCATATCATGATAGATTGTATAATAGAGAAGATATTGTAAGCAGAGAGGCAAAGCCCTTAAGTACACTATGTAAGATCTAGATCTAAGTCTAATGGAATGAATGTGTTTACTGTATGATGATAACCCTAGGATTCTCTATTATCAACACTTTGATAATGGACTCCGGTGATTTTTGGCTTTTAAATTCTACATCAATTCCAAATCTTTGTGATTATATTTAAAAAAGTATTTGCTGAGTTTCATTCCTAATTCCGCATCTTTCTACAGAAATGTTTTTGAAATACTATGTCATTTGAGTCTCGAACAGGCTTAAGTGATCGGAATTAATGAGCAACAACAATGATCACGCAACTTTGAAGACTAGATTTTAGGAGGCCTAGACACTCGGACCATATGTAAAACTCCACAACATCCTCACAACATCTTTGAACATAAACTTGTAGAAAAAGGACTAGCACTATTTACTTCTCTTGTTTACAAACCATGGTACATTGGTACTGCACATGTTTTTTTTTTAATCTTTTACATCATTTGCAAAAACAAGGATGTCCTTGTTGACAACAGAAGTTCTTGGGAATTGTTCCTCTTTAGATGACATAGTCTATATTAAAACCTAAAGGACCAAAATGGCATTAGGTCCTTTGGGGAATATAGGAATCTCCTTATTGACCCTGGTCGAGCGTTGCACCAAACCTCAGCCTCGGGTGGGTCCATTTTTCTGGCCCTACCCGTTTTAGGAGTCTAGAGGCCTTTTATGGAATTTTTTTTGCCAAATTTAGAGCCTACGGCCCCAAATTACCTTCGAAATGGCCCCTCCAAGGATCAAGTAGGGCCCCCCTCCAACATAAATGTAGGGGCCAATTTTGTCCCTACTCTCCCCCACCCTTCCCAAGCCTGAGGCTTGATGCAACCCTCGACCAGGGTATTTAGGCAAATCCGGAATATAGGACCAAAACCTGGTGCCACTCTTGACTGAGTTGGAGAGGTGTACCAACAAACAAATTGTGAAGCTCGATTAACAAAATCCAAGGACTCCGCCACCACATGTTCCTACTATTAAAATGTTATAATAGAAAATCAAATTTGAACTGAGGGGCGCTTTACACTACGGACCATGGAGATTGACTACCGCCCTCTAAAATCTGTGATTGGCCAAGGAAGTCGTCCCGATCCAAGTTTCCTTTACACTACCTTGAAAAAAAAAATTGACCACGGAGTTCTAGGTTACCTTAATATGTTATTTTCAGCCGAGTGGATAATGTTTCTTGGTCCAAGGGGTTTTTCGTCGAGTTGAGGCAAAGAGGTTGCCTCAACGGAAAATAAGGGGGCCGTTGGGCTGAAAATCAGTCATTGGTTGAAAATCAAAATTTTAATTATTTTTTTCCCGTAAATTTTCCATGTTACTGGAGGACGTTGGGATACTATCTTTTGACATTGTTTTTTGAGACCGTTGGAGTGTAAGAGAAGTGAATAAAGGTCGTATGTCCCGTTTTCTTCCCTTTCTAATTTCTTGTGTGTGCACTGTTTTGTGTTGTTTTTTGCATGTTTTTTGTTGTTTTGGCCAAGATTTTTTTCTCTATCTTTTCTTTCAATGGAGGGATATAGTGTAGACGGAGAGTGTAGAGATTCCAAAGGGCACACATGGTCGCAAAACTCCAAATGGATGAAATTTGCAACACCATTCTCTTTGCCTCCAAGTAATGCACCATTTAGAATTGCTCAAGTGCAATTTCAGCATGGGCCAAATTTGCTTGATTTGCACCCTAGTGCATTTCTCCCGACTTCTATAGATTTTTTGAGAGGACTCCTTCATTGTCAAAGAGAATTAGAAGAGATTGGCACTCAAATCCCTCATAGTGAGTTCATAAGAGGAAAGGAGATTTTGGAGGTGAAACAAGACGAAGGTGCAAGAAAGGTGTCCGAAGCGCCTCCAAAGAAGAGAGGTCGTCCAAGAAAAGAAAAGACTGCCGCGAAGGAAAAATCGAAGAAAAAGGCGAAGGCAACCGTGATTCAATTTGAAGAATCGGATGAGGAGGACACAATCCCTACAAAATGGAAGGATTACAAAGTCAAAACCTTGATTGCAATAAGAGGCGAGATGGCCAAGGAATTTGCAATAACACCAAACAAACAAGGTATGAAATTTTTAATTTTTTTTGCAAAACGTTGAATTTTTGTGGCAAATGCGGGCGTATGTGGGCCGTATCATGAGGCTGTAGAAGGCCTCGGCCTTAGCCGCATGCCCATGCCCCCCCTCCCCCCAAAACTGCGTCAGCTTTTGTAGTTGTTCCTCGGCTTTTGTAATCCAGTCCACGTCGAATCCATCCTTCATTGTGATGCACAAATTGTGCATCACAATGCATATTGAGACAATATCCGGTACCATCTTCAATGGTACATCACACCTCTTCATGATAATTCTCCATCTCCCTTTTAAAATTCCAAATTCCCTCTCTACACACATTTGGGTTGAAGATTGAATAAAATTCTAATTTCCATGGATTTGTAACAGTTCAGTATTTCCTCCCTTGAATGGAGAGTACATCCACCGTCTACGGGATATGCTGCATCTCCTATTAACTTGTTCGGATACAATTTCCCCTCCATACAAGCTCTTCCAATTTTTGTAACTTGAAAAACAACCCAATCATGAAGACTACCGGCCCAACCAAACTTGTATTTCCAAAACCTACATTTGACATCGACGATTCCTTGAAGAATAGCTGAATGGAACGACTTCTGGCAATAATAATCTTCTCCACCAACAATTGGCGCCAATACTGCAATATGCGACCCATCTATTGCACCTACAACGTATGGAATGCCATGTAGAGCTTCATATTCTTTAGACAAAATCCTAAATTGCGATTCACTAGGCATTTGAACAAATATTCGTTGCAAATGTTGTCTATCGGCTTTACAAATTCTCTCACAATTTTTGAAATCGTACATTCAGCTACCCCATATAAATCCCCCATAAGGAATTGTCCATTGCCAGATTCTAGCCTTGTCAACGAAACTGCAATTTTAGTTTCCACCAAAATTGAATTCCTGAAAGGTGTATCTTGTTCTTGCAAAAATGGCGCTAACTTCTCTCAAAGAAATCTGAAAGTAGCAAATTTAACTCGGGTTCTTATTAAAAATTGCCCTTCAGTGTACGATCCCAACAATAATTGATCCGTAAATCCACCTTGTCTTGCAAAACTCCAAATGCTTCGTATTCCTCGTCCCGTACTCTCCAAAAACAATATAAAAATTGCCAATTTCTCCCACTCTCCTTGTAAAATCAGTGCTTGCATGCACACAACGTGTGAAACAAGCATGTGCAAGCACATATACAACCCTAGCATCAACACAAGGTCCCTCCTCCTCTCCTCCATTACAACCCTAGTTCCTCAAATTTTAAAAGAAGAAAAGAAAAGAGAGAAGAAGAAAAGAGGGAAGGTGGAAATAAGGAGGAAGAAGAAGGGGAGGGTGAGAGAGTGAATGACGAGGTAAACTCCAAAACCGCCCTTTTTAGATATACATTAAAAAAATCAGCCCATACTTGTCCCGGTTCAAATCCACTTTACACTATGAGAAGTGACCAAGACACTCAAAAAATGATTTTTCATTTTTCAAGGTCACGGCTCTAGACCAAGAGCCATGACCTTGAAAATAAATGATTTCTCTTGGTCAATCCTCCTGGTCCATAGTGTAAAGCGCCCTTGAATGAGATAATTCAATCCCTAAATGACCCCTAATTGACCACACTGAAAACGGAAAAAGTGCACTTCAAATTCAAACTGATATAATCATTAAAAAATGTTAATTTTTTTTTAATCTCCACACATAAGCCACGATAGAATAAACTCCTTATGTAAATGGAATGGATGAAGATAACCACCATCGACAAAACTCACAAGCATGAATGATTTTATTCATAGTCCAACATATAGATGCTTAGGTATGTAGGGATAACATCACAATTCCAAAGACATACTTTGAATCTAAGATGTTGTGACATTATTCTCTAAAGGACCAAATGTCAAAAACGGGCTTTTTGAAGGATCAATCAGGTTCCTATGGTGTCAGTACATAACATGCCTCTTTGGAAAGTTTAATGTAAATGGGCATCACTAAAATCTTGGTGGGAGTACCATTTTTTCCTAAATCCGATGTTTGATGAAAAAGTTACATGGATTTGAATTTCGAACTGGAAGATTGGGCACGTCGGGCGACTCAAAAATCTTTTGCTAGGACACTTTATTGAATGTGATATTTTCAATACTAGCAAGTACTATTATTTCCTTTCATGCTGTCAAAAAATTGTCTTTACTGAAAAATAACATATCAACCCCAGCCAAGCATTGTCACACATTGTCGGGCAAGTTGCCAAAAAAAATATTTCTTTCCACATAATACTTAGAGATCTTCAACTTTTATTAACTTTTATTTTTTTCCAAAACAATATGCGGTGTTAACATTCTTATTGACCATCCGGACAATCAATCTAAAACATATTAAGTTCAAAGAAAATAAAACATGAATTGGCATATTTTGAACCTCCACTCATTGCACAATTGTTTTGAATATGCTACACCCCATTTCTACCTCTAAAAATTGGTGTATTAGGAACTAATGTCGTGCTTAACATGACGGTAATGACTTTAGACCTTGTGTAGTGCAAAAATTTGACACTAAGTGAAGTCAAAGTTTGATAATTCACTCAACACATGGAAGAAAACAAACCATTTTCTTGACTTCAAACACTGTAATCTTTCAATCCATGCGGTCAAATGAAGTTTTGTGAGTACATTACTTGATGAGTCTTAACCCCTAGAGGAGTGGACCTTGTGCTTCATCAAAACCACCCCAAAACTGCCAGTTTGAGATTAGGTATTGTTAGACTTATTCAAACTAGTTATTACTATTTTCTACCATTGGATCTTCAAGCTAACTACTACAAAAAGACACCCTAAAACTTTCGTAAACTTTTATTGTACAGATTGAAAGATATAAGCATTTGAAGAGTGCAACATTGTTTTTCTGCTGTGCCTGGACAAGTTTAGCGTACTTTGACTCAAAATAATGGCAAATTTTTGCATTTAACTTTGCATAAACTCAATGAATTTGTATTCTACCTTGTGTAAGGTCATCGCACGCCAAAAATCAAAAGTAATGGAGGTGATTACAATAAGAAAAATGGACTAGCAATGACTAGGGGTATAGAAAGTGGCCCTTTACTTTGGAAAGCCGTTTTATTTTTTAAAGAGAGAAATAATTGTTGGATCTAAAATCCAAACGGTGAATAGAATAATTAAGTCTTTTCTAATAATAGATTTTTCTCTCTTTAAAAAAGGTTAAATCCTTAATTTATATGCGTTTTTGAAGTGAAAACAATGAAGGTTGCCAAAAACTTTCTTTCACTACTACCTGCCTCTGAAAAGTGCGATTGTAAACTCTACAAAAGCACTATTCATCTCTATAGTACCTTTCCTAGCTGCCAAAGGGAACATGCTTCTTATGTTTGAAGCACCATAACTTTTCCCTGTGAGTCCCAAAAAAGAAAGAAAAAATTCCCCGCAAAGATAACCCGTATTCCTAATCTCTTTGAAAAATTCAAGAAGTCATCTTCAAAAATGGATTTTTAGGAACATGCCCAAGATCGATTTGTACCCCTGAGGTACAAATGGTCTTGTGGGGATTAATTGAGATCCTACAGTCAAAACTAGAGATAATAGTTGTATTTCCCCCCTTCCTTACTCATTAGATTTTTCCTCAAAGTGCTTCCAAAGAGGCAAGCCAGGAGGAATATGGTGCTAGGCCGTATGAGATTTGAAAACATAAAGAAAGAGAGCATGAGGATTTTCATATCCCTATTCTTCTGCTCCAATGAAATGCTTGGCAATCCATGCTCTTGGGCCCTATCCCATGCAAGCTAAAGCTCCCCCATAGTACCCAAAGTTCCCAAAGAGTTGACCAATAGTTCCCCCACACCTTTCCCAAGCCAAGTCACCATATGCAGTGGCCCCAATTACTAACATAAGACCCTAGGATTTAGGGTGACAATCCAATATATTCTAATAACTTTCAGGAAAACTCTATTGCACTAGAAGTGTTTTTTGGTTGTGAAACACATCCTTTAGGAGATATAGAAGGCGATGCAAAAAGGAGCGTACAACCACTAGCCTGTGGAGATGGGCCCAAGGCAAATTGACCCCCTCGTTGGTACTTACCCGAGGGGCCATGAGGTGGTGGGGCCAAACCTGGCCCCTATTTAGTTTTTGGATGGGGCCCTATTTACAGCTAGAGAGGGTTACTAGGATAAACAATGCCCGCTGGCTCCAAATTTGTCAAAATAAATCCAAAAAAAGCCTCTGGACCCCCAAAATAAGAGGGCCACAAAAATGACCCCATGCAATTAAGATGGGGCCCACCTTGGGTAAGTACCAACGAGGGGTCAATTCGCCCTGGGCGTGGAGATGGTGAACCTCCGATTCCATCACAGCCTGGTCAAAAAGTCCAAGATCAAGTAGACACTCAGCTCAGAAGATCATTTCAGGGGGGTTTCACACTAGGGGCCGAGCTCGAAGGGACGAGCAAATCTAGCAATTTGATTGGCCTAGAGTTGAAAATCGGCCCGTGGGCCTTCACACTAGTGTCAATGGAGTTCGGCCCTTGGGCTTAGTGTGAAACGCCCCTTAATGTCAAGTGCACAGTCACACAGTGTACATCAACACTGTTTGGAGTTGTCACCCAGATATTTCCAATGCCAGCCGGTGCCAAACGTACCACTCCTGGTAGCTTACTAACTTCATACTGCTCAGTGGTGTCCGCCTGCCTCGAATCTCCCCAACTCACAACTGTCGCCAGTCCAGAGAGAACGACAATCATCCCACCCACATTCATCCAAGTAAAAACCGCGCGCGCAACCACGGTGCCCTCCACCAAACTGCGCTCTGCAACCAGAGGCGGGATTAGCAGTGACGTAATCATCGCCGCACCTGCGGGGTTGCATGCGAGGTCCCTAGGATTCACCCTCATAGGACCACACCTATATACGCTTTTCAAACTACAGTATTTTTCTAGTGGTAAATATAAACCATTTATATATATTTTAAAACACTTGTGGATCTTTGTTAAGGACTACACTGATTTTGATGTTTAGTGTCATGGGCAGTAAATGACTTGTAAATCCTGTACGTTTATACTAATGATATAAATTTTTACTAAGAGCACATCAATCTATACTACTCAAAGAGGGGGATCATAGTGGACATGGTCGGTAAAATATTCATGAAGAATGAAACTTATAGCATTTACAAGTCATTTACTGCCCATGACACTAAACATCAAAATTAGTGTACTAGAAAAGTGAGTTGTTTTCTTTCGTTACTTGGATTGGACGATTATTGCGTTTGAAGTGAGTTGGATGATTTTTGAACTATTGTTTAATAGGGTCTGTGTGCTTTTTTCTTTTTCTTGATAAGATGGAACTTTTGCACCATACTGCTCTTCAGGATTACAATCCATGTGATGTACGGTACTTGTCTATGAGGCTTTTAGATTTAAGAAAGCACATTTGAAGCAAATGGAGGGGTCCAAAATCGAATAAAATACATGTAGGTTAATTTTTGAGTTATTTTTATTTTTCTCATGAAGCTTTTACAATAGCCTAGTTAAAAGGAATCTAAAAAATCACATTCAAAATGTACATCATTAAAACTTGCCCAAGTACCCAAAAAGCCACGTTCCCAAGAAGTGATCATGTAGAGGATAATTCTTGAATGCCAAAACATTCTCACATTGGACTAGGAATGAAATCTTTAGACCCACTCTAGACCATCAACTAGGTGAAAGCAAATGTACCGAAAGACCTACACGATGTTTCGCAAAATCTGTTACCATTGTAGAAGCAACATTGTGTGGTCTAAATCAAGCCCAATTCCTAACAACACATATTATTATTATCCACCAGCTTTTTATATATTGATACAACTTTTTTTTATCACAAGATATTGAAGGTTCCCACTTTTTGTGTGAGGGATGTTACAATCAAGGAAAGCCCGGGAGAATGGAAGGGCCTCCTTAACTTCCTCTCCGTCCCCAGCGTAGATCACAACTCGGTTTGGCCCAGTTCCGCCGGCTCGGCGCCTCCTGCACTTGCACCTGCTAATCACCATCCCATCCTCCATCGCCAGATCTGAACCCCCCCCCCCCCCCCGAACAATCAGCTCGCCGTCTCGCTTGCTCAGGAACGCTCTTCTTCTCACTCACACTCCCCCCGCTTCAGTGAGCTGGGACGCCTCGGTTGGGGCTCCTTCTCCATTGGATCTGCATTGGTTGCTGGAGTGGAGTGAAGCGGCGGCATTGTTTGGTGGAGTGGAGTGGAGGGGAGTGGAGTGGAGTGGAGTGGCAGCATTGTTGTGTGAAGGAGCTGAGGAGGAGTTGCTTGAGGACACAGGTGTGTTGACATTTTTTTGGAGTTGGAAGTGGGGCCGGTTGCTTTTGGGGTTTGACTTTGGGGGGGGGGGTTGTGGGGTTAGATCTCGGAGGAGGTGTGTGGTGTCGGTGGAGTGTGTTGGAAGGGTTGGGGAATGGTGTGGAGGATTAGGTGCGGTGTTTGAGTAGAGGGAGGAGTAATGTGAGCTTGTGACGAGTTGTTTGTGTGTAGTGGCAGTCTGATGTGATTTGGTATGTGAAGTGGAGGGGAGGGATATGGAATTTTGCGTGTGTGTGTGTGTGTATGGTGATGGAGTCTTGGTTTATCGGGTTCGGTTTGACTTTGTGTAATGCCTTGTGTTCGTTGGGTGTGAGGGCGTTTTTTTTAACGATTCGTGGGAATGGTTGTCGTGTGAATCTAGGACCTGATGGCGGCGAGCTCAACCGGTTTTTGGGAGTCATCTTTAGCCATCGCCTTTGGCGTGTCTCCTTGAAGGTATGTTGCTGTTTTTGTTTCGTGTGGTTATGCTGAATGGAATGTGTTGGAAGTTGAGAACTGATGTAGATCATGGTGATTTGCGTTTCACAGGAGTATATTGGTCTTCGGCGTCGGTTTACGGGTGACTATGCGATGAAACAGCTGGATAGTCTAGGGGCAAATGCGGTGGCATGAAACTCGACGTCGAGGTGTCTGGTTTCAGTTTGTGAAGGAGAACGCAGATTTCTGAAGAGAGAGGACAGGGTGGTCATGAGGATGAAGGGGGCACGGACGTTGTGTCTGGGGCTCCTCCTCGCCGCCACAGCATGGACAGTGCAATCGCAGTTCGTCCCCGCGGACGTGTTTTTCGTCGCCTGCGGCTCTCCCACCAGCGTCCCAGACAACGGGCGCGTCTTCGTGGGCGACGGAACCTTGAAAAACCCCACATTGGTCGCCCCTGGTGGAGTACTGGCCTCCACCACCGTCCCTAACGCGAATCTGGCGAACCCTAAGTTGGTGTCGCAGGCGCGGATCTTCACAGCCAACTCGTCCTACACCTTCACAGTGAGCCCCGGACGCCACTTCGTGCGCCTTTACTTCTTCCCATTCGTCTTCACCAGCTTCTCACCCAACTCCTCCATGTTCTCCGTGACGGCGAATCAGTACAGGCTCCTGAATGATTACAAGCCTGCAATGTACTCCACGGACGCGCGCCCGCTGGTGTTCAAGGAGTACTCTCTGAATGTGACCGATTCCACCTTGGTGCTTAACTTCGCGCCTGCGGAATCCTCGTATGCGTTTATCAACGCGATGGAGGTGGTGTCCATGCCAGATGATGTGGTGCCAGACCGAGCGAATTCGTTGGCTGAGCTTGGGACGGTGATGAGCTGGGGCAGCTCAATCACAGCGCTGGAGATGATGTACCATGTGAATGTCGGCGGCCCGACGGTGAGCCCGCAGAACGATTCGTCCGGGCTTTACCGGGCGTGGCAGGCGGATGATATTTATATCTACGGGGCAGCTCTGGGGCAGCCGACGTACCAGCCGGCGACGACAATCACGTACCCGCCCCCGCTGACGGAGTCGATTGCGCCGCAGTCCGTCTACCAATCGTGCAGGACGATGGGCCCGTCGACTACGGCGAACGCCATCTTCAACCTCACCTGGGTTTTCCCGATTGACCTTGGGTACACGTACTTCGTCCGCCTCCACTTCTGTGAGCTTCTGGCGTCTGCGGTCGGGCAGCGGATCTTCAACGTCTACGTGAACAACCAGACGGCGGAGACGAGCGTGGATATCATCTCGAAGGTCTCGTATGGGGGCTACGCCATGTACCGGGACTATCTCATCAGGATGGAGACGCCTGGTGCGACGAAGCTGTGGGTGCAGATCGGCCCGGCTGCGTCGTCTGTCTCAACGTTCCGCGATGCGATTCTGAACGGGATCGAGATCTGGAAGCTGAACACGACGCAGGGGAGTTTGGGGACGGGAGTGGGCATTGCAGCGCCGGCTGGAGATGGAGGGGCCAGTAATGTCAAGACGTACGTGGGAGCGGGCGTCGGGGGTGCGGTTGCGTTTGCTTTGGTTGCGGGGCTGATCTTCTTCTGTTGCTACAAGAGAAAGAACAAAGGGTTAGTCCCTGCGAAGAGCAAGAAGCATGCGCCGCCGGCGTGGCTGCCTCTGCCGCATCACGGCATGTCGAACACCATGTCGACGGCGTCGTACAAGAGTGGGACGGGCAGCTATGTGTCAACTGTTCAGGGCTCCAACCTGGGCCGCTACTTCACGTTTGCGGAGCTCCAGGAGGCGACCAACAACTTCGACGAGTCGTTGATCCTCGGCGTGGGCGGGTTCGGGAAGGTGTTTAAGGGTGAAATTGACGATGGCACCAAGGTCGCAGTGAAGCGGGGCAACCCCTGCTCCGAGCAGGGCCTGACAGAGTTCCAGACGGAGATTGAGCTGCTCTCCAAGCTGCGGCACCGGCATCTCGTCTCCCTGATTGGGTACTGTGAGGAGCACAGCGAGATGATCCTCGTGTATGACTACATGGCGAATGGCCCCCTCCGCGGCCACTTGTACGGCACCGAGATCCCGCCCATCGGGTGGAAGCAGCGCCTGGAGATTTGCATAGGTGCCGCCCGTGGCCTCCATTATCTTCACACAGGCGCAGCCCAGGGGATCATTCACCGCGACGTGAAGACCACCAACATCCTCCTGGACGAGAACCTCGTTGCGAAAGTGGCTGATTTCGGACTCTCTAAGACCGGCCCGAGCCTTGAGCAGACGCACATCAGCACGGCGGTGAAGGGAAGCTTCGGGTACCTGGACCCTGAGTACTTCCGTCGGCAGCAGCTCACGGAGAAGTCCGATGTGTACTCGTTCGGGGTCGTGCTCATGGAAGTCTTGTGCGCGCGCCCGGCCATCAACCCGGCGCTCTCCCGCGAGCAAGTGAACCTCGCGGAGTGGGCGCTCCAGAAGCAGAAGCAAGGACTCCTGGAAACCATCATGGACCCCAAGCTGGTCGGGCTGTGCACCCCGGACTCAGTCCGCAAATTCGGCGAGACCGCAGAGAAGTGTTTGCAAGAGCAAGGCAGCGACCGACCCGCAATGGGCGACGTGCTGTGGAACCTGGAGCTGGCTCTCCAGCTGCACGAGGCCGCGATGCAGGCGGAGCAGCCCAACCTGATGGATGCGAGCTCGCCCATAATGTCCAGCCTCATGCCACCTCCCATGCTCTCGCACCCCCTGGACGACGACGGCGACTCGTCCGAGTCCAGCGAGAGACACATCCTGGGCAGTGACGACGAGGATCTGGAAGACGCCTCCGCCAGCGCCGTGTTCTCCCAGCTCGTCAACCCCCAAGGAAGGTGAAACACACATCCACATGTATGATGACAGATCCATAACAAAGGTACACGCCCCAACCCCTTGCGATTCTCCAGGTGAAAGGACCTGCCCAGTGGCAGCAGCAGCAGCAGCAGCAGCTCTGGTCTTGTGAGGAGTTCCTAAACACACTCTATGCATCCAAGCTTTGCTTTGTCCAGGGATGATATCCAGGGTTCGGAACTTGGGAGAGGACGGACTGGCACTTTTTTTTTTCTCTTCAATAGTTGTCTTTAGATCCGGGATGGATGGATAGATGGTTACTGTTTCGTAGATGCAGGATTAGGTCATTACCCCCGCCCCCACACTCTTGTATTAAATAACTACTACCACTCTACTCATCGGTGGGGTCTTGCGGACGCAGTCACTAGCCCTGGAAGCTTGGGGATGGACTTGTTGTGTAGGAAATTTTGCTTATTTCATTTGTTTATTCCAACGTAATCTGAATTCTGCAGCTGCGGTATCCGGTGTTTCTCATTTTCGTGTGAAAGATGGTCCTCACTTTGTTATGGTCCTTGGCAATCAGTTACATGAGTGTTGTTTGGCTAAAGTCAGCGATAGATTTCATGCAACTCCCAAATAGCTCTTCTGGAACTTGTAATGTTACAACAACATCTGAGCAGGAAACATTAACAACTTAGCTTGGACTCACTCATCTTTACGACATGCTTGATTTTCTTGTCAGATCATTTGACGATAAGAAAACCTTGGCCGCGCACAAATCATTGGACGTCACTACACTAAAGATGATATTTAGCGTTAACCACACTAATTTGTTTAAAAGTGCCATAAGTTCTGGCATGATGAACGTATCTCGTGTACATTTTTCACCTTTCAAAGCCGCATCTAAAACCTCTTGTTTATGCTTTGCCATTATCTGAGAAGGAGTCAACCCTTGACCCAAACAATTACGAATCCATATATTTGTGCTTTCTGACAATTTAGCATCGATTGAATGTCTAAAACCTGCAAACGAACTTCCATGGCAAGGTTGTGATTGTTTGTTGATGTGATCGAAACAATGAAATTGGATAGCACATAAAGTAGTGTCCAAATACAATTGTTTAGCGTCAAACTTACAAAGACAACCTCTCTTCTTGGATAATCCAACTTGAACTTTTGAAGCTCTCCGTGCATGTATAGATGGTTTTGGTGGAGATGGGGGGATAATAGGAGGCGCTTCAACTTCAAATGCTTCTTCAGAAAATGTCATATTCTGTGCAGCCTTTGAAGCCTTAACACTATCTTTTGTCGCTTTTGCAACCTGCTTTGCTACTCTCTTTGCCGCAATCTTCTGGTATGTAGATAATTTCTTCTGTAAGTGTCCAGCAAAGATCTTTTCAACATCGTCCTTCATCTTGTGTGTTTTGTCTTCAGGTCCAAATTCACATTGGAATCTATTCATTTTAAAAAAAACAAATACGTAAAAGTAAGAATCTTATACATAGACTAGAAAAAAAACCAAAGATATTGTACAACAACGGTTGCTAAGTTTGAATGAATATCAACAAGAATCAATAAAATTACACTCACCTAATCTTTTGAACGGCACTGTTAGTTTGGGGTTTTTCAGCTTCTCCAACCTTTTGTACACACTTTAGAGACGCCTCTAGGAATGTACATGGAAAATCACGGTTTGTACTCTCACCCTCTACAAAGTCCCTCAATCTGTTCCAGGGTATAATGGCTTCAAAAGTGTCAATTTTTTGGCCACCACCATTGTTTTGCACGACTTCCCATTTCAAATATTTCCTATCAAATGCTCCTGCATTTGGAACTTGCACCTTAGCTCTCAATGCTTCTATTATTTCATCACGACTACAACGTATGTAGCCTTTGGATGAACATGGGATAGTAACATCGTCACTCAAAGGAGGAGAATCATATGGTTGTTGTACTTCTCCTTCCTTCCATGGAGAATTCTCTCCCAAATAAATGCACTCTTCTTCTCCATCCTTAACAAATTTTGATAAACCTTCCATAGAAATGGGCATTTCTTATTCATAGCCTCCGCCATCTTCGAAATCCCTAAAAAAATGATATAAATTAATTTATGAAGACCGTAAGAACAATTATTGAAAATAGAAACAGTAAGCATTAGTTTTTCCTTCTATTACTTCTGCCACGTTTTGAGCAACGAGAGTACATTTTAAAAAAAACAATTAGAAGATCATACTTTGAATATTTAGCAAAAATATTCTTTACTACATGTGAAGTCAAAAAAGATAGTGATTCTTCCAATATTCCAAAAAAAAACTTGCCTTTTGACAATTCTTATAAACCTCCTATAACTCTAAGCTACAGTGGATTTTTTTTAAAAAATAAAAATAAAAAATAAAAAATACCCAATCCATACTGCGAAAATCATACAATGCACCACTCTTTATTATTCCATATCTTTAATGTGAAAAAACATTATCAATTAGTGAAAGAATTATTCAAAAGTCAAAGTGAATTGAGAAAACATTATCACATATTGTTGGATAAGGTAACATAAAACTTGTCTTACCAAGTAATGATTAAATTAAAGAGAACGAAGTAGTGACCAAAATGGACACCGCTAAGTACTAACCAAAATGAAGACCATTAAGTACTAAGCAAATTAAAGACCAAAAAGTAGTAACCAAAATGAAGTCCACCAAGTAAGGATAAAAATGAAGTGAAGTACTAATAATAATCAAGATCAACAAGTAATGACTAGGAAGCCATAGAATGTTAGAACCCCCATGTCATATAATATTAAAACCACCATGTTATATTTCAAAGTCAAAACCACCATATCATACAAAATAAGAACCACCATGTCATACAAAAACAAGATGTGACAAACCATAAACATTGAGCATTGTATATAAGAGTCCAACGTGGTTTTTACAGTACATGGAAGGAATTAAATAGATTTTGTATGAATTAAATTGAATTGTATAAGTAAGGTTGTAGGCATGATTGTGAAAAAAGAAAATTTGGAAAAAAACCCTAAGATTGCAAAAAAAGTTTTTCTAGAACATACCCTTGCATTGTCACTATTGAAAAGAAATGGCTCCTTGCAATATCTAGGCACCTAGGCTTTATGTAAATCGTTGTTGCTCCGCATTCACCTAGGCTTGATGTAAAATTGTTGTCAATAATAATATATTGTTGTCAATAATAATATATTGTTGTCAATAATAATATATTGTTGTCAATAATAATATATTGTTGTCAATAATAATATATTGTTGTCAATAATAATATATTGTTGTCAATAATAATATATTGTTGTCAATAATAATATATTGTTGTCAATAATAATATATTGTTGTCAATAATAATATATTGTTGTCAATAATAATATATTGTTGTCAATAATAATATATTGTTGTCAATAATAATATATTGTTGTCAATAATAATATATTGTTGTCAATAATAATATATTGTTGTCAATAATAATATATTGTTGTCAATAATAATATATTGTTGTCAATAATAATATATTGTTGTCAATAATAATATATTGTTGTCAATAATAATATATTGTTGTCAATAAATAATAATATATTGATGCAAAATGTAGTTGGCATAATGCAATATCCTAAACCACCTGCATGTCACAAAGTGCATCCAAAAAATTAGATTTCCTAGTCATTGGTTGAAGCTCACTCATTGCTAAAAAGATAAAGCAATGCAGTAAACTCTTGACGGAAAAATGAAGAATGCAAAAAGAAAAATTCAAAACCAAATCCAAAATTGTGAAATTGTGGAATATGTTTTCATGAACAAGCTCTCTAATCAAGGTAATATGACTCTCCACAGCGTCACTTTCGGCTGAGGAAGTTTGGTTCCTGCAAGTACAAAAAACCACGGTTTAGTTTATGACAGTAAAATGTAGTTCAGTTCACAAAATGCATGATCTTCATCTTTACATACCACGGATTTATGACCCTAAAACCATTGAAACTTGTGCGGCCTTCTCAACATCATATTCAATAACTAAGTTAGCAAATCAATCCCTATTCATCAATCCCTATTCATCTGTTACAAGTACTTAAATCATTGAATAATGCAAGACAAAAACAACAAGAACAAGGTACTAGTCTGCAAATCCATTCGAATGTAACCAAGTTCAAAACTTGCAAGTCTAAATCTAATAATGTTTTGAACTAGTGCCATGCGATGTTGTGTAGCGATGTTGCAATGATGCGATGCAATGCGGTGAATAAACTTAGTGGCATATAGAGATTATCAAAGTTCACATAGGACAAAAGTCTTTTAAAAATGGACAAAAGCTTCAAAACTGAAGGTCAATTTCCTCACCAAAAGCAAGAATAGGCGGTTTGACGTTTGGATTAGGAATTTTAATGCTTGGTTACACCAGTGTACATGGACGCCGCGGCAGTGCTGCTGTGGCGCGTATTTCTCGGCATCGGAGGTCTGTTGCGCGCGGCCAGAGGCGGGAGGATCTTGTCTGGAGCGCTCGGGAGCGCTGCACCCGTCTCCTTCTCGATTCTCGTCTTTAAGTCATGGAGCACCCGGATTTGCGCCAGTTTCTGCCGCGAGAGCTTCTCCCAATAAATACCTGCCACCGACACAACATGGTGAGGCATGCAGCCTACGGGTGGCTTCTGAAGTTATCAAGTTGGTATGATGGTGCAACAGGTGCCCAACTCACCTTGAGGTTTGAGAATCTTGGTGTTGATGTGGATGATTTGCGTTGGAGTGCAAGCTAGGCGGAAAGAGAATTTCGACCGGAAATTACCCATAACGAGTGGAGTAGAGGAAGGGAGCCTGGTGTTAGTTTTCGACAGCCGCCACAAGGATTTCCCATGTAAACTACACACCTGATGGATGGGACCCTTCCGTGTTTGTCAAATTTACCCCAACGGATCTTTACAATTGGAAGACTTGGAGGGAACACCTCTAGATACCAGAACTAACGAGTCACGAGTCAAGTTGTACATTCCGGAAAATGTTCGCGAGGACGCTCACGGGTGAAAAAGGGGTAATGTGGGAAGCTGTCCCCACATACTTCCGGAACTTAATACCAAATCCGGAAGAAAATAAGAAAAAAATTAGAAAAAATTAGTTAGTTAGTCGGCCATAAGAGCATAAATAGTTCATAGAACGGAATAAGATTTTAGTGCTGCGCCGGAATTCCTAATGAAGGTAGTTACAGCACCCTTCCCGGAAGTTGCAAAACCGGAGGACGGTTACAGCCGGACCCGGAAATGCCATCATGACGCATAACGGTTTTCCGTACAAGTGCGTCAGATACAAAACGCGACTAGCAGCCCTGTGCACCAATCTTTTAGGGTTTCCAGCAGGCTCATTCTCTGTCCATTTCTCGCATTTTCTTAGGGTTTCGGATCCGATCTTGATGAAGGACGGTAGAGCCGAATTAGGTTAGCAAGAGGGACTTGGTAAGGACCGTGCGTGCAGGATTTCTTGACAACATTGCGAGGCGCAAGTTCACGGAGAGGTGGGCACGGATGGCGGGCAAGAAGGGCAAGGCTCCGGCTACCGAAACACTAGTGCTGCAGAAGGTGACTCCGGAGATTCCGAAGCCGGTCAAGATCTGTCGGGTTTTAGAGAGCAACCTCGAGATCATGGGTTGTGAAGGTCTTCTAGCGACACCGTCGGCCTTCCAGAGCGAAACGATGATGACGGAGCTCCTGGGAGAGCCACCAAGCCAATATGCGCAGAAGATTAGGGCGCATCCGGAGGTCTAGACCACGGCACTCTGGAGAGACACCTACGAGTTCCGGGCAGGAACAATCAAGGTGGCGGAACGTGACGACGCCATCTTGAAGGGCGAATTCCGCGCGAAGGCTAACCCTAAAGACGGATATGTCCTCAGCGACCTCACCGATCCGGACGCCATGTTAGTAATGGCATTCTTCAACCCTATTTTCCATCCCGAGAAACCGAAACGGATAGTGGCCAAGCTAGCAACACTGATCCTGGGCTCGATGAGAGGGAAGCTGTCCGTCGACTGGGCGGCCATCATGGACGAGCAGATTGATAGGATGGTGAAGAACCTGCCGAAAGCCCGGAAAACCCCATCCCTGCTTTCCACCTACCTGGCTCACATGTACGCCAAGCAGAAGCTGTTGGGTCCGGATGAGTAGGCCGAGTACGATAGCCTGCTCACCATCCAGTCATACGGAGGGATGGAGACAGATGAGGAACTGGATGAATCGACGGACTCTGACACGGAGAAGTCGTCATCCCCCCTCATACTTCGAAGACCGAACCGGAAGCGGAGTCGTTCGGTGCAGAGGACTCCGGAGACCCCGGGAGCATGCCGACCGTTGTCAACAATCCCGGCGCAGAGCCCACCCGTAGCACCACCAACCGCAGCGCAGCCTACAGCACCGGAACCGGCCCCAGAAGACGAACGATTCGCGACCGGATCAGAGCCGGGACCGACGTTTGTCCCAAGCATCATTGGCGACATTCCCGTGGATGTCCACGAGCTCTACAGACATATTGTCTGGAGGACCAGGATCCAGGAAGGAGAGATCCGGGAGAGGCATGCCATGATCATGGCCATCCTAGAGGCAGTCGGACTGGAGGACACCACTCACCTCATCGCCCAACTCAGGGAGATGCAGGAGAAGCACGATTCCGTTACAAGACTGGAGCAGGAAAACGCCACCATAACCAAGGTTAACACCCGGCTCTAGGGACAGGTCCGGCAGGCGGAAGCCGCACGGGATGCAGCACAGCATGCCCGAGTGGTGGTAGAAACGAAGGTCCGGGCAACTTCACAGACACTGACCGATATCCGCATAGCGTTGGAGTTCCCGGTGGATACGGTTAACCGGGCCTTACTCTACACAACGAGCTTGGAGAAGAACGAGAAGCTCAACAGGGGGCAGGTGATCCGGTTCCTCGTGGATCACAGCCGGAAAATGGAGAGCACCTGGTCCAAGATGCAGGAGCTAGCAAGGGATCTCGCGGCGGCCACCTCAGCAGTACCAGGAGCTCCCCCTCCAGTTCCGGCACCACCTGCTCCAGACACTGCGGGACCATCCGGAACCCAGGCAGATCCGTCCGGAACCACTGCAGGCCCGTCCAGATCTCCATCCGGTCCGGCAGCTGTTTCTCCCACCCAACCTCCGGCCGGCTCTTCATCCAGACCTGCATCTGGAATAGCGAAGTCACTGACCGGACAGTTCAATGATCTCGTAGGAACGCCAGATTTCAGCTCTCCTATGAGTTGGAATGGGGTGGCCTTCCCAAGCACGGAGAGTATGCAGAAGTGGGAACAGGTGCCAAGGAGTCAGGCAGTACCACCCCTGCCCTTCCGAATTCCCTCAGAGTCTCCCTCTTCGGGGCTACCAGTGACGGATCCTTTACCCGGAAGCTCGGCAGCGACACCCATGGTGGTCAGCCCCAGCGGTAGCTTCCGGGACCTTCCGGACGTTGAAGACCGTGCAGATGCACCATCCGGCCAGGCAGTCACAACAGAGGACCCGGATGCAGCATCCGGACCAAGTATGCCGACGCCGACCACCTCACCGGAGCCACCAGCAGCCACTCCGGCGCAAACCGAGGCCGGCACCGCTCCAGCAGAGGTTACCCCTTCACGCCGTAGCAGTCGGAGGCGGAACCAAGTAACCCCATAGATTAGAGTCTTTAGGGCTAAAAGTCTGATAGCGATTAACGATGGGGCTCAAGTTTGCACCCGGCTATCATGCGGTAAGACTAAAGACAGTTTTTTTTTAGTTTTTAAGTTAGATCCGAAGAAACCGGATCTCAGATCCGAAACTTTCGGATCTGAGTTTGAATTCCGGATTTCAAGGGATAATATCCCTTTCACTTTTAGGATAGGATTTTCCGGATTTTTAGCTTCTTAGATCCATTTCTAGATCAGTGGTAGCGGGCTCTTGAGACAGGAGCCGTAGCTGGCTCAGGGTCTTTTTTTCTTCGTCCCGAATGATATTTGCTGTTAGTATACTTTCTCGTCTTGAAGTTATGTTGGCATATATCGTTTCGTGAATGAAGGATAGGGCCCATTGTGGTTGATGATTAGAGGAATAGTTGTGGAAGCTGAAGTGGTTCACAGATAAGCATCTAGTCTACCGGTTGGGACTTGCTGTGGGAGAGCGCCCGGAACAGCTGAAGGAGAGGTTAGATCGAGTCTGACGATCCTTGGTGACCGGAAGAAGCCTGGAGGGGGAGGGAGGGTACTTTAGGTGGTGGGCCTGGTAGCTCCTAGGGCACGGAGAATCCGTGTGAACCCGGATTCTGGTTGCGACCGGAATTTCCCCTTACGATAGATGGAAAAGCCTGTGGTGTATGTCTAGAAGGAAGTCCAAATGCCGATCTACCCTTCACACCTCACCGAACCACTAATCATCCCCCAGAATGTCGTTGTAGCCTGGGTGAGCCTCTGAGTGACCGTATCCGGAAGGCCTTCCGGATAATGTGAGAGAGTGCATCCGGAAACAACAAATCAACGACCGATTAGCAACATAGGGAGAGTGGGTGCCTAGCCACTTAAAGTCACAAGGCAGTGGGGAATCCGGCCACTTACTCAAATAGGATCAGTGGTACCCGGCCACTCGTTTAAAAACTCCGGAAGAAAAACTCCATCTGACCTTCCGGAAGTTGGAAGGATCCGGAAAATAGTAGGAAACCACATCGAACGTCCGGAAGAATCCAGATGAATAGATAAGGCGTAGATTAGGAATGCTAACTGGCGTGTGGTAGAAGGATAACAGATAGCTTACTTATCATTCCAAGAAGAAGCAATAGATCTCTGAGGGAACGAATTTAGAGCGACCATTCCGGGCACATTTAGCTCCAACTAAGTGCTATCCGAAGGAATACTTACTCTACAAACTGCAACAGCACCCCTGCTTGTAAATGTGCAAGTATGTGAGAATAATATCATCCATCGCTCCAAGCATGTTGGGAGCATTGTCTGTACAAATCTGTGTCACATTCTTGGAACCCACCTTCTCAATATAAACTTTCACTTGGTCCGCTATGTACCGCATGGACTTCTTCTCACCACTGGTGTCTATGCTCCCCAAGTAAGTCACCAGTGGGGCACGACATCATTAAATTCATGAGGGGCCTCCGATGGACATCATCCCAACCATCCGTGCATATCGACACCCCATAATTCTTGATGGCAAAACCAACTTTGGCTTCAATCTCTTTCTCAATTTGCAACCTCTTAGGTTCAATCAATCTAGTCCTCAACTGGTGATATGTAGGAGGAGTGTACTCAAACTTTGCCACAGATGTCGCCCTCACTGCATCGATGAACGCTTGATTTCGCGCCACATTAAAAGGCACATCCGCTTGATAGAAAAAAGTCGCCCACTTCTCATCAAGTTCCTTCCTCTTTGCAATGTTAAAAGCATCAAGCATCCGTTGTTGATGTAGTTGCCCAGATCTAGTGGAATTCGAGGCGGTAAGACCACTCGACCCATGTTCGCGGTCGTTTCCTTCAGAGAGATTAGGCACTCCTTCCCGAGGCCCACTTGTTACCCCACCCGCCACATTATTTTGAGCGTCGGATTGGCTTGAAGTGTCAATAGTTGGTGCCCTCGATGGACCACTCGGGCCTGAATCTCCGCCATACATGTCCCCGCCCGTCATTCGTTGCGGAACAATGTTTCCACAATTGGCAAATCGACTTCGCACATACGGAGGTAGGCTACGACAAATCGACCTCTCTGACTTGGCGCCGTATCCAAAGTGAGCGAACGCACGCTCACGTTTGTAGCTAAAAGTATAGTTACAGAAAACACAACTCACTTTGCCCCCGTTGTCACCAAAATTGTACCAAGGTTCCCATTCTTTTGTTTGCTTCCTTTGACTTCCCATTGCATTCACGGCTTATGCCAAATAATGTGCAAGTCCCGTCTAAGCCAAAATCCGGGGTTAGTTATAGTATAGAATCAGGTGAAAATGTGAGGTCTGATAGCGTTGGTGCAATGCTTGAACCAATTTTTACATCACCTCAGCCGCACACCAGTGCCGCCTGCCACCCAAGTAGACTCGCAAGGAACTCAAACCGAATTGAGGTCCAAGGGATAGAGGCCAAGGTGACAAGCGTGAGGACAATCGGCCCTTCCCGAACCTTTTATACACGAGCCAAGAACGGGTGGGACATGAAGTGCCAAGGGCGGGGATGTCTCCGTGCAGGGGCGGGGACGTCTCCGCCCTGCCCTGTTGTGGGGAGACGTCCCCGCCCCTGCCGGGTAAGGGCGGGGACGTCTCCGCCCCACCAGGGCAGGGCGGAGACGTCCCCGCCCTTACTTAGGCAGGGTTTAGGACGTCTCCCCAACCCATGAGAAGGAGGCCTTTGGGGCATTTTGGGTGCTTAGGCACTCCTCCTCTCCATGAGGAGGGTGGAGGTTTTAATAAAGGGTACCTTATTTTTGGTTCTGACAAGATTGCGACGCACTTAAAATTAGAAGCAGGTTATGTCTACGAAGGAAGGCTTTCGGGAAAGTACTACTTTTGTCCTTTGACCGCATGCTCTCCAATAATGAACACCTTTATTAGCTCCCTAATAAACCAAGTAGTAGATAGCATGGGAGCTATGCAAGTCCCCATCCATAACGGGTAGTATAAGCCTCTAGTAGAATGTAATGTGTAAGTTCTCTAAATAAATAATTTAAACACAATTGCCCAACAAAAGATTAGGAATGTACCACATACCATGAAAGCAAAAAAATAAACCAAGTAGTGGATAGCATGGGAGCTATGCAAGTCCCCATCCATAACGGGTAGTATAAGCCTCTAGTAGAATGTAATGTGCAAGTTCTCTAAATAAATAATTTAAACACAATTGCCCCACAAAAGATTAGGAATGTACCACATACCATGAAAGCAAAAAAATAAACCAAGTAGTAGATAGCATGGGAGCTATGCAAGTCCCCATCCATAACGGATAGTATAAGCCTCTAGTAGAATGTAATGTGCAAGTTCTCTAAATAAATAATTTAAACACAATTGCCCCACAAAAGATTAGGAATGTACCACATACCATGAAAGCAAAAAAATAAACCAAGTAGTGGA
Organism: Bryoerythrophyllum caledonicum; assembly: GCA_963971425.1. Taxonomy (NCBI): domain Eukaryota; kingdom Viridiplantae; phylum Streptophyta; class Bryopsida; order Pottiales; family Pottiaceae; genus Bryoerythrophyllum; species Bryoerythrophyllum caledonicum. The sequence goes on along the minus strand of OZ020515.1, from coordinate 36,569,539 downwards.
TAGCATGGGAGCTATGCAAGTCCCCATCCATAACGGGTAGTATAAGCCTCTAGTAGAATGTAATGTGCAAGTTCTCTAAATAAATAATTTAAACACAATTGCCCCACAAAAGATTAGGAATGTACCACATACCATGAAAGCAAAAAAATAAACCAAGTAGTGGATAGCATGGGAGCTATGCAAGTCCCCATCCATAACGGGTTGTCATACCTAAAACCCCAACAACAACACTACCCTACCACAATCTACCTCTGTAAAATACTAATACTTCTCAGCGGTGACATTGAAAAAAACCCAGGCCCCATGCCAAACATAATAAAAACACACCCCGCAGCTCATAAAAAACGCGCAAAAATGTACTTCATCCCTAGTACTATAAAACTACACCCCGAGTATCAACACCTTGCTAACACATTTTCACCACTACTAAAGAATACACATGAACTACATAACTCACATAACATGACCTACCCGCATATAGCACACTACATTGAACAAAAAACTACACATCCCCCATCACATATCCTATATGCTTTAATTATTACAGTACACCCCTTTCTAGAAGAGTGCAACCAAATATTAGCCCTACAAAATACCAATACCACAAATTGGACCAATACTCTCCTTAACAACTTAATCACTCTACATAACCCACCCGAAAGACATATTAATACAAAACACCCGTATACAAGTTTCCTAGCAGAAAATCAAAATATTATTCAACATAGAGACTCCATACACAAAGAAATATATGATTTCGTACACAGTCAAACCTCACCCCCCATACAAAACACTATCCAACTACACTTCCCATTCCTGCCACATGAACTAACTAAAGAAATAACGAGATGCTTCGAGCCTATCCCAGAATACACATTCCCATCCCCACCAACCCCATATATACCACCTATAAATCATAACGAAAACACCAGAGACATCAATACATACATCTTAACATGGAACGCTGCATCCCTAAACACTGCTCTCCCATGCCTCCACAATCTATCTACCCACACCAACACACCACCCGCCATAATTGCTATACAAGAAACTAAATTAACGGCTACTAAATCCACAAAATACATCCAAAAAACATTCCCCGATTACAAACTTATATTTAATAACACTCATGCCCTTACAAGATGCATCCAACAACGAATGCCATATACACCAACGAGAGGAGGCCTCCTCATGCTCATACACCAATCATATGCCTTCCCTGGGAATATTACTAAAATTCCTACCCCGGCTAATATATCACTATACCTTCAAATTATTAAAATTACTAACCGACCCCTCCAACCATGGCTCATTCTTCACCTATACATGCCATCGCACATAGAAGACTCTAGGCTTATTCCGGAAATCCAAAATTCCATCACTTCACAAATTTATACGCACACTAACCATACAATAATACTTTGTGGAGACTTTAACCGAGATATTGCCCTTATTGGACGACAAAATGGAGAGACCTTCACCCCCCCACGTGATATAGACTATCAATGGCGAAATTACACAGATAACCTAGAATTATATCTGATCCCAACCGATACACAATACTCTCGTCAAGGAGGACTTAATTACACACACACTAGCCTAATTGATGGATTTTACATTAAAACACCTAACCATACCCAATACACATCTATCACCAATACCTCAACCAACTTAAACTCGGACCACTTCCCAATCCAACTAAATATACCTCATAACATCCTTATAAGTAGACCCCCCACCAAAACAAACTCAAACGATATCAAAATACTAAACCCCATCCCAAAAGAAAACCTTGATAACTTTAATACAATATTCTTTGAAAAAAACTCACTACAGATAGATTCCCTTACAGAATTTCTTTCCAACCACCAACACCTAACACACATACAATGGCAAGAAGCCTGCACCTCTCTTGACAAAATTATTAATGAAATTTCTACTACATTAGAAAAGACATGTAAAGCACCTCCGACCCCACAACTCACACCTAGAACCTCGAATCAAGGGGGGTATCTTCCGAGAAAACTAGCCAAAAAGTGGAAACAACATCTTGTTACATACCACAAAATTCGGAAAACAATTTACATCGCTAAAACTAATCAAAATTGGTGAACCCACCCCATACTCTCTGAACTACAAAACCTTCGCCACCCCCAAATCCCACAAGTACCACCGCTCAACAACCCTCACGAAGATTGGCTAAAAGACATTGCAGTCATTGCAAAAACCGCCAATAAACAAGCTCGGAAAATTACTACAAAATATACAAGAGAATGTATCAGAAAAGCCATTTCTAAGTATCGTCAACTATACGAATCTAGCCCAAAAAAGATTAATAGAAAAGTCTTTAAAAACAACACAAACTTACCACTAGATTGCATTCTAGATCAAAACAATAATATTCTAACCAGCCCAAACGACATTGCAAACGAAATACATTTTCAACAATCCATAAACAATAGACCATCCTGCCCCTCATGTCACTTCCAACCACAACATACACCAACATGCACATGCGGGGTCAGGCAATACCCGTGGCATGATCTTGACGGACTCACCATTGATAAAAGAGGAGAACCCACGACTCCTCTCCACACATAATATAACAGAGACACATATAACATGTGCCTAAAAAATTTGGGGACGAACAAAGCTCCCGGACCAGACCATATACCTAACTCATTTCTAAAAAACATGCCTCCGAGATTCCATGACCTTCTATCATTATTTTTCCTCCATTGTTACAAACAAAAAGCAATTCCTGCATCATGGAAAACAAGTTTAACAATCTTATTATACAAAAAAGGCAACCCATCCGAGCTACCTAATCACCGACCTATTGCCTTAGCCAACACCATTTATAAATTGTACACTAGCACATTAACATCAATACTATCGGCCTACGGGGAAAAACACCAAATACTACACGAAAGCCAAGAAGGGTTTAGAGCTGAAAGAAGTACCACACGGCAAATCCAAACTCTCATCGCCGCTCTTGAGGATGCAAAATTCACTAATAAAGACATTTACATATTCTACATTGATTTCAAAAACGCTTTCGGTTCCATTGACCATCCTCGCTTGCTAACCATTATGAGCGATCTTGGATACCCGTGCGACGCGGTCACACTGGTTGGCAATATATACTCCCAATCTACCACTACATACATTGGAGAATTCTTTGGTAAAACATGCCCTATCCCTATCCAACGAGGGACCATCCAAGGCGATACATTGAGCCCATACCTCTTCATTATTTTTTTGGAACCCCTACTGAGATGGCTTCAAAGAGGGAATAATGGCTACACCTTCGGCACCTCAAAAGTTACCATAAACTCGGCCGCATATGCTGACAATCTTGCGGCCATCTCCGGACGCCTCAAATCACTCCAAACTCAATTAGACAAAATAGACAAATTTTGTCTATGGTCCGGGATGGAACTTGGGGTCCAAAAATGTGCCATAACCGGATGTCCAAACAAATCTAAAACAAACCCGACCGCCTTCAAAGCCCTTATTCAAGCTAATAATATCCACTGTCGTAACCAACCAATTCCGGTTCTAAACCAAAACCAACCCTACATATACCTTGGAATAAACCTAGTCCCATCTTTAAAATGGAAAATTCAAATTCATGCTACTACTACAAGACTTATTAAACAATGCAAGGAACTTACACTTTGTCCGGCCACATTGCAACAAAAAATAAAAATGATTGATACCGTCATACGACCGGGTATCTCATACAGTTTCTATGCGGTCCCTTATTCCATGCCCGCCAAAAATAAACTCGATAAAAAAAAAATCATAGCCATACAAAAGAAAGTATGCAGACTCCCTAATTGTACGCCTAATATCATAACACAACTCCCCCACGAACTATTCGGATTAGAAGCTTTCTCCCTCAAAAATGCCTACTTACGTTGCATTGGAGAACAACTCCCGAATGCACTTAATGATAAAGGACGACTAGGACTAATTTACAGTGGACTCCTTCGGCACATCCTTGCCATTTATGGAGGAGCACAATACCTCCAAAGACTTAAAAAATCTGATTGTCTTCGGTCCCCCATTACCCGCACACTTTTTCTACTTAAAACAGAAGGTCAAATATTTCTAAAAAGCACACTAGAAGATTTCCTACTAGACCCCGCACCACTTGAACAAAATTGGGCCAATGAAAATCATAACCTCCCTAGACTTGACCGACAATTATCCGACAAACTCCTACAAAAACTCTTCTCTGCAAACATTACTGATCTAAAACAAATTACACTACCAAATGGAACACACCTCATGGATGACAAGAGCTACAAAACACTCTATGGTACCCCACATAAATTAATAAAAAGTGCACTAAACATTGTCAAACAATTATTTTGTCACCCTCCATGTCTCCCTACATGCCCCAACCCTTGCACCAATCACGCCCCACCGTACACACTTAAAGACTCATATATCATCAATCACAATGACATCCACCCCAACACCAACCCCCCACTAATTCCCCCAAACCCACCACATTCACGACCATATGCCCCTCCACCACATATATTAAAAAACCCTTCCATACACCCAATAAATAACATAACCGCGCACAGACATAATAAACACATTGACCCCAACAAAATAAGCAAACAATATACGTCGTACCTATGCCACTGGTCCCACAATAATAACACCTACGCCAAATGGCTTCCACAAAGAAATCTTTTCCATTGCACTATCCAAAAACTTCCTTACATAACACCGAAATCCTCACACAATACTACCTTAGAACTCAAAGCAGTTATTACCTAAATATCATACAAATACACCACCCCCAAGCACAACCTCGAGATAGAAGATTTGTCACACCACCCCTTACTATCCCCCTTCTTAACATCTTTACAATTGAATGCAACCCAGAAACGGACATCCGAGTACAAACGAATACAATCAAAATACAACAAGACAATGCCCACATATACGAAGGTAATGGTAGACATCTAATAACCATACCACTCGCTAGACTACAATGGCTGTGGAACCAATATTACAACGCACTACTAACCCCCATTAACATCGAACCAATACCCCAAACATTCAAAACCGAAATTGTTTGACTATACCAAAGATATAACTACCGAATACCCAAAAATGACCCCCTCAAAAATGCACACTACACATTACCCGATCCTATCTTAGACTACCTTATTACATCCCTGAATATCACACATTCATACTTCTCATCCCCCGTTACATGCTCCACAAAAATCTCAAAATTTTACTCTCCATTCGAATGCGATAAGATTTTTGGGTCTCTTGGAAAAGCCTTTGATTATAAGTGGAGTGGAATAGGCCTCGCACACCCTCACAACGAAGAAGAAACACAACAAGCAATACACTGGGCACGCCTAGCGGCAAATAATGACCCCAACGACAACATCACCATTATTATCACTCCCGACACTCATTGGTACCACAACCCTAACCCACACTTAGGCCCATTCCCGGACTCCCACATCATAGTATTATTTGAAGCCGACTCCATGACTTACAAAGAACCCACTATACCACCGCAAATACAAACACCCGCCTTGAACCAGCAACCCTACGTATCCTATGTATACACCAACAAACTCGTGAAATAGGTAATCTAGAAAACCTTACTCATCTCACTTTGATAGCAAAAAATCTAAACATTAACAAGGTATACACCGCAATTGCCCTCCCCACACCCATCTCAACCCGGGTAAACCGCAACAAAAAATGGTCTAAAACCCCCCACACAAACATCTCCACATCACCAATTACCGAACTAAGCCTCCCCTTCTCCTACCAAATTAATATAGACCTTAAATTTGACCCCAACTTTAGCTACTACACTGACGGCTCTTTCAAAGAACCAACCGAAGTAAGCCCGGGGCATTGGCACCGAGAGAAAGCCGGTTATGGGATATACAATTCTACCAAACAAATTAAATTAGGTAAAAGACTACATGGACTCCAAAATATTCTAAGAGCCGAAATGATGGCTATACACAAAACCCTTAAAATAATCACCACTCATTACCCAAACGAACCGGCTCACATTTTTACAGATTGCATAAATGTATTATATCTCCTTAATATACATATTAAACACCCTACTTTACACAATAGTCACCCGGATAAAACTATCCTTACATCTATGGTTGAAATGCTCCAAAATTGTACACAGATTACTACACTCCATAAAGTCCGTGCTCATGCTAATATCGACGGCAATGAACAAGCCGACAAACTAGCAAAGGAAGGAAGAGAAAAAACCCACAAGAATGCCGAACACCCATACGAACATGCCCATGCCACCCCATATTACTTCCATAGATATGAATGGCCCTCTATGAGTGAAACTCCCGATAAAGGCCGCGTACGATTCTTCGACAAATACCTCAAAAAACATGATCTTGTAAATAACCTAGAAAAACTTACAGAAAACTTCCCCAATATTGATAAATGGACTGGCAACCCAAACATTCATAATGTACTATCCAATAATTTCTGGAAAAACCCCATTATAACGGATCCACAAATCACATGCCTAATCAAATTCCGCACCGGGCAATACATGGGCAATGCCCAAAAACAACTCTTCTTTGGAATAGAAAGATTCCCTACAATTACATGTCCAATTTGCAACACCACGGACCCAGACACATGGCTACATGTCTTACTCCAATGCCAAAACCCCCATATACACTCACTAATTGTTAAAAGACATAACAAAGCCGTATGGGCTATTCGTAAACTACTTATATCATCAACCAAATCCCGGTGATTCATTCTCATGAATGCCGGAACCTTTAATGACAACCCACAAGAAAACACGGTCCCTCCTTGGCTATTACCCTGCATATGTCATACTCAAAGATGCCACTGTAATGCAAGATTCAAACCGGACCTATTATGTGTTAGAGGACTATCATACAAAGATCCCCACCAAACCACATAGACCCTAGTCTCACCATCCAATTTATTGAATTCACATATTGCAATGATAGATTCTCTCCGGACACTATTGCAAACAAAACAAATAAATACCAACCACTACTTGACGATATTCAAGCACTAGGATGGAAAATAGACCCCCTCATTGTCATCACCGCGGGTGCTAGAGCCACCACCATCATCCCCTCAATGACAACCCTTGAAGAAACATTTAAAATCCCCATCACTTCAATCAAAACCACCTTTTCAAATATCAACACTATTGCAATTCAACATGCTATGTCGATACTCCTACATAAACGTAAACTTGAAAACAACCAACCCCTACCTGACGCTTCAAACCCCCCTTTATAGATCTACAACCGCATTTGCATTTCACCGCACTTGCCCTCCCTCTTTTAGGACTTTTTGGGACCTAGGGCCCTTTTTTATTTTGGTTACTTGTTACTGGGTACATAGTGTCTACCCTCAAAAGGGGGAAGTAGTTCCATACTACTAACCCATGCCCGGTGGGCATGGACTTAGTGGTGGAATGAACGGGCACTTCACTCACGCCGGCCCCCTACGGGGACCGGCATTCTTCTTCTTCTTCTAGTGGTTTGGGTCATGGCACACCGGTGAGATGGTTGTGAGTTCAAGTCTTATTGCGAGCGTGGTGCCTACCACCATAGTCCACCCAATTATGGTAGGGGGTCCCAAGGCCTCGTTGTATGGGGACCCACAAAGCCCTTGGGGAAGATGACATATTGGTTGTCTCTAAGGCAATTAGTGTAGGGAAGCACTTAGTGTAGAAAAGTGTTTACCCTCGAAAGGGGGGAGTAGTTCTTTTACACTAGCCTATGTCCCGTGGCCATATGCTTGGTGAAGAGAATGAACAAACACTATATTCACGCCGGCTTCCTTCGGAGATTGGAGTTCTTCTTCTTCTGTCACCATTTCTATTGTATACACTTTTGGATAAGCTACATCAAACACTGCATATAGTGTGGACTAGAGTAGTTTGAGTTTCTACACTAATTGGAAATTTACATCTAATTGTTGACTAACAGTCACTTCCTTGAAAATGAATAGTCAACCAAATTTTGACATGTATGTGCTTGATGAAAATTAGTGACGGTGATTCACATCAATTGTGAATCCACACTATATTTAGTGTTGGTGCACTATGCTGTGTTAAGGAAGTTGTCCATGGTTTATTCTGTTGGTGAAAATTGGTTCACAATAGCTTAAAACACGCAATTAAGCAATTATGCACTTAGCCAAGTGCACTGGTTGCTGGTAGAAAGCCGCAAGTTATTTGCTCATAACTTTTTTTAAAATCAAAATTTGACCAAAGTTTAGTAGGTTTTTTGTCACAAATTTTTGGTGTTGCTCGTGTCAAACATTGGCATCTTAATGTTCATATCAGTGGTATATTTTTTACACTCGCTACCTTTTTTAAAAAAATATATGATTTCTAATCTAGTTTGCAAATCTTGCTACAAAATTATAATCATGTGCCAAAAGAGATTTTAAATGTGTTTTGAGTTATTATAGGATTTTTGAGTACTGCATTACAAATACAATGTGTACGAGATCCAAAAATATATATGCAATTTCCAACGACAGTGTAAAGTACCTCACTGTATTTTATAATGCAGAAACATACATAATCAAGTAATTCTACACTATTGCTGAGAGATTCTAAAATCAAACATATCATATGGACCACCCAATATATAAATATATACCACTCACTGAACGATAGAGACATCTTAAACTGCATAATACTAACGTACTTGCAATCTAAATTACGTTCATGCTCTACTATAGTATAAAGCTCCAGGGCTCAAAGCTCATCTTCTTGCGCAACGATTCCTTCCACGTGTCCAATGGCGCTACCTACCATAGTAGATAGTTCATGATCCTTAACTGGACGATCTTCCACATCTTTGGTACTAATCGACGCACACTCAACATATCGATAATTTCCAGGAACACCCTCCCGCGTATGCCTTACGCTGTCATCATTATAGAAAAAGCCATCCTCTGAATTGAAGGACATCTCTCGCTCTGAGGAGAAGGCCCCCTGAAATGCAATGATGTCCTCGGATACGCTAGATCTTGGAACGAAAGGCAAACTTGGTCCGGTATCACTATGAGTACCTCCAAGCCTTTCATGTGTCTCCGATACCGGCTCTAATTGAGAATGCATCGAAGGCTGTGGAATCCTCCTCTGCACTGAAAATAATTCCAATGAGTCTTCCTCCACCTCCAGCCTAGGACCATCAATGTACGCTCCCCTCCTGCCACTGCCGCCAAACCAACATCCAATACACCGGTGTCTTGCATCCTCTCTACAGGTGTTACAGACGTCTCCCTTGAAATTTCTCCCACCGCCCGCTGCGTTGATAGAATCCTCTCTCTTGGAGGAGACTGGTTCACTTCATCCTCATTGGTATCTGAAGTCTTGTAGCTCGAGCTAGTACGAGATGAAGAATCTTCAGTCGTATCTGAACGTGGCAATCTCTCATTTAAACCACCTCCGTCCTCATTGTCGTCTTCATTCCATTCTCCACCAACCGCCTCTTTAGTATTAGGTACGGTATTTAAACCAGTACTTGTTCCACCAGTCGTGACCAAAAATTGTCCTTGGAAATTGTCAGACAACTCATTATACAAGAATGAAATCATGTCTGTACAATTGTCAATGATAAAAATCTCAGATCCCTAAAAATTTCCTTGAAGGATCGTGGGAATGGCTGTAGATATGTTATTCGCCACTAAACCCCAACCACGGGGCAAGTAAGAGCCCACTAGTCTTGCCAGCTCTGATGGAGATCTCTCAAGTGAATCAACTTCAGAGGGTTGGCGTGCCTCACTCAAGTGATCCAAGAATACAAGTGGAAGTGGGAGGTCTCCAGAAACATAGTTCGGGCCAGGAGAAGTATCCACATGGTACTGCATACAAATCACAACATCGCCAATTGGTTGTACTACTTACTCCAGACGCCCATTCTCTATAAAATCGAGAGCATAGGGATTAACCAAGTTGGAATCAAATGCCCAACATCCACGTCGCATAGTACATCCCTCTGGAAGCTTCACCATTGTGAAAAACTCCTCGTTCGCATACACAGCCGCTAGTAACAAGAAGATGACGTTCCATCGTTCAATATTTGCCATCCATAATGTCAGCTGTGCAAAAGCTGCGGATAACTGGGCTTCTCTCCAATGACCATTTCCATGCCTCTCACCGCTATGTCGACAATCAATCACCTACAAACATGGTTTCGCCAGCTCTATGTAGTCGGTGCGGAATAACCCTCTTCTACACCGAACTGGAAGAAGATTCTCTGTGTCGCTCTGGCCTGGCCTCTTGACTTCCATCTGCCATTTCCAATTAGTAGTAGTCTGTCCTCTCACATCCACGGACAACCAATGTATCCACGCCCCCTTGCTGCAATATCACCATAATAGAACCTGATAGAAGGGGGGATGAGGTAGCCTATGTCTTCCAGTTTAGACACCTTTCCCCATACAGGAGCACTGCAAGCTGTTTTTGTGGTAGCATTCAAAAGCTTCCCAAATGTATCAAGTCGTGCGTTACTCCTTGGAAAATACTTTCCTACACGGATACGAAAGAACTCCTCCATAGAATTAGGTGTACTTTCCTTGTTCTCCACCATCAACCAACGGATGGAATTCATCACAACTTCTCGTCTCTGATATCGGTCAACCACACCGGCAATCGTACGAGGATGTGGGTTCTTGTCTTTGACACCGTCGAAGTAATATGCTTGACGAGGTCTTACTCCATCCTCCTTCACCGGCTTCGCTGCAGCAGACTTTGCCAACCGAAGATAATATGGATTTGGATCCCTATCTAATGGCCTCAACCAATTCTGAGTCATCTCCTTTCTTGTTGGTCGTACGTCCACATTTGGATCCAGTTCTTTCTTCCTCGCCATGTCCTTCCACTTGTCCTCTTCCTCCTTGCTGTAAAATATAATGGCGTCTTCGTAGTCCTTGCATACTTGAATGACAGCTTCGAAGCAGTCATTGCTCGGATTCCATGCATGGTTGGTTAGATCCTCCATGTTTTTGGCCAACCTCTTCACCATGACAACTCCATTCCCTTTGGGCAATTTATGCACTGCACTTGCCGCACTCACCAAAGCAACAGCCCTGCGTGCATCGTCTGCACGTAGTGTGCTATCAGGCCTCCCGTATAGATCCCAAATCTGACGGAGCTTCCTCAAATCCTCCTCCATGGTAGAATATGATTGTCTCTGGAACTCCGCCACGTTGATCCATGCAGACTTCTCAATGTAAAAGCGACGATCATCGTACACCACAAAAGAGGCCTTCCGCCGCTCAAACGTATCCAGATACTCATTTAAAGGCATAGTACCATCTCTCCACTGCTGCTGTGCAAACTTACAAGCCGCTACTATGTGTTGCCCATCCACGGGTTCCCAAATGATACGATCTTGAAGCCAAAAATACTGAGATCCCATGGCACCCTGTGAAGAAGCACTTTCGTGTGCAATGAACATACCCTCAAACTCTCGAGCGGTTTCTACCAACGGAAATGGCAGCTCGTCCTTCTCGACGACATCATCATCAGTGGTAGTATGTACGATGTCTCTGATCGGTCGAAGTACCAATCTACTCACCCGAGTCGCGGATTTTGGGTCTCTTAAGCGGTTAAATACTTCTATGACCCTCTTCTGTGATAAAACCCGGTGGTTCGTTTCCGGATTTCCCACAGAGACAATGTAGTCTATGTGTGCCTTAAACACAAAATTTCCCCACACTGATCCATTTGCAATCTCCTCCGTTGTAGGCACTGGTGCTTTTAAATACGTTGAAGTTGGAACAACCTCTGGTATCTCCGAATTGTCTTCAAAATCCTCTTGAATACTGTCTGGAAGGTTGTGAAACTCTTCTTCCTCTGGCGCCGTGGCTGATAAATCAGCTAAATCTCCCGGTGTAGATGCAGCGGCCCTACGATGACCATCGGACGTCCTTAGCCCCGACCTAGGAACCTTCCCACCCGATCTTCCACTTCTCATAATCAACCTCCTCTCTCTTGGATCCAAACTTGAGGGGCCTGCTCTTGAACCAGAAGCTACATCACTCTCAACACGTCGTGGCCTCTTCGTAGGATGTTTGCTCGGTAATGGGGGATTCGGTAATGTTTGTACCTCAGAAGTGGTGGTAGGATGTTGGCCTCCACTTCCCCTTCTTACCTCCATTGGTCGCCAATCTAATTGCAACAGCTTAGCAAGAATCTGATAAACTTCTATTTCTTCAGGTTCCGCTGGTGGGGCTTGAGCTGTCACACGTGATGGGTCCCTCTCCCATAATGCCTCATACTTAATATGTTCCTCCATAATCTTCTTAGCCTTCAGCACCATCTCCGGTGATAACGCTAAACAAGCTAAGACGTTATTGTGTCTAGCAGTACGTACCGCAAGAGAGGTGTTCAACCAAAACGTCTACAATGATTTTAGGAATTTCATTTGACCTGGATTTTGAAGAAGATTCACAGAGACAGGTGCAAGAAGCAACTTCTTCGAAAGAGAAGTCTTCACCTCCGATTGACTTGGACCCACTGCGCAAGTTACGTAAACCATATCATCACATCGAAGAGTGATTGTCTGGATTTTGCCAAAACTCTTCCCCAACGCCGATGTACGCTTCCCCAATTTAAAAGGATAATCCGTCACCCACAAGAAGGCGCTCGACTCATCCACTTCCGCGATCCACCAGCCGTGGCTCTCCCAGATTCTGTCAATTTTTGGTGGTGCCATAACGCAACACTCTCAAAACCTGTATATCATTTCAAAACAATAGTCACTATTAGTATGGAATAAGAATTTATGAACCACCACTCATTGCATAATTTTAACCGCAATATACTATACCACTTGTCTACCTCTAAAATTTTTTGCTGAACACAAGATCTAAATCCAATACCATTGTGTTAAGCATGTTCTTAGTTCTTTGGTGAAATAGCATATTAATCCAAGTCAATTATTTTCACACATTATCACACATTTTCGAGGAGAGTACCAAAAAACTTCTACCTTTCCACATAAAACTTTGAGATCTTCGTATGATTAACTTTTGATTTTTTGTACGGCATTATGTGATGTAAACCTTCTTATTGACCATTTGGATTCTCAGTTAATACAATATAAAGGAAAAAATAAAATATAACATGAATTGTGAATTATTGAACCTCCACTCATTGCACAATTTTTTTGAACATGCTTCACTCCTCCGCTACGTCTAAAAATTGGTGTATAAGGAATTAACATCATGCTTAACATTATGGTAGTTAATTGAGAACTTTTATAGCGCAAAAAATGAACACCAAGGACGTAAATGAGCCCTTTTCTCTACTTCGAACACTATAATTTTTCAATCCGTGCGGTCAATATTTATGAAATTTTGTGAGTATCTTACTCAATTAGTCATAATTTAGATCCTATAGTTAGCTGTAACATTTTTTTTTCTTCCTTACTCATTGCATTAAAACGATCAATTTTAAAGACTATGTCTTGACCACCAAGGTATGACCACCAGGGTATCAATCCGGGTATCCAACTTAGGGTTTCAATCTGGGGTATCAGATGGGATATCCTCTAGGGTATCAATTAGGGTATCCTCTAGGGTATCAATTAGGGTATCATCTAGGGTATCAACTAGGGTATCAACTGGGTATCGGCTAGGTTTCGGCTAGGTTTCGGTCTCACAAAGGGTGTGCGCGCGCACACCCCAGCCGTCAGTTTTGAGAGGTTTCTGTGAGGGTTTCGAGCAGAAATGCTACCCGCTTCGGAGAGATGGCGATGGAGAGGGTTTCTAGGGGAGGTGCTGGAGAGATGGAGATGGAGAGGGTTTCGAGGGGAGGTGCTGGAGAGATGGAGATGGAGAGGGTTTCGAGGAGAGGCTCCACTAGTTTTGGAGAGATGGAGAGGGTTTCGAAGAGAGTGTGGGGCTGAGAGGACAGAGGCGTTTCGAGGAGAGGTGCTGTGAGGAGAGGGTTGCGAAGAGAGGGTTCTGCGAGGAGAGGTGCTGTGAGGAGAGGGTTGCGAAGAGAGGGTTTTGCGAAGAGAGGTGCTGTGAGGAGAGGTGATGTGAGGAGAGGTGCTATGAGTAGAGGTGCTGTGAGGAGTTGTGTTGTGAGGAGAGGGTTTTACGAGGATACTGTTTTGCTGCCAGGAGGAGGGTTGACAACGCGGGATGATCCAGCTCCCAGACCGGAGAAAGCTGACAGAGAGGTGGTGAGAGAGTTGCGGGGGGGCGTGAAGGGGGAAGGGTTTTCTGTGAGGGAGGGAGGGTTTTAATGCAGGGCGGCGCGAATTGCAAGGCGGCGGGAGTTGCGGCGCGAGTTCGGGCTCCCTTCCGCCAGGGCGCAGCAGCGATGGCGAAGCAACGATGGCGCACAAGGGCAAGAGTTAACAAGAGTTACGGCGCAAGTTCTGGTGACTAACCTGTGAAGCCGCGGCCGATGGACCTGCTGCAGCAGCGCTAGCCTGTGGAGACTCATGTTGAAGACTTCAACAACTCCGCGCGCACACCCTCCAACACTGCAACCCACGCGCACACCGATGACAATGCTATTCAAGTCGACAGAACCCTCCCGCGCTATCGAAGACGACGCTGCCCTGGAGTTGTAGGAGGTGTGCGCGCGCACACCTGTGGTCGCAATCTGCGAGAATGCCGCCGCTAGGATTTTCACTTTTTAGGGTTTCTTTTTTTAGGTTGGGCGGCTAGGATTTGTTGGTTCAGCGGCTAGGATTGGAGGTTCTGCCATTTTGTTGAGGCTAGGGTTTGGGGCTGCGAGTTAGGTTGGTGGGGTTAGCTTCGTGGGGTGCTGTGCATCTGCAGTTTAAAGGAGACACTTTGGGCTACCTCATATCAAGTATGATGCTGACCGTTTTTTCATGACGTTGTTGTTGGCAAATTAAGTTTAGTCTTTTGTACTGGTTTTGTTGTTTCTTCTTAGGTTTGGTTCTTTATGGAATGGGTTCATTTTTTTGCTTTTCTCTCTCTTCCTTCATTTGCAATGGCTGTCTGCAATGGTCTCTGCAATGGCTGTCTACAATGGTCTCTGCAATGGCTGTCTTAACTCTTAAACGCCGGGAGCCTATGACCGTCGAAAACTCCCAATTTCATTCAACTGAGTGCTCTAATTTTTCATTTAGTAGAAGCGTGAATTTTTTTACTTCATTTTTCAAAGATGCAATATCATGTTTTGAGTATGTCAAAAAAAATCTCAGATTTTTTGGTGAAAATTTGAAATTCTTGTGATTTTCTGAAGAAAAAGTGAAGAAAAATCATAGTAAATACAAATTGTGCTAAAAAATTCTGAAAATTTCTCCAGAGGTGCACATCATAGTGCCAAAACCTGTGGTGTAAATGAAATTGCCGTGTTCATCTAATAATAGGAAATTGGTTATAGGTCCAAATTCAAATTGCAATAACTTATTCATTTTTTTGTATTTTTCAGAATTTCAATTTGGAATGGAAACTAGACTTCATAAAATAAATTTCATTAGTTGGACTTAAGTTCAAAAAACATCAATTTAATGGATCAAATTCAGATTAAAAGCTACAACTAGAAGTTTCTCAAATCCACTACATTGAGATCCGTGTCACACACATTTTCTTTTTTAGATAACACATGATTACCGCAATGAGGCAAGTTTCATCATCATCTAATGCTTATGTATTCAATAAATTCTTCACAAAAAAAAAATTGGATGAGAAACGACCATTGACGTCGTTGACCATCCAAAAATGTCATCCGAGAAGCCAGATTTTGGCTGCTTCGTCCTTGACGGGTTAAGGTCTCTCATTCTGCATGCTGTATGCATAGATGATTGCATGTGCTACAATATATCACATCACATCACACCACATCATCTGATTTTACACCATATCAGATGTGATGTGATCTGATGTGATTTTACACCATTCAGAATGATGCAAAATGTCATTTCACCATATGTCCTTACATCATTCATAAATGAATGTCATATGTAAATTTGATATGACATATGTAAACCTGATATGACATTCAGGTGTATATGATGTCACATACATGTCATAATCTGATGTTGCTACTACTTTCTATTGACATTGAGATTTTCCATACAAGTAGATAATATTACCCTATTTGAAGATGCAAAGAATTTTTTTTGTCAGTAGTGTAAATTTTTTTATATTGAAGTCAAACATTTTTACTCACTTCAGGCAAGCGTGGGAAAATTTTAATCTTTTCTACATAAAACCTAGAGATCTTCTTATTTTTCACTATTTATTTTTTCAAGAAGAATATGTGGCGTAAACCTTGTTTTGACTATTTGGATTATCATTCTAAAACATATCAAATTCTTGGAAGAATAAATTGTGAATTGACAATTTCTGAATATCCACACCTTGCACACTTGTTTTGAATATGCTACACCCCTTACGTATCCTCTGCAAATTGGTGTATTGGGAACTAACATCATGCTTAACAGAATGGTAACAGATTTAGAGCTTCTGTAGTGTCAAAATTTAATACCAAGTAAAATAAAAGTCTACTGAACCACTCAACGCAACGAACAAAATCAACCAATTTGTTGACTTCAAACAATAGAATCTTTCAATCCGTGTGGTCAACGTGTATGAGTTTTTTTCAGTATGTTACTTAGTAAGTCTTGATGGAGATTCTACGATC
Source organism: Bryoerythrophyllum caledonicum (assembly GCA_963971425.1). NCBI lineage: Eukaryota > Viridiplantae > Streptophyta > Bryopsida > Pottiales > Pottiaceae > Bryoerythrophyllum > Bryoerythrophyllum caledonicum. The sequence continues at coordinate 36,552,849 of OZ020515.1, read as the reverse complement.
AGAAAGATAAATTTAAGGTTTTATTTTCTTCCATACCCATTGCACTAGAATCAACAATTATGAAGTGTTTTTGGTGTGAATTGTCACGGCATTTCAAGGTTAAGTAATATACTCTCAAAGTATCCTAAAATTTGACGGCACGCATTGAAAATTTATAGTTTTTATAGTAGACAACATTGGTTTATTTTTTCCCTAGATTGAGTCGATTACTGGAATTTGAGTTTACTTCGTTACAAAAGTTTGCGTTACATAGGGTCAAGGTTCATTACCATTATGTCAAGAATGATATTAGTTCCTTGTACATCAATGTTTAGGGATGGAGAAGAGGTGTAGCATATTGAAAGTCACTTTGCAACGAGTTGATGCTCTACAAACGTTAAATTTTTTCATTTCATTATCATCATCATATTATGAACATTAAATATGCGATCGGAAACATTTCTTCTATCAGATGGATGTTGCTTTAGAGGTTAACAATCAAGACAATTTTTTGACTAATGTGCAACCATAATGTTTTTTTTTTCAACAGTGATAATGGAGAGCCGTACAATTCAGACTCTTTTGATACGGCCACACATACAAAGGGATAATATGGTTTCCAATATCTCAGTGGGGGCCCGATTAGTTCAAGCAGCACGTGCAAGGAAAATTCAACAAAGATCTCATCAGGTCATGACATCTGAATTGGGAAGGACAGTAGAATTGCTCTCTGAAAGAGGGGATGTGGTGAGATTAGCAAACATGGAGCATGCTTTCAAAAGCGGCATGGAATTGAATGGATCAAAGTTGTTCCCGTTCGAGGAGGTGGTGCGTATCACTAGGATAGATGATGCATTGCATTGGACCGGAGAGATTGTAGGAGAACGGCTTGGCATGTGTGTGGGCTTAATCATTCGTTGGCACCGGTCTTTGTTACGTATAGTGGCTGTAGAACCGAGTATTCCAAATGCCCTTGGTGACCTTGGATCACAAGCAGCGCGTACAGGAATGATGGCCCCAGAATTTGATTTTTCCGATTTCATCAACACACTAGGATCAACCAAGAGATCTCGACGCAGTAGTCAAGCTTCTAACGCCGTAGATGAAAATTCACCGTTTTTCCAACCTACTCACGCAAGTATCCAAGATTTACCCCATGTAGATGGATTTGCTTATGTGAGACCAGCACGTCGTCCCTATTCTATGGAAAATAGGAGAAGGAGAGATTCAGGAGAGCCATCAGTGATAGAAGCTGCACCGTCGAAGGTATCCCTTAGAAGCGTGCAAATTGTAATTGCTCAAGGAGGATGCAAACGAAATTGTTTGAGGGACGTTCCAGCAAGGTATCTATTGGACATGCGATATAATGCATGGGCCAATGAGTTTCCAGTACGAAGTACGTGGATGAGACAGATGCTGGTTTCTTTTAATACAAGGACAGAAGGAACTCGTCGAGACAAGTTTGTAACAAAGTTAGATGGGAAAGATGTTTGCAATGCTTGCTACGCTCTTGGGGTTGGATATTCACAGAGGTGCTTTAAGCAATTGAAGAAGGATTGTCTAATATATGGAAGAGTGACATCTATTCACGGCAATACCCTTTCAGATCCGATTAGAGAGAGCACTAATATGTCTGCGACAGAGGCTTGTTTAAATCGTTTGTCAATGAAACTGGTTGTCCTCAACCTCATCGTTGTATTCGCCGTAAGAGTGACAACAAAGTGGTGCCTCTTATTCTCCTTCCTATGAACACTGCCAAATTTTATATATTCAATTACGTGAACGAGGAGGTGAAGAGAATTTGTAATGGAGAAACCATTTCTATAAGTTCGTTCCGGAGGATGTGGCGCATGAAGTATCCTCACGTTCAAATACCTCCATTCTCAAGATTTCTCAAAGTGCTATCATTGTTGGGAATATAAATGTGCCATGGAGGGAACCACCAATGCGGATGCTAGGATAGAGATAAAAGAGTTGTTTCTATTGCATCTGCGCAACCAGATGGAAGAACGTAGGCATTATTGGATATTCAAGAGGTCGTTTATATTAGTCCTGAGTTGTATATGTGCATCATAGTAGATGGCATGGACCAAAACACGACCATGGTACCAAGGATGCGTCAGACTGTGAAGAACATTGAACACCGGTTTGTAAAGACCCACCTATGCGGAGCTCTTGTACATGGGATCGATTTATATTGCGACGTGTGGTTTGGGGCTCACCACAAACATGATAGCAACCAAGTCGTGAGTACATTGTTGTACGTGATAGGAGATGTGTTGCGGAGGAAGGGCTTTTTGCCACCAACATTACGAATCCAGGCGGACAACTGCACACGGGAAAACAAAAACATTTATATGTTTGCTCTATGTGCTACATTGGTGGGATTGGGGTTTTTCCAAGAGGTGGAGCTCTCTTTTCTCATAGTGGGCCATACACGCGAAGATATTGATCAACGCTTCAGCTGTATATCAAATACGTTGAAGAGGTCGGACGTGGACTCGTTGAAGGAAATGATGAGTCTTATAGAACAAGGAACATCCCCTACGGAGGCATTTGTTAGCGCCCGGCTGCTAGAAAATGTATGGGATTGGAAATTGTTCATAACTTCTCACTTACTGACAGGTCAGGATTCATTAGTGGGCATAACATTTCCGCACGACATGCGATTCTATATGGACAATCAAGAAGGGACTTGTGAGGTTCGTGTACAACACAAGCATTATTGCAAGGATGCATGGGGACCGGAGGCACAGACAAAAACTTTGAGGTTGTTGCCAAGCAGAGAAGAACGACCATCGTTTGCGGAAGTATTTGCAGCAGATGAACGGGAGTTGAACGCGTTGGATGACTTCATCGTATATAAACAAAGGTGCATTCAAAGGTTGCAGCATGAGGACAGGAATCGTGAGGCAAAAGTAGAGGCTGAACGATTGAAAATCTATTTAGCTAAATTTCCACACAAAGACCGTAGCAATGGGCATCGTTCCTCACCGTTTTGGCCTTCAAACTTCACCGACACTGGACCTATAGGGAATGTAGCTTTGGATGTAGTGGATGGTGCAAGTGAAGAAAATCGCGATATAAATGTCGTAGAGCAGGTAGTAGCGATGCTTCCAAATGCCGAGGCTCGAGGATACTTTGGTTCTCGTAGAGGAAGGCCCTCTAATCAAGCATTCCGTAGGGCACAACGAACAGAGCGCAACTATGTTGAGGAACGAGCCGAAGAAGGAGCAAGGCATGAAGGTAATCACGACCCATTTCCACCGTTTAATCCACAATCTGATATCTGTTGTGTATAATTTGTAGCCTTGAGTGTTGATCGAGCAGAGATAGAAGGCGGTGTACCATTCTATGTAGGGAAAGTGATTGAGGAAGGAAAAAACCGATGGAGACTTAAGATAAAGGTTTGTTGGTATTGGCCCATAATTCAAGGGAGGGGGATTGATGGACATGGGTCATCTGCACAGCGGTATGCAAATTGCATGGATTCATTCTGGGAGCCATCTGGGGAGAGCCATAGTTGGGTAGAGAAAGATGCATGCATTTTTTCATGGGTAGATACACCGGAAAGAACCATATCTAGGGCTAGTGGGTGGAGAAAGCGCAATGTATTTGGAGTGCAGGTTGAAAGCAAGATTCGCATTCTTCAATCGGCTAAGGCTCACATACTACAATATATTGCAATGCAAACCAAAGCTATCGACGACGACCGTTTGCAACGAGCCCTAAATTCTATGGAGTAGGTAGTGTGCCTTTATGAGAGTATAGTAGTTGTGTATGGTAAATGCTTTATAGTGTATGTGTAAGAGTAGTATATTCTAAGGGTGATGTAAGATGTTATGTCATTAATCCTATAGAGTAAAGGTGATTTTACTATTGGTGCTAAGTCCATTTGTAGAAGCATCTATATTTAGTTTCCACCAGTGTATGCAATATGTACTATATAGAATGTATTTTAAACAATTGCCAACCCTTGCATAAAGTATGTGTTTTTGTGATTACGCCTATTTGTATACTACAATCTTTCAAATCTATCCTTGAAATATTGTGAAACTACATTAAATACACATTTATCTAGTATTATTAAGGGACTTAAACACAAATTAGTTGAAAATGCCCAAAAATCGCTTCCAATATTAACAACCTTGACTGTACATAGTAGTGTTGATGAAGCTCAATTTTTTATTTTAAATTTTTTTAAATTTTTTTATTTTAAAGTTATGAATTTATTTATTTATTTATTTTTTCCAAATTTGTTCGCATTGGCCGCCGTTGTACCTAAGTGCACTTTTATTTGGTGAGTGCATAATTGCTTAATTGCGTGTTTTAACCCTTTACCGACGAAGTGGACCATGAGAGCCTGGGAGAATCTACAAGCTTAATAGATTTGGTTGAACATAATCTACATAGTGGGTACATTTCTATACGATCCTACTTCATAGAAATCACTGTAATTTGCAAATACATGCATGGATTGGAAATTAGAGATATTTGTTGGAAAACTGATGTGAAGCTTGAAATGAGTTCAGAGGACGTCAAAGACAATGGCTAATTGTAGAAAGAGTTAGAAGAGCAAAAGCACCAAAATCGACCTTGCCAAGGCCTTGTAGGCATTAAATGGTTAAAACGTTTGGATTTTAGTGATTGAATGTATGCTTTGTCAATGTACACTACAATAGGGTGACATTCAAATTGGCCGTTTAGTAGTTCCAGGGATAGTGTCCTACACTGCTGCCAACTTTGACACCCTCCCCAAAGCTGAGAAATTGTTATTTTACCATGAAAATTTGGGGACAGCATCATCTTTATGTTGAAAACATGCATACCAAATTTCAAGTCCAGGAGACTTATACAAAAAAACTTATGCAAGATCTACCAACATGGGATAGCTGTGAGAAAAGTGTCTCAGCTGCCAACTTTGACACCCTCCCAAGAATTGAGGAAATTTTTTTTGCCCATGAAATTTTTGGAGCAAAAACATTTTTATGTTGTTTGCATGTGTGGAAAATTTCAAGTCCAAACGACCCATACAAAAATAATATTCCAAATCTACCAACATGTGTAGTTTTGAGAAACAAAGGGGAAAACCATTTTACTACTTCCAACTTTGACGCCCTCCTTAGGATTGAGTTTTTGTTGATACATAATGAAATCTTTGGCACAAGATCATCTCTACGCTGGTAACATGTGAGATAAATTTCAAAGCCAAAAGATGTACACAGAAAAGTTATTCCATATCTACCAACGTGTATGTCCTCCATTAGCGTCAATCACTGCTAGTAACCTAGAGGGCATAGAATGACATAGTTGAAGGAGCTTTGTACCATTGACTAACTTCCACTCTCTTTCAAGAACTACCTTCAACACATCTAAGCTTCTAGGGCATTGTTTGCCATGTTGCACAACATCTTTTAACATCCTCCAAACGTTCTCGATTGGATTGAGATCGGGAGAGTTTGCAGGCCAGTTGAGCTTTTCGAGAAGGTGGCTTTGTCTCCATTCTTCACATATTTTGCTCCTATGGACGGGTGCTCCATCTTCCATAAGCACTCCTTGTGGAATTTGACCCATGAAATGAACCAATTTGGCATCGTAAACCACTTCTATAAAATCCTTAGCAAAACGTTTACCTTTAGGCATAAATACAAGTTCTGACTTTTGTCCTCCGGCAAATGCGCCCCAAATCATTAAAGAAGTCCTTCCACTTTTAAAAGTAGGAGCTAGACAACTTGATGAATAACGCTCGTATGCACTTCTCCAAACATGAATTTGCTGAGAATTTTTTCCAATTTCAAAAGTAGATTCATCTGTCCAAACAACACACTCCCACTCTTTTGCACTCCATCCACGGTACTTCTGAGCAAAAGCTAATCGTTGAGACATGTAACGAGGTGTCAAAAAAGGTTTTTTGACTGCAATTCGACTAAAAATGCCATTTTTATGTAAGACCCTTTGAATAGTACGTCTACACACTTGAGTAGGACATGCATTGGTAATCTCTGAGAGTGAAGAGCAACGATGAATTTTTGAGTAATGCACAATACTACGAACATCTCTATCACTAAGCTTTTTAGCGTGACTTCCACCGCAAGGTTTGCGCTTGTAGGTTCCATCTTCTCTAAATATTTTTATTAACCTTGTAACTGTTCTAATAGGAACTCCAATAGTAGCTACAATTTGAACTCCTGTAAATCCTCCCTCACTCAAACCTATGATGCGAGCACAAATTTCATCTGAAATTGCCATCATAAACTTATAGAGTGCATGATGCTAGCTACAGTAGTAGAGTAGGGGTTAGAGCAGAGCAAGGGGGAGAGAAGGGGGTCATGGGACAACGGTGCCACATCTCACAGAGATCAGCGAAGCGGAGCTGCTTTTTCATTTGAAGAGGCATGCACTTGAGGAACTTTGTACTCAACGTGTCTTTGCAGCCTTATCCAAGGACTTTGATCAAGTGGATGCCCGGGATATCTTTTCCTAGATTTATCATCACGACACAGGATTTTCTGTGGATCCCATGAGTGAGGAGTCTAGGGGCATCAATGCCCTCTCTGCTACCGAGTAGCAATCACTGGCCGTGCCGGTATGCGGTAAGTCTTCTACAATGGAAAAGGAGACCACCAAGTTTGATGATTGACCTTTGGATTTGGGGCCACATCTTACTAGTGCCGAGGCACGGAGGGTACGAGTGTTCATACATTTGTATCGTAGGTGTTTTGCCTTTAGTCTCCATGATTTAGAGGGCTACAAAGGCAACCCCATTCACATTCAGTTGGAAGACGACCACCCAATCTTTCGACGACCGTACAAGCTTAGTCTTTCAAAGAATGTTGGGGTTCAGACTTGTTGTCACGAGTAGTTGGCCGCCAGCTTGATTGAGCTCTCCAATGGCGAGTACGCTTGTCCCACGGTAATGCCATCAAAGAAGGATATCTTTGGCAACTGGACGGAGAAACGGATGTGTAGAGATTATAGGCCAATCAATTGCAAGACCAACTTAGATTGGTATCCCATGTCCATGCCGGAGGAGTTATTTGATGCGGTGGGATACGCTAGAAAATTTAGTACTCTAGATTTGCGGTCTGGTTATCACTCGTTACCATTGATGGTGGATGACCAAGTAAAGACTGCATTTTAGGGAGTGGATCAGGATGACAGAGATCAACTTTATCATTGGAAGATCCTCCCATTTGGCCTCAAGAATGCATCCGCTGAGTTTCAGAGGATGATGGACCGGGTGTTGACCGGTTTACCATTTGCCTGGATTAGAGCCTCGCTAGAACATTCCTCAAAATGTAACAAATTTCTCTTGAGGACATAACAATGCAGCGTGAATTGCAATTTCAATACAACCTTTCAAGAGAGCTTAAATTTGGGGCCTATAGTATAATCACCAATTCTATTATACATCCAAGTTCAAAAAGTTATGGTTGTTCCATTCTTCATAATTTTTGAAAATAGCCATTCTTTGAACTTTCCAATAAATAATATCTTAGAATCAACATTTGTCATATTATAGAATATAAAATGTGGTCTTTTTAATTGTGGTTCATATATATTTGGAGTTATTGAATATTATATATGAATTTGTTTCCAAGTAGCCCTAGCTAGACTCATGTTTTGTCACTTGAGGGATATCAAATTCTTTACTTAAAGAATGATTATTTCCTTTGAAATCATATGCAACAATATTTCAAATGAAGATTTTTTTGGAGAAGGATGTGGAATTTTAAAATTAGGTGTTTTTCCATTGCTTTGAATATGAATATTTTAGTTACACTTATATTTTTTATTAAAAATTAGCTATGTAGTAATAAACACGATACAATGCGCATATATGTGGTTCTAATTAAAATTGAAGCTTTTTCATTTATATTTTCTCAATACCTTGAGCTGTTTGTTGCAAAGCAAATCGTACTCTCTAATCACCATGCAAGCTTTTGAAGGAAGACATAATTTGTTGTTATTTGTAAATTTGCAACAAGATATTCTCTCTTTAGATGATTCTTTCCTAGCTCCTATAGATCAATCAAAGAGCATGGTGGTCTCAATCTTCAATTATGTCAATGGAAGATCTTGATGGTTTCTAAATCCAAGCCAAAGTAAATTTCCTTCTCTTTTGAGGTTGAAGAGAGGGTTTCAACTTTGATGAATCTTAGCTACTTTTCTATCTTTTGAGTTGATTCTAGATTAATCCATAATAAGTTAGAGAGCATTCTAACTATGAAAAGAAAGGGTATTTTGGAAACTCCAAGTAACTTTACAAATAATGTTTCAAAAAACTTTAAGTTTTTTACTTGTAACATTCAATTGCAACCGATGAATTGTAATTTCTTGAGTCTTCACGCTTTCTATAAAAGTATCTTCAAAATCAAACCATTGAGTGTTGCAAGTGCTTTCCTTATGAGGAACATGATCTTGAAGAAGGGCCAAGTTGTAATTGAAGCTGAGGTGAGTTATCTTTATGATTGTAGGTTGATGATTTGAAGAGGAGATAGATGAAAAAGGGTTCAAAGATACGTAGGTGGAGATTTTGAATTGAAATTGAATTTGGTTGCAAGTGAAGCAATGTGTAGCTCAAGTGCCCTCTTCACGGTGTTGTAAAACAAATTCAATGTAGCTCAAATGGTACAAACCATAATTTGAGGGTAGAAATTACAACAAGCTTGCTTTGTTGATAAACGTCTTGAGACGATCCTCAATAAAGTTTGGTACATGCAAGAAGTGACATGGAATGAGTGATTTGGTAAATCGGATGGCAATGTTTTTATAGAAGCAAGCTTGTTATATTTTATCTCTTTCCAATTTGCATCTTGCACCCTTGGATCGTGGAGACCTAGGATTTTGGCAATAAATATACAAGCAGTTATGCTAACACAGCTCATTTGTTACTCAATACTTTCCCACAAGTGTAAAGTTGGCCTTTTCGCCTAGAGTAGTGAAGCAATGTAGTGCTCCTAAGTTGTATTCCACTTTCAAATATGATAAAACAATTACTTCAAAATAAGCCTTTTTATCACTTACAAATACAAACATGACATTGAGTTGACTAAGATCATCCAAATCCTCCAACTAGTCACACCATGATATCTCCATTGCTTTCAAAGAAGGAGTCTAAAGATTTTGAAAACAACACAATGATATAAAATTTTTAAGCCATACATTGAGCACTCCCATCAATGGACTACAATCACCCAAATCCTTCAACTTGGAGGAAATGATATGTTCAATACATTCAAATAAAGCCTTAAATTTTTTGAAATCTGTAGGAGTCTAAAATTCCCACTTGGTCGCCCCTACCAAAAAAATTAGTTAAAATAGGGTTTTTAGTATTAGTTAATTAGAAAAGTAGTTAATATTGTGTGAAATTAGATTAGATAGCCAATAGAGAAAATAGAGAAATGCTTAAGTAGTTAATTAGGTTTATAGTGGTGATAAAACTGGGTCTTAAAATCACTAATTTAAGTCCCGGGAAACAATATCAAAAGAATCCCGGGAGAGATCCCGGGACGTAAGTCTAAAATCACCACTTAAATCTAAATTAACTATTTAAGTTTAGGAGGTAGTTAGAAGTAGTTGAGTTCTTCTAGATGCTAATTCTTGTTTGAATTAGTAGTAGTGGTAGAGAAAAGAAAAGAAAAGACAAAAAAAAAAGATAGAAGAAAAAGAAAAAGAAAAGAAAAAGATTCCAAAATAAATAAATAAATTAATTTAAAAAAAATACATATCCGGGTATCAATCCGGGTATGAACTAGCCAGGGTACCAACCCGGGTATGGGTTGATATCCGGGTACCCGGGTATTACCCGCGCAGCAGCCCAGGTATCTCCAGCCATCTTGGCCGACCCCCTCTCCCCGAAATTTTCTTCTTCTCTCCAGAAACTTTTCTTCCTTCCCTCCAGAACACTTCTCTCTCCCCTTCCTTCTCTAAAATCGCCCCCCCTCTCAAATTTTCTCCTCTATCTCCCTCTCTAGTTCTCTCTCTCTCATAGGTTCTCCCTCTCTCCCTATTTAGTCTTTATTTGGAGTTGGGGTTTGAAGAAGTAGTTGAAGAAGTGCAAAGAAGGAGATGCAACTAGGGTTTCAAGAAGAGGAGGTTTCAAGAGGAGGTAGCACAAGAGGTTTGAAGAGGAGGTAGCGCGCTAGGATTTGGTCGAAGAGGTGTGCGAGCTAAGGTTTGGTGGAAGAGGTGTGCGAGCTAGGGTTTGATGGAGATTTCTAGGGTTTGCGGAAGTGGAGGAGATTTGTGGCCGAAGCGAGAAGATAAAAGAGACAAAGGAAGGAGGTTGCGGGTGAAACAACAAAGTTGACTCTTGCCCATGTTGGGTTTCTTTTGTTTGAGAAAATTTCTTGTTTGTGAGTCTTTTCCTCTCTTGTCAACCGGGGTGACTCCCGGGTAATATCCTCCCCGGTCTAGAGAAAAAGTCCCCCGGGGAACTTCATCTAGACCTTATTGTTTACATGTGTACTTGTTATCGATTGTCCTAGCCCTATGGCAAGTTGTTATTTTAAATTGTCTCCCTCCTCCTATCATTTTAGGTCTTGCCCCTAATTCCTATCTTTTTCTCGGTCTTCCCGGTCAACCGGTAAAAACCTCTTTGTAAGTACTTGTCTCCAAAGTCTTCTCCTCGTTATCATTATATGTGAGCTTGTGTTGTTAGTATGTTGCTAGATGTGTGAGACACCCATATCCACATACTCTAGCAAAGTGTTCCGGAGTTGTCTATCGGCTGACCAGTAGACTTGTGTTTCCGGGCCGGACCGGAGTTTGTGACAAGTTAATAGGGAGATTGGTGGAAGTACAGACATTTTGAGGAATTTGTTCGCCCGGGACTACATGGCTCTTCGGTGAGTCGGATGGATTTCCCATCCTCCAAGGAGTGGGACTTGAAGGTCTATAAGAGAAAAAGAAGCCTCCCGATAGCTTCTACCGGGAAGGAACCGGTAGACCTCCCTTCCTCAACCCCGGAGTCTTTGGTGGAGTCCTCTGCGGCTATACTAATCGAGCTTAAAGAGACTCCGCATATATCTATAGATACACCCGACCTTCCGGTGGATATCGCCAATCCACCGGTAGACCTCCCGGTTGAGACATCTGGCCTCTCGGGGGATTCTCTTGACCATGTTGGTCCTTCACTAATGGTGACAATCTCTATACGTCTCAACCGGAAGAGTCTTCCGGTTGAGTCTTCGTTATATGTTATGTGTTGGTTTACCTTACCGGTTGGTGAGATGTTGTTTTAAGTTGCTAGAATTACACACTAGGGTGAGAGTAGTGATGTCGATAGGGCCCCATTGCGCACCCGATCACTACCAGTTGAGTGGTTTCTCCGGCTATTTATTTTTTTTAGGAAAAGGTTCACCGGTCCCGGGACCGCCGGACCGGGAGTCTTCCAGTTTACCGGTCTACCGGTAATCCGCCGGTAACTAGGCTACCCTTGATTTTAGGATCTAGATGCCGTTTTGTCCTGTAGTGGAGCTACTTTTGGAGGGTAGCTATTGACTTTAGTGCACCTCCTAGATGCCGTTTTGTCCTTTTGCGGTCTAGATTTGGAGCATTGCTATTGACTTTAGTGCACTCTTTAGATGCCATTTCCACCTTTTGAGGATCTAGTTTTGGAGGGTAGCTAGTGGCCTTTGTGCACTTAAGGGCCTTGGGCTCTTGTGTTATGTACTCTTCTCTTTGTTGATCTCCTCGTGTCTTGCCTTCATTGCTTGTATCTAGAGTCTTTGTTGAGCTTGTGTGAGTGGACCGGGAGAGAGTTGAGTCCTCCTAGTGTGTCTTTGTTAGGTGTGCAAGGTTGTGACTTTTTGTGTGTTAAGTGATTGAGTGTGAGTAGAGACATCCCGAGGGGCTAGGATATCCGGATTATATAGGTAGAGTGAGGTCCGGGACTTGTGCTCTAGACTTTTCACCGGTGGGACCAGGAAGAGTTGCTTTATCGGATGGGATCCGGGAAGCCCACGGCTATTTATGATAGCCTCCCTTAAGTGGGAAGTCTTCAGATTGGTGGGGAGTCGGGGGTGACATTCCCCTTCTCTCGGTACACCGGGAGACATCCCGGCTAAGCCTGGGTCCGGAAAATACCGAGATTATTACCCTTGCAGTGGATGAGTTCCGACGATCCCTGTGGAAGGTTGTTTTGCTCATATGATTTCTTTAGTACTAACTTGTTGTGAGTCTTGTATCTTCTTGCTTTGATTCATTGGGTGTGGTTGTAGTTGGAACCCGGGCTTGCGTGACCGGTTTGCCGGGACAAGTTCCTGGTAGATTGTGAAGACCGGTAAACCGGATGTGACCTTTATAACTCTTTCAAGGTGTAGGGTTAGATTGTGGATATTGTGGCCTCTGGACTGCGAGAACGGAGGGCAGTGACTTTCCGGGCACTGTAAAAACTTACCGGAAATCTACTCTGACGCTCAACAGAGTTTAACTGAAACACATGTGGTTACTTGTTACCGGTTATTAAGGTACCGGGGAAGCCATCCTCCAGGATGTGTCGAGGTATTATGTGTGATTTGTTGTTAAGATTTAAAGAGTTTGATGCACGATAAAAATCCCTGGAAATGATTTGGTAAGGTGGGCTTGCTTAAGGTTAATTTCGGTTAATTTTGAGAATAACGAACCACTAGACTACGACAAAATCCCCCTAATTAAAATCCACAATCCGTAAGTACTTCTAGCTATGCCCTCAATGAACAAAGATCACCTAGATCTTTCAACTTGTTTCAACTTTATATGCGCAATATTTGCAGTGCCATCAATGGACTAAGATTACCCAAATCCTCCAACTAGGGGCAACATATGATGCTTGATAGTTTCAAATGAGGACCCTAACGATTTCGCAAGCGCAATAATGATCCACAATATTTGAAGAAGTACTTCTTGCAATGCCATCAATGAACTAAGATCACCCAAATCCTCCAACACATCACGATATGATATGTGCAATACATTTAAATCAATGTAGCCCGATGTGTATGTCTAGAAAAAAGCCCGGTGTGTATGTTTAGAAGGAAGTCTATTTACAAACCAACAACACTCATCCAGTAGAACCACTTTAGTATCAACCGGAATGTCGTTGTAGTCCGGATCAACCTCTGCGTGACCGCATCCGGAAGGCCATCTGGATGAAGTGAGAGCGTGAGTCCAGCGCAACAAATCAACTACCGGTTAGCGGAGTAGGGAGAGTGGGTGTCCAGCCACTATAAGTTTTGGGGCAGTTGGTGTCTAGCCACTTTAAGTCACAAGACAGTGGGGAATCCGGCCACTTACTCAAAACATGATCAGTGGCACCTGGTCACTCGTTTAAAAACTCCGGAAGAAATCCCGTCGGAAGCTGTCCGGCGTCCGGAAGGATCCGAAAGCTGAAAGAAGGAACATCCGGAATCCGGAAGGATCCGGATGAGTAGATCAAAGGATGAATAGGCAAGCTAACCAATAGATGATAGTGTGGTAGTTAGTTAGTTGTACTTATCATTTAAAGAAGAAACAATAGGTCTCTGTGGGAACGAATTTAGAGCGGATACTTTGGGTACATTTAGCTACAACTAAGTGCTATCCGAAGGAATACTTTCTCTACGAACTCCAACACGAATTTTTGGCGCCGCTACCGGGGATCTATTCGTTTTCTTTTGAACTTGATAGGACTAACATTAGATTAGGAAAAGGGGACATTTCAATCCCAAAACACTGTATTCATTAAAATGAGACAAATTGTGAATTTTAAGACTAAAAGCCTATTATTGCGGAACAATAAACAATGTGTATAGTTATTGCAAACTGTAAATTACAATAAACAACATAAGGAAAAGCATCACGAAGAGGTCCCCCCAGCATTGTAGGGGCAAAATTCTAAATATTTATTTTAGAAGAAAAGGTAATTTACTGAATTTGGGCCAATTATCAACAAGTTAGGGAGTGCCTATATTGGAAGACAGTTCTCTCAGAGTACATACTATGGTGTTTTATTTCAAATAATAACTAAAGACTACATTAAGTTAATTGTTAATTCAAAGTGGTATAACATGATAGATCTATCTTCGCTACTACCATAGAGAACCAACTATTCACCAAAACTAAATGCTCCTGAAAAATGGCAATCTAAAATTAGAAATCACAAGTGACAAAACAAAGGTGTTAGCATGGTAGAAGGCAAAAGCGAAATAAACATGCAATGGTTTCGACTACAAATTATTAATAGTAGAACACCATACAATACATGCATTTAGAATAATATGCACAAACGAAATGAATCGTTTAGAAAATTTTATTTATAAAATCCAAACAACTCACTAATGGCTATATACGGACACAACTTCCCGAATAGATTCTAGAAAAATCAACCCTAACATATAGAATCATCATATAATATTGTCTACTAAATGTATCTACTAGATACATTTTACTCAAGTCCTAGGGCCTTCAGACGCAATGCCTCTTGCGCTTTAAATTTTGCATAACCAATCATGATTTCCCTTCTCCGAGAATAAGGTTTAAAACACCAATCCGGGTCAACTGTCAGCACACTCTCAGAAAGAGATGACATAAGACAAAGACCAATATGAGCCCCAAGACCATCACGAACTCGAGACGGAACAGACTTCACTTGATTCGTTGATGGTCCTGAGCTTTGAAGCCTCGGCTGTACACCCACAGATTGAGTTTGACACCCCACTGAACGATTGGGACGGGCTATGTCCTTCATTGCACCTTGAACACGTGTAGCGGAATACCGGCTTTGCTTAGCGAGTAGCTGTCTACGATCGGAAGAATTAGGCACATCCTCCTTCTCCATGCTGAGATCGACACCATCATCTCCGTACAGCTTCCGTTGAGGAGTACAATCGGTTCTATCTTGAACAACAGCAAACATCCGCTTGAGAGGTGAAGGGGATGCAACATGCACTATCCCAGCCCTCCGCTCGGGAGGGCTATCCACAACACCATCATCAGCCTTCTGCTTGGAGAAGTCCATGATAGCAGAGGCAACATCAGTTGCAGTGCACAGAAGATATGGTTTCGATTGCTGGGGCTGGGAGATGTCACCACCATAAGACCCAGAGTACTCCAGAATGACGCTAACATTCGAGGGCAGCATACTACCAATATTCAGGCATGCGGTAGGATCAATACTAGACTTTGAAACCTGAAATACATTGGAATAAAGCAAGGAATGAGAGAAAGAACATGAACACATGCGAGGCAATGAAATTATGCTTGATCCGAAGATAAGTTCATGGCATCATAAGAGGTGACAAACACGACAATTATGAAGAAGACGAAAACGAATGGTTTTATATATTGATAGCTTTCAAAATATATACAAGATTTACAAGTATGTCTTAGCTACAAGTATATAACAAAATGTATCCCGCATACTAATCCTACATTAAGAACCCCTACATATATACAGTTCCACTATATCTTGACTAAGAGTTACTCCTAAAACTATTTAGGAGTTGATTTAAAAACATTTGGAATCTCGT
This sequence comes from Bryoerythrophyllum caledonicum, assembly GCA_963971425.1. Lineage (NCBI taxonomy): Eukaryota > Viridiplantae > Streptophyta > Bryopsida > Pottiales > Pottiaceae > Bryoerythrophyllum > Bryoerythrophyllum caledonicum. Next base: position 36,537,379 of record OZ020515.1, on the reverse strand, counting down.
ATGTAGTACCCATGTTCCTTGTGGAGAGCGCCATTCCATCAATAATATGCATCATTATGGGACTATTACGCACCAAAGGAGGTGCCCCTATACGATTACTATCGACGTAATTCTTCAACTGCCCGAGAGGACATTCAGAATGCAAGCGGCGAAGCCACGAAAGAAGGGTCCCGGTAAGGACATTATCATTCGTATCTCCGCGTCTCCATGGAGGCAGAAAGATGGCGTTCCCAGTAAAATTACAAACAATCTTCTCCGGGCTGTCGTCTATAAGAAGAGTGTTGTCGGAGTTAAAGACTACCGAATCATGCCGAAGGCTAAACAACGTTTTCGATAAGGTTTTCAAAAACATTGGCTTCGCCTTATTATCTTTAGCCATGAGGTACACATTCCGCGAAGTTTTTCTCTGTGAACAATTCTCTTGACCTAAAACAAGAAAAGGAGGCCGAGATCCTTGAAGAGACAAGCCGCGATTGCCTCAACTGTGGATTTCTTCATAGAGCTCCAGATGACGACAAAGTTTAGAAAGTTTTTGATGACCGATAAAAACTCACGAACACCAGGACGAAAGTAGACCGCCTTTGGTCCAATCAAGGTAGGAATGGTGGACGAATAATCGGTCCGTTGTGAGCTGTGCACAGTAAGCCTCACAGCAATAGAGACTGAATCCGTCAGGCATACAATGCCATTCAAATCCATGACGAGATTTAGCCACTTTGTTGGTTCGGCGCTCTCAACAACGGACACAGTTCTAGGAACAAGGTCCTGGGACAGGACCAACACACAATACAGTCAATGGTAGCAATAATGGTAGTCAATGTATATTGGGGACAATGGCAGCTTGTCCGCTCCATATAACTGTAGCTTCAAGGCAAAGTGAGTCATGCAATGGCATGATGATGATGTGCAGATCGTTGCCGAGCAATGATACCACCGCCAACTGCTCATATCGTGTGGATTTCTATTTTGTGAAGCAAGTTGGAATGGCATCGAAAGAAGGAACTCCAAGGTGTGTGCCCTAAAACCGCCTTAGCAACTAGAAATAGAGGAGACTGAGAAGGTTGAGGCTAAGAAAAGTGTGAAGAAGTAGGTTGAGGCGGAGAAGGTGATCAAAGTGGAGCGGAAGGGCTTGCTTGGGCAAGTCACAAGTGCAGAACTTCTTTTCTTGGATCTGAGCGTGGTTAGACATTCTTCAAAAATTCAAAATGTAAATAATTTCTTAGTTTATCCGCTTTTGACCGAGTACACCACAACACAACGCAAATCGCAATTTCAATACAAACTTTGAAGAGAGCTTAAATATGGTGGCCTATAATATAATCACCAAGTCTATTCTACACCCAAGTTCAAAAAGTTATGGTTGTTTCCCTTTCATAATTTTTGAAAATAGTCATTCTTTCTAATTAAAAATATCTTGGAATCAACATTTGTTATGTTGTAGATTATAAGATGTGGTGATTTTAATTGTGGTTCATACATATTTGAAGTTATTGAATATTATGTATGAATTTGTTTCCAAATAGCCCTAGCTAGAGTCATGTTTTGTCACTTGAGGGATATCAAAATCTTTACCTAAATAATGAATATCCTATGTAAATTAATATGCGATAATATTTCAAATTAAGATTTTTTTTAAAAGGATGTCAAATTTTAAAATAGGTGTTTTTCCATTGCTTTGCATATGAAGATCTTAGTCACATTTATATTTTTTTATAAAAAATTAGCTATGTAGTAATAAACAGTGCGCATATATATGGTTCTAATTAAAAGAGAAACTTTTTCATTTATATTAGCTCAATACCACGAGTTGTTTGTTGCAAAGCACGTCACTCTCTCTGATTACCATGCAAGCTTTGGAAGAAAGACATAATTTGTTGTTATTTGTAAATTTGCAACAAATTTTTTCCTCTTTAGATGACTCTTCCTTGTTCTAGAATAACTTTAGATCAATCAAAGAGTGTGGTGGTCCCATCCTTCAATTATGTCAATGGAAGACCTTGATGGTTTCTAAATCCAAGCCAAAGTAACTTTCGTTCTCTTTTGAGGATGAAGCGAGGGTTTCAACTTTGATGAATATTAGCTACTTTTCTATCTCTTGAGTTGATTCTAGATTAATCCATAATTAGTTAGAGAGAATTCTAACTGTGAAAAGAACAGGTATTCTAAAAACTCTAGGTAACTTTACAAATAATGTTTCAAAAGACTTTAAGTTTTTTGCTTCTAACATTCAATTGCAACCGATGAATTGTAATTTCTTAAGCCTTGAGGCTTTCTTTACAAGTATCTTCAAAATCAAACCATTGAATGTTGCAAGTGAGGAACATGATCTTGAAGAAAGGCCAAGTTGTGACTATAGCTGAGGTGACTTACCTTTATGATTGTAGGTTAATGAATTGAAGAGCAAATAGATGAAGAAGGATTCAAAGATAGGTAGGTAGAGTTTTTGGATTGCAATTGAGTTTGGTTGCAAGTGAAGCAATGTGTAGCTCAAGTGCCCTCTTTGTGGTGTTGTAAAACATGCTTAATGTAGCTCAAATGGTACAAATCATAATTTGAGGACAGAAATTACAACAAGCTTGCTATGTTGATAAACATCTTGAGACAATCCTCAATAAAGTTTGGTACATGCAAGAAGTGATTTGGTAAAGCGGTTGGCAATGTACTGAAAGAAGCAAGCTTGTTATATTTTATCTCCTTCTAACTTGCATCTTGCACCCTTGGATTGTAGAGACTTGGGATTTTGGCAAAAAATATACAACTAATTATGCTAATACACCTCATTCGTTATTCAATACTTTCCAACAAGTGAAAAGTTGGCCTTTTTGCCTAGACTAATGAAGCAATGTAGTGCTCCTAAGTAGTAGTCCACTCTCAAATATGATAAAACAATTGCTTCAAAACAAGCCGTCTAATCACTTACAGATACAACCATGACATTGAATCAACTATGATCTCCCAAATCCTCCAACATGTCACACCATGATATCTCCATTACTTTCAGAGGAACTCGAAAGATTTCGCAAACACACCAAGGTATCTCCATTACTTTCAAAGTAGGACTCCGAGGATTTTATAACGAACACAATGATATGAATTTGTTAAGACGTACATCTTGCAGTGCCATCAATGGACTTCAATCACCTAGATACTCCAACTTGGAGGAATATGATGTGTTCAATATTTTCAAATAAAGATTTGAAAGATTTTGAAATCATGTGAATAATAATTCACATTCTCTAAGTACTTCTTGCTATGCCCTCAATGAACAAAGATCACCCAAATCGTTTAACTTGCTTCAACTTTACATGTGCAATGCTTGCACTGCCATCAATGGACTTAGATCACCCAAAATACTCCAACTTGATACAATGTGATGTGCGTAGTACTTTCAAATGAGGACATTGAAGATATCGCAAACACAATAATGATCCACAAAATTCAAGATGTAGTTCTTCCAATGCAATCAATGCACTAAGATCACCCAAATCCTCCAACTTGTAGCATTGAAATATGTGCAGTACTTTCAAATGAAGATTCTGAAGATTTTGCAAACACAATAATGATCCACAAAATTCCAGATTAGTTCTTGCAATACAATCAATGTACTAAGATCACAAAACTCCATTTCGTAACAATGTGACATGCGCAATATTTTCAAATGAGGACTCTAAAGATTTTGCAAACACAATAATGATCCACAAAATTCCAGATGTAGTTCTTACAATGCAATCAATGCTCTAATATCACCCAAATTCTCCAACTTGGTACAATGTGATATGCATAGAACTTTCAAATGAGGACTCTAAAGATTTTGCAAACGCGATAATGATTCACAGGATTCAAGATGTAGTTCTTCCAATGCACTAAGATCACCCAAATCCTCCAACTTGTCACAATGTGATATGCGCAATATTTTCAAATGAGGACTCCGAAGAATTTGCAAACGCCATAATGATCCACAATTTTCAAGAAGTAGTTCTTCCAATGCACTCGATGCACTAAGATCACCCAAATCCTCCAACTTCTCACAATGTGATATGCGCAATATTTTCAAATGAGGACTCCGAAGAATTCGCAAACGCCATAATGATCCACAATTTTCAAGAAGTAGTTCTTCCAATGCACTAGATGCACTAAGATCACCCAAATCCTCCAACTTCTCACAATGTGATATGCGCAATATTTTCAAATGAGGACTCCGAAGAATTCGCAAAAGCCATAATGACCCACAATTTTCAAGAAGTAGTTCTTCCAATGCACTCGATGCACTAAGATCACCCAAATCCTCCAACTTCTCACAATGTGATATGCGCAATATTTTCAAATGAGGACTCCGAAGAATTTGCAAACGCCATAATGATCCACAGTTTTCAAGAAGTAGTTCTTCCAATGCACTAGATGCACTAAGATCACCCAAATCCTCCAACTTCTCACAATGTGATATGCGCAATATTTTCAAATGAGGACTCCGAAGAATTCGCAAAAGCCATAATGATCCACAATTTTCAAGAAGTAGTTCTTCCAATGCACTCGATGCACTAAGATCACCCAAATCCTCCAACTTCTCACAATGTGATATGCGCAATATTTTCAAATGAGGACTCCGAAGAATTTGCAAACGCCATAATGATCCACAATTTTCAAGAAGTAGTTCTTCCAATGCACTAGATGCACTAAGATCACCCAAATCCTCCAACTTCTCACAATGTGATATGCGCAATATTTTCAAATGAGGACTCCGAAGAATTCGCAAACGCCACAATGATCCACAATTTTCAAGATGCAGTTCTTCCAATGTACTTGATGCACTAAGATCACCCAAATCCTCCAACTTGTCACAATGTGATATGCGCAATATTTTCAAATGAGGACTCCGAAGAATTTGCAAACGCCATAATGATCCACAGTTTTCAAGAAGTACTTCTTCCAATGCACATGATGAACTAAGATCACCCAAATCCTCCAATACATTACAATTTGATATTCGCCATACTTTCAAATGAGGACTCCGTAAAATTTGCAAACGCGACAATGATCTACAATTTTCAAGATGTAGTACTTCCAATGCACATGATGCACTAAGATCACCCAAATCCTCCAACTTGTCACAATGTGATATGCGCAATATTTTTAATTGTGGACTCCAAAGAATTTGCAAACGCGATAATGATTCGCAGAATTCAAGATGCACTTCTTCCAATGCACTCAGTGCACTAAGATCACCCAAATCCTCCAACAGGTCACAATGTGATATGCGCAATACTTTTAAATGAGAGCTTTGAAGATTTTGCAAATTCGATAATGATCCACAATTCTGGAGAAGTACTTCTTCCAACGCAATTAATGCACTAAGATCACCCAAATCCTCCAACACATCACAATATGATATGCGCAATATTTTCAAATGAGAACTCTGAAGATTTCGCAGACGCAATAATGATCCACACCTTGTAATATGTACTTCTTGCAATTCCATCAATGCACTAAGATCACCGAAATCCTTCAACTCGGAGCACCAAAATATGTCCAATGCTTCCAATTGAGGACTCGGAAGATTTTGCAAATGCAATAGTGATCCACAAAACTCAAGATGTACCTCTTGTAATGCCATCAATGGACCAAGATCACCCAAATCCTCCAAATTGTAACAATGTGACATGCGCAAGACTTTCAAATGAGGACTTTGAAGATTTCGCAGACGCAATAATGATCCACAATTTTCAAGAAGTACTTCTTGCAATGCCATCAATGCACTAAGATCACCCAAATCCTCCAACTTGTGGTACCATGACATGCACAATACTTGAAGATTTTGGGAAGGCAACGAGGAACTGTCTTTATAGACCACCTTCTTCACTTTAGGAAACTTAGCTTCTGGGTACACACCCAATGTCAATTCTACGAGTTCCTTGCAATCTTCCAAAGAGACAATAGAAAGAATGTGTACTCCACGTAAACTGTACATCTCCACAATTTCCAATGAAGGGGGAAACTTGATTTTCTCCTCATATACAATAAAATCATTCCATTGTAAGAACTTTAGATGCTCCAAGTCCTCCAAACCCTTCACCGTTCTAAGCTCAAGACACCCCCTGAACTCCAAGCTTCGAAGCCTCTTCAAGCATTGCAAATCAAGTGACACCAACTCCACGCAACAGTCCAGCTTCAAAACTTCAACAAGCACCATAAACTGAAGCTCTTCTGTACAAAGCTTTCTGAACCGGCTGTTAAAGAAATGGACCCTCCTCAACTGCCAATATGCCTGGCGTGGAAACGAGTGCATTATTTCCGGTACACCAAGTCCATCTTCGTCATAAAGATAAACTTGCTCCTCAAATTTCTCTTCCTTACTTGCCTCTGCTTTCGCAAACTCAGAGTACAGCTCATCCATCCCACACGGGGATGCAAGGTCCTCCCACCTTTCCAGCAGCCCATCTCTCTGAAGATCCTCCATCTGCATTGATTCCAAAACAATCACTCGACATTCAAACAAAATACATCCACGCTCTGTCTTCTATCCACATGTCTAAACATCTACACTTCAAGCTCAGAACAGTAAATGCCAAACCGTGCTTTGGCTTATCGTGCTGCTTTCCGAACTCAACTACATGCAAGCACACAACTCTGACCTACACGCTGAATTAGATATAAACAACTCTAGACGCAATGCTAGGGAAAAGAACTCAAACACTTACCAATTCAAGTACATCATGGAAATGCACACGATGCACCATACTCAACCACTTGCACACCTCCTTCACGCTGGCCGAACTCCAGTACCGTGTCCTCGGGGCATAAAGAGCCACATCAACGAAGATGCTCCTATGCCTATCGCTAGGCAGATTGTCGTAGCTCAATCGGAGTACAGAAAATATAGGATGCTGCTTCTGATCAGACCGCTTCAAGTCCAACCGCTCTACCCACTTTCTAAGCTTCATTGAACTACCAACCAGAGGAAGACGAAGCTGCCGACCCAGCACAACAAGTGCTAATGGAACATACTGCTTCTCACGACCGGTAGAAGATATGGAGCCTTTCGTCAGGAAGCACCGCTCCACAACATTATCAACAGTAACAACTTGAGTATCTGTCATGCTCCCTTTCTCCAGTCCAGGAGCTGCTGCCTGGAGCAGAAGTGCCGTCGCATCATCTTTATCCAACTCGGGCATCTCGAAGCAACACTCTTTGTGGATCCCCAACCATTCGAGAACCTCACGACTGCGAGACGTTACAACCACCAAGCTGCTCGGATGAAATCCCATTTTCAAGAGAGCGAACGCTTGCTCCCGGCTGATGTCCTCATTCCAAACATTGTCTATGGCAAGAAACACCTTGTGCTCGACCCTCTTCTCCAACAGACTCAGCCACTGCACAATCAATTCAATCAAATCGGTAAAAAACGATTCCTTCCTCGCATCAACTCCTGCAAAGGAAAGAAAGTGCTGCAAAACAATTCATGTCCTCATCCTGTTACAAGGTCCTTCCAACTCCAACAGGCCACATTGCAAAGTTGCATAACGATATCACCTGATCCTTGCTTTTTTTAGTTGCATTGAGCAAAGACTCGCTTATTCCAACTAGATTCTGTAACACATCTTTCTGGATCTCCTCAGCACCATTCTTCCCCAACTCTGCATGCCAGACTTTTCCATTAAACTCTGCAAAATAATCGTTGCACAGCGACTTGCATATGGTTGTCTTCCCAAGACCACCCATCCCATACAAGCCGATGGCACGGACGTTGTGAAATCTCGTCCTTGGGGGTGCTTTCGTGAACATGTCGGCTACAGCCTGGCAAACACAACCAAGTGCCATTAGCTTCTTCAAGTTGGAAATTAAGAACATCATCTATTCAAGATTCAGCCTCAAAGGCATGAAAACAACTTGAAGATTGCACTGGTTCTGACTCACATGTGCTCTCAAATCAATGTTATCCACCTCAAATACTACTAGCAATGTTTATAGCAACCACAAAGACCACTTCCACTCATGACTGAGACAAGCACATGCCACTCACATCTCATTTCCCTCAGGAACTGGAAGAATGAGAATCCACAGCAGGTTTACAGGTTCCAACCTCGATAACAGAAACCCATAACGTTGGCCACTTACATCATACAAAGTTGTAAAAGTACCTCAGACAGCTTCAACTTCCCTTGCACGTGTGTATCTTCCCACATAACATCCGGACGAACCAGCTTCAAAATCGCTGACACAATGTTGTTGATGTAATCTTCCTCAGTTCTGAAATCACTATACTTGGCGCCATTTATGCCACCAACCACTCCGACAGCCTCTTCCCACTTCAACACATCGATTCTTCCATCTGCGGCTGCGGCTGCCAACTCCTGCCACTTCTTCAACCAACCAAGTCGTCGTTCTCCGTCCCGAAACTCCTTGACTGACAATCCCATAAACAGAGGGAATATGTACAACTTCCTGCACCCAAACACGCTTCTCCGCCTCTTCTGCTCCTCTACAAAGATCTCCAACTCTATCATAGGCCACTTGCTGGTGAGAAAATCATCGCTCAAAACCACAACCGCCACGTCGGCCTGCCGAGCTGCATCCTTCAGGTGCTGCACAAATGGTTCACCTCTTGGCAAACTGTCGGGGTCCTCATCAAAAAATGGAACATACGCGTTGCGTTTCAGCTCATTTCGGAGACGACGCACGAATGCTTTCTGAGCGCCACTGTGACTCAGAAATATGCTGTGCTTCTGCTCTCTGCATCCCAACCTTGTCACAGAGCACCAAACTAGTATTAGATTGCATCCATGCATCACTCCAACTGTTTACTTCCTAATCCAGTTACTTACTCATGGAATGGGACGCTACCAAAAATGGTGATAGGTTATGGGTAGGATGATGCGTGCACAAGAATGGACTAGTCTACTAACAAATATAATGGTCTACAAGAATTTACTTCCACCAAAGTCCTAGGAAGATCTTAACAAGTCTTAGAGAACGGACTTTTGATTTCCATCAGTGTATTGTTTTGATTCCCAAAAACCATTCCTACAAGTATGCTGCATGCCTTCAACTAACAGGAACGGTGTCGTCGACCTCAATCATCTCACATTCCTGTTCGAGCCTGATTGTCACAAAACCAAAGCTAAAAACATGGCACTACACATACCGCACGTTGTGAGCAAGTGACTCTTCGATGCTCCTCGATGGCCCCGCTTCCAACTCCTCTATCATGATCACACTTTCCTCCATCTCCTCGACAACCCTCTCGGCTTCCAAGGGTTGACAGCTCCCGCAAACCACGGCACCGAATCAAAACTAGACAAATGCGAAACTGAGCTAACAAGTGCGAACTACTCAGAGCCGGTGTGCGATAAAAAGGCACAACAAAGAGTAGGAGAATTAGAGATTGGCGAGAGGGATCTTAGGTATATCCTTATTGTGCGGTCGAGGTAAACGGCTGTTCACCTGACAACAAAAGAAACACGCACATCAATCAGTAACCGTAAACCTCTCGCACTGGAACTTCAAATCACGCACAGAATTCAAACAGCATCCACAGATCCACCTAAGGTAAACTCTAAAGACCAACAACAGAAAAACTAGCCGCGGAAGATCCTTTCCATCCACAAGATACCGACACGTTCATAACCAATTCGCATGTCTCAGAAGCGAAACATGGAAGAGCTTCAAACACATACCTCGGCCATCGCAGTCACCGACCGCCTCCCATTCCTCCAAAACCTAGCTCCCCCGACAACTCACCTCATCAGTCCCAAATAACCCTACCAACAGGAAACCCTGCACAAAAACTAGAGAAAAGCTACATCTCCTTTCGATCACTGCTCTCAGAAAACACCATCTCTGTGCAGAAGTTCTACCAACAATACCACCAGAGCACACACGAAAGAGTCGTCCTGCCGACTGCCGCGTGTCGGTTGAATAGTAGAATTAGTTGCGTGGTAGATGAATATCATCAAAGTTAAAAAGACCTCGTTCACTCTTGCAGAGGAATATCAAACACACCGTCCACGTGGCGTAAAAGTATCACCTACGTGGCACCCAAAAGTGTGAACTCAGGGCCGCTTCACACTTGGTGGCCAAGTCGAGAGGCCGTCGATTTCCACCACTGAGATTACTAGAATGGCCAAAGTCTGGACTTTGGGCCTTCACACTTGTGCCCAAACTCCAAAGGCCGGCGTCCTACATGGCAACACTTTTGGGTAGTTTTGGCGCCAAAGCGACGGCCTCTCGAGCAAAACTTCGGTCGCCCATTTTGCTCGACCCAAACTACACTCGAGAGTCCGTCGATTTTTTTAATTAAAATAACCAAAAAGTGACAAGATTTAGACCGTTAGATGAAAGAGACCAAATTTTTGGGCTGATTTTTTTTTGGCTAATTTTTTTGGCTGATTTTTTTTGGGCTGATTTTTTTGGCTGATTTTGATTGGCTGATTTTTTTGGCATAATGATATGGGGTTTGGACTTTGGACTTGGCCTTTGGGGCTTCACACCACGACTGGCCAAACCTTCAATCTATATTATTTAATGTATTTTTTTGGCAAAAAAGTATAGCCTCTCGCCATAGTTTGGCCACTCATTTTGACGGTCGGCCTCTCGACTTGGGCATAGTGTGAAGCGGCACTCAGTAGTGTTTTCCCGAAAGTGTTTTCTGAAGGTAAAAGCCGGTTCTCATTATACTCCTCGTTGGAGCCGTTCGCGGAGCTTTAGGAGTTGCTCGTCGGGGCAGGTGCCCCATCTTTTCAGCTGCCGCAGGCTGGGCCCCGCGCAACCTACACCGGCGCCTGGCGGCTCGCCGGCCGCAGTTTGCGCCAGACTCGGCCCACCACTGCTGGCCCATACCCGGAGGCCCATACCCGGCGTGGATTCCGCTTTGAACCATTTGCGGATCCAGTTGTGTTTGAATTTGTTCAGTGGATTGGATTAGTAAGCTCATTCAAAGGTGAATGCTTTTGTTTTCTGGGTTTTCCTCCCATTTTTGTGATCTTTGGGGCTTTTGGTTTCTGTTGCCTTACAAAAAAAAATTGGTTTTTCGTTACAGGCAAGTGTAATGCAAGCAGGCCTTTGTTATGAGACCGTATCACTAGTTTCAACCCTCTCATTTGTAGCGACTAAGGTTTTTACAAGTTTTCTTCAGTGAATTCTGTGTAGCTTCTGAAGTCTTTGATTCAGTTATCATCTACACGATATGTTTTGGAGAGAATCTTCACTTGTAATATTATACCAAAATTTGTTGAGAAATGATGTAGGTTGTCGAGTTCTTTGTGGCAATTAAATGGTTCAACCGTTTGTAGTGCTTTCTGCAGTATATTTTGGAGGAGGTGCATAAGAGCTCACAAGGTGCCAAAGATTACCTGATCAAATGGAACAATGGCATTCTAAGCACTCTTCCATTGTTTCATGGGCTGCAACCAAACACCAACTTGTGGATCTTAGAAGTGTTCAGGTGTGACGTCGATGGAGCCCATAATTCTAGAGGTGCCAGGCAATTATCCATGCAAAGGAGACGGTTATTTCCCATAATCAAAGGCTACTCGTTTCAGGTTATGAAATCCTTGTTTGACAATCTCCAACCAATAATGTGACCTGGTCATGAAAAATAACTTAAGCCTACACTCAAAAAATTCAACCCTAACTCACCTGAGAAGCCATAAACATGACCCAAGTATCAGACATGATCTGCGAAGTGCAGAAAAATTCAATTCAAGAGCTGTAGCGGCTAAAAATTAAGAGAATCTGAAAGAAAAAGTACGCTCAAATCTGCATGCTGAGGATCAAGTTTTAGGGTTTAGGGTTTAAATTTTAGTCTACACCTAAACTTACGGGGTGAGAAAGCCTAGAACGAGACCTTGGAGTAGATGACTCTGAGTTCGGATTTATGTCTTACAAAGACCTGCACCTAAGCAAGGATTCAAGGTACGAACACCTCTAAGATTATGCTTTTGAACGTGAACTGGGCACAAACTTGAGGTGAGCTGATTACAACTCCAAGTTGGTAGACTTAAGTTGTGCAGAAAAGAGGTAATGGTGCAACTCCTTATGAGCATACAAATGCGGCTACACCAATACGCACGATTCTTGAGGGTGCATGTGAATTATGATTTTCACCAACAACAGGTCATGGTTTAGTATAAAATATTCAGTTTTATATGAAGATAAACACAACCAAAATTACAGACCCACTCAACGAAGAATCTAGCACAAAAAACCGTTACTTACACCCCAGAACCAACACACGCCGGGTATGGGCCAGCATGTTTTAGAATGATAATCCGAATGGGAAAGATGAAGGTTGACACCAAAATCGAAGTAAGTAAATAAATAGTGATTAATACAAAGATCTCAAAATTTTATGTTGAAAATACAAATTGTTTTTGGTACCTTGCCCAACAATGTGTGGTACTATTTGAAAATATTTAATATGAAATAAAATGCATTTTTGCAATAAAGCCAAGAATTTTTTCATATTAAAATACTTTAATTGTATGTAGTAAGTGCTATTATTGTATGATAGGAAATAATAGTAGTGGATAGCATTGACAATCTCACATTAAACGATTACTATCCTAGCAAAAGTTTTTGGAGTTGCCCCTTGTGCCTACACTCAACAATGTATTTATTAACCCCTAAACGTCCTTGGGGGGTCGAAACGCTGAAATACAGTCAAAAATCCCTCAAAATTAAATTCCATGTGGAGCTCAATGGGAGAAAAATATTCAAAAAGTAATTGTAAGATCCTCTTCAAACATAGCCAAATAATAAGTGAGCCAATTCTTGTGTACTTTGGACATAATTTGGGCCTCCATCCACTCCAAAAAGTGCTACGTTTGGGGGTTGAAATTAGTCGGGCAGACCCTACTTTTTGGAGTTTTTGAGAAAATACACTTTGATTGAAAATCCACTTCCAAAAATGGTCAACTACAGAAATGTGACTTTGTCGGTTTGGAAGATAATTCCAAAAACAGATATTTATTTGAGGTTTCATGTGTTCACAATCCGCCTTGCAATACACATATGTCATATTTTCTCCTACTGTTTGGAGGCTGCCCTTTCAACTTTGGGTAGGATGTTTGACAAAAAGAAAGAAACATGGGCACCTTCACTAAGAAAAAGACAAAAATTTTGTCAGAGATTGACATGTGCAAGGCCACGATCTTATGACAATCATCATAAATATAATTTAACGGTCCTTGTACTTAGCTAATAAATAGCCTAAGTCCTTACAATGAGCTTCCTAGAAAATGGGGAATTTATGATAGGCTGTTATAAATTCCCTCTCTATGTTGGCTTTTCCTTATTATAAAAACAAAAAAATGGCAAAGGTGATGGCATGACAGCCTTTATTCCTTGAAAGGCCAACTTGGCCAACCCGACTATTGCTATAGGTCCCTGCCGTTGAAACCGCCATCGAAGGCATCGACCGTGCCAAATGTATATTGCGCCTTCCTCTTTGGCAATATATCCGCCAAGGCGCACACCCATATATCCGACGTACACCCGATCCTGCCCAGGGTGATCCTATATCCGTCCTCCCGACTGTTTTGAATTCTACTAGGACGAGGGCTTCCTCCTTGGAATCAGAAACGAAAATGAGGCACTAGAGTCCAGAACAAAAAACAAGCCTTGGAGTTTGCTCACATTTCGTGGAATCATCCAAAACTATATCTTGGAGTCCAAAATTCATACCATAAAATTCAAGGAAAATTCAAGTGAACATGAGAAGTATTCAACATAAAATAAGATGAAAAGTAGGAATAATAAATAAATGTAAGAATTTCTACTTACTTGGGAAAAAAATCCCTATCTCCGTTGTGAAAAGTGTGAGTTACGATGGCAATCTCCGTGGTGTAGCCAAATATTCCCCCAATTCTTACACAAATATTGTAAGTGGTTTTTTAGACTTACAATAATTGCAAATATGAACGCAAAAAAATAACAGTAATTTTGAATGTTCTGATCTCACAAATGGAGAAGATCCAACAAGTGAAATTTTGAACAATTCTTTTAAATAAAGTTTGGTACAAGAACTTATAGTTGAAAGTCTGAAAATAGTAAAAAATTGGTCTATACCCTCGGGAGTGCATAGAGGCAAAAGATGGTAATTTTGAGGTTTGAAGCTCCAAGACATTGAGGATTTTTCTGGGTTATGATCTCAAATCTGGTGCACATGTCAGGGTTGAAATTTGAATCAATATTTTTTTGTTATAATCATCTTTGGGATCATATAGTTCAAATTACAAAAAACAAAAAATATGTGATCCATGCTTCAATGAACACATAGTGGTAGAAAATTATAGTTTTGTAATTTCAAGCTTCTAAAAGCACAATGAATTCTTGAGGACAATCTTCATATGTTATAATCTCAAAAGTGATGCACATCCTATAGATGAAATTTAGAACAATACTTCTAGATAGATTTAGATAAAAGATCCTATGCTTGAAAGTTTAAAATTGTAAAGTGTTTGATTCATGCATCTATCCATGCATGGAGGTCAAAAATTGCATTTTACAAATCAATAACTCATTTTTCCTATTGACTTTCACTATCTAGGTGATGAATATAATCTATCCAAGTGATAGGTGTTCCACTCGTTAATTGATTTGATAGCCTTTCACGAATTATCAGTTTGTTCACAAGGGCTGCGCCCAATTTGAAATTATTAGTTGATAGTGAATTGGCATTGAACCATAGCGTTCCGTGGCTGACATATATGCTAAATACAAATATACCTGCTCCATTATTAATTTGAAGTTTCATGCAGTGTTGAAAGATTCCGAATTCGCCTCCTTGCGGATGTCCTTCTGCAAACCAGCATATAAATGAATAATCCAAGTCGTTTTTATCAATATGTGGTTTTATAAAAGAATTATTTGACAAGTGCAATTGGTGCACTTTTGTTGGATATGCTTTCAACCCAATTGCGATACAATCCATATGTTGAAATTGATGAGCAAAAAACTCTTTTATAGGAGCTCCAAATAAATCCAACGCCTTTCACATTGCCGTTGCAATAGAATTTCCTATGCCCCTCAAAGAACGTTTTGTGTCTTCAGTCATGTTTTTTCGATCATACTGAACGATATCTCCTTTTGACTTTTCTCCTGCATGGACAACATAGCCGTGGCCTACAGACTTATAAATACCTCGTTTTGGGTCTTTTTGATTAGATTTTCCTACAAACGGAGCGGTGTGATAATATATATCTGCGGCCTCTAATGTTCTTTGATATTCAACATCGTTTTCCCATATTTTTGGGATATAAATAAATAAAACCTCTTTCAATGATATGTTTTTTGGATCCAATATTTTATTGTTGATTATAGTATTTCCATCCAACAATAATACAGTAGTTGATGTTATTGGTTGCAAATGATTATTTTCATATACACTTTCCCAACTTTTCTCAAACTTTTTGTTCTTCCAATATGGCTCTTCTTCATTTGTGATATCAGCTGGAATGTTCATCTAGCTTACGATTACCTCCACATCTATATTTATGTTGAATGCCTTGAGAATGGATAGTTCCAACAATCCTTTTCTCACCAGTGAACTTTGGAAAGTTTTGTATAGAACATGTTTATTTTTTTATTTGTTTTCTTCACTTTTTTCTTTCAAAAATTTCTCCAAGTAGAGAAAGGTTTGATGGAAGTCTTCGAGACTAGTTATTTCGATGTCTCTGGTAAAAGACGTATCAAAAATAAATCTTGTATGCATTGCAAAATCAGGATCTAGTGTCGGTTCACATATAGAGCAACGTAAAGATTTTTGCGCACAATTATGGCATAGTTTGTGGCAATAATGGACGTAAATCTGTTGTTTTGTTATGGTCATGTCTACCCTAGATGAAGGATTGGTAAATATATTTTTGAAATACGGCCACGTTAGGGTTTTTCTACAAGGTATGGCATATAACCAATCAAATGTTTTGTTGGTGTGCCCTACAATTTTACAACCTCTACTCTTTGAATCGTATATCAACTCCAGGATTTGCTGATCTTCTATAAAATTTAGGGCAATAATTTGTCCTACTCTAGGTTTTTTTGCACTCGGTTACACAAGCTCAGCCATCTTCAGAATAAAAGACAATAAATATCTCGATATATTTTGATAATTATATGTGTTTACTCTATACAATAACAATATATTTTTTTGTAAATAGTATTTATAGCTAACTTCTACAAGCTTTCACTTTTTTTTGCTGTAATAATAAATTTACAATGTAAGTATCAGTTTGAATTTATAAAAATACAATTTTTTTTCTAAAATTATTAAAATATAAAACTATGTTCAATTTCGTATGGAAAGTAAAAGACAAAAAGACGAAGACATTGTTGTGGGAGCCCCAGCAGCTGTTGTTGAGACCCCAACAGCTATTGTTGGGGGCCCCAGTGACTGTTGTTGGGGCCCCAGGAGCTATTGCTGGGGCCCCAGCCACTATTGTTGGGGCCCCTTTAGCTGTTGTTGGGGACCCTAATTATTGTTGTTGGGGTCCCAATCAGTGCGGATGGGGCGTAGTATGGAATTCAATATGCAACCCGGTTTAGAAGAACTGATTCAAATTTCAATTGTTGGATGTTTTTCATTTGTAAAATCATAACTTTCAAAGTTGAATCAAAACTTCTTTTTCCCTTTGCCCAAGAGGCAATGTCTAGATGGTGTGAAGGAGGACTTGATCATTGTTGCCCCTAAATTTTTTCTCATATTTTTTTCCATGTAGGAGACTAAGTTGACTATTTACATGCAAAATTTTAGAAACTCGTTTGAGTTTTTTAACCTTCATCTAAACTTTTTTGTACAATGATTATACTTTCTAAAATCACACTTCGTACCATGATTAGGTAAAAATCAAATAATATATTTGGACATTGAGCCATGAATAGCTCTGCAAAAAACATAATTGCAGCAACATACTAGGAAATGCAATAAATGGAAGTTTGTTCGCCTCCATGCTTTTGACGTTCATAGTGTGAAAATTTTATACAATACACAATTTTTATTAGACAACTTGAAATTATTCACAAATTTATTACTTTTAATCATTTTACACATTTTTCTATAAAACAATTTAGATGAATGTTGAAATAACACAATGAGGTTTTGCAATTTTGCAAGTGAAAATTCAACTTTATCTACTTCTTAGAGAAATATATGAGCAAAATGTATGGGGTAACAATTATCAAGTCTCCATTTATATAAGATAGACTATATATTCTAAGCTATAAAATAATATGCATCAACTTTGAAAGTTATGATTTTACATATGATAAACATCCAACATTCAAACATATTTGACCTTAGTACCTCAAATTCTACAAGGTGGTAGAAAATGACAACTTTTAGTTTTGGAGGTCCCAAAAAAACATAGTGCATCAACTCTATTTCCAAAGGACTTTGATTAAGACTTTTAGAATGACATGGTTAGAGAATATGATAGTCTTTGTACTAACCCATGTCCGGTGGGCATGGTCTTAGTGGTGGAACAAACAGACACTCTATTCACGCCGGCTCCTGCGGAGACCAGCGTTCTTCTTCTTCTGATAGTCTTTGACGACACCAATTGAAAGATTATCATACTGTGGAATGCTAAAAAAATGAATTGTTTACTTTACAATGTTGAGAGGATCAACAAAACTTCAACTTTACTCCATATGAAGTTTATGGACTATACAATGTCTAAGATTTTAATCATCAATTCAGTTTTTTGGTGTACAATGTTCAACAATTATAAAAGTGTTTTAGTGTCTTTTAGCAGTATTCAGCTTAAAATCCTACAATTCAATATGGCAACCACGTATCTAGACTAATGTCATAGTATTTTAGCTGAAAAATACAATTTTTGAGTCAATTTTGTGAAACAAAGTTACAATCCTTTAGGGATTAAACCAATGTTTTCATATCAAACATGTACAATTGGCTCCCTTTCAAACATCCACGTCGATTATGCCTATTATATTGAGAGGTAGTTCTATTGAGTGGATGTTATAATGGAAAGAGGGGGGTTAATGAATGTTCACCAATTGTTGATGTTATAATGAGAGAAGATTGGTTGTGATTTTACGTTGTAGTTATAACAAAATTTGTTGTTGTAGCACATGCTTGTATAAAAAAAGCGTAATGTAAGGTTACATATTAAAACTAGATTTCCTTTTTTAAAAGAAGCAACTCAAAGAATAACTTAGTGTAATTCTTTGATTACTGAAAGAATTCCAAGGTAGTACTGGGCTAAGTCAATCAAAAGTAGTACTTCAAGTACATTTTACCTATCTAAAGAATAATAAAGGGAGCTCAAATTAAATAAGATGAAAAAAACCCACTTTATTTCTTTGAATGAATTATAACAAAATAGTCTCTTGTAAATAAAGCACAACTATAGAAGTATTGTAGAATAGCATCCTATGTCTCATTTTAAACGCCCAAAATATACGAAAGAAAAATCAAAACTTGAAGTGAACATATAAAACTACTTCATATTACAACCTTGCTTCAATATTTTCATGCATTATCAAACTACTTTTAAATTTTTATTCATTAAACAAAATCAAGCAATATCATTTATTAATCAATAATGAAAATATATGCTCCATTCTTGAAGAGCTCAAAAGACAATACACCTCATAAAATTCTAAAAAATATAATAAACTATATTGTCATATGTCTACAATACTAATGTTGAAATCACCTTATATAGCATGCAAACATCCAACCAATACCTGCCATACTTTGCCCTATTTGGCACTATTTAAGAACATGCCACATAATTTTATATTGTCATAGAATCGCTTTCTAGCCTTTTTTTGTTTCCCCCCTTGCGTGCCTTGCATTCCAAGAAACTTTCGTGCCTCTTTAAATTCTTATCTTGCTCTCCAAGGACAAAATCATCTTGCGAAAGTGGATGAAGAATACCGGCGGCAAATTTTGCTTCCAACTCCATAAAAGTACCATTTGCTACATTTAAAGCAGACAATACGTGAAAGCGAAGCGATTTGTTTCGGGTGGAAAATTCTTCGATGCCCTTCAATATGTCCATGATCATTGAATGTTGCTTTTCTGAGGAATTTGAAACTTGGGAGTCATAGTTATCCTCTTCATCAACATCTTGAACCTTTTCATCAGTAGGTTGTACCTCTTCATCAATAGGTTTTACCTCTTCTTCAATAATTGAAGATCCTTGGCAAAATGAATCAATGCCAGACACGTCAAAACCCCCTCCAATGGTGCCTCGAAGTGTCCCAACATGACGGATTATCATTGTATCACTGACTTCCGGATTAATTATTTTGAAAACCTTAACCGTGTGCTTACAAATATTTCCCCTTTGTCCGACTGGACAATCACAATGAGCCCAATTTGTGTTCGGTGCAGTGATTGTGTATATTGTGGGAAAATGATTAACTGATGCACAAAGGGCAACATCCTCTCCATTTGGATATAATAAAACACTAGAGTCTAGGATTTCAAAAGAACGAAGAACAACACCTGCTACAATGCCCTCAGCTTTTCCATTCTTCACAAACCCATAAATTCGACATTGCACTGCATACCAATAGTGAACTGTCACATGTTTTTTAAGCATCCAAATGAGCCAGTCAATGCGCCGACCATTGTAGCGTTGCATAGATGTTGACAAGACAGACTTCAGATTCCCGTGATAGTTTTCTATGGCAGCATTTGTATCTTGGTTCGCATGGGGAATGTTGCGGCAACTTGTGATCCACATTGCATTCTTCTTCATCCAAGTTTGTTCAAAATACTTCAAGAATGCGCTTGCTCCTGGATACATTGTCTTCAACCTTTGAAATGTTTCCCAAGTATGAGAAATAGCTTCCTCTCCAGTGTAATTATCGCAAGTGTACATAATGTCTCCAAGGGCCTTAAGTACGAGTACTCTAATATATTCTGCTTTGATTTTGGAAACTGCATTTTCTAACCAAGCCTTCCAAACGTGCCACATACATAACATAATCCTTGAACTTGGAAAAGCAGCCCTAAAAGGCAAAATTACAAAACACAAGTTATTGCATAATATTATACATCTTATAAATTAATATGGACTACATATGCAGAATTGACCCATCTAATAGCATTGAGTTCTGCTTGAGCATTGTCAACTATAATTGCATTTGGACACCAATTCGGTTGAACCGAAATGCATTTATCTCGCAATGCCGTAAGCCAAGGTGTGATGTCAATTTCTCGAGATTTCCGCACTATAATATAAGCGATAGGAATACCACTTTGCCACTCATCAAATACCATGATAGTGTAAAGAGGATACTATATTCATAACAACGTAATGTTATCAGTAAGAAAATAAATATTGGAAATAAATATAGAGTCAAACTAAAAAAGATTATGAAAAAAATTAAACGCACTCGTGACTCGTTTGTGCCAAATGTGGAGTCCATTGACAATGCTTTTAAATGACGAAATTTGAGAAGCATTCCAAATTGCCATTCGCTTTGAATGCCAAGACAAAAAGGATGTTCTTCTCCAGGGAGTTCATTCACATTAGGAGTGCCACATTCGTTGTAATAAAACCATTCATTGGGCTCTTCTTCTGTCCACATACAAACACTAACGGCGTCACGAGAATGACGCTCCCACTTCTCTTTAGCTATCCCCTTTGCAAGATTGTAGACATCTTGTGGCATAAGAAAAGTATCACGCGTTGGTACCATGCCTTTTTTGGCCAACTCAAGAACCTCACTTTTGTGTGCTGTCATAACCTGACATGGTGACATGTTCATATGGAGCATGGATAAGATCCATCGCTTAGTCTTGGCAGAAAGCCGTCCAGCCAGAGCAAATTTGGTTCCTACAAAAGCAACACCCTGACACTCACTTCCAGCCAAGTTAGTGTGTATCATACAATGGAAACGGATTTTGCACAATGCATTATCCAAGTAGAGTTGTTTAGCCGTGAAATTACACTGACAACCCCGTTTCTTTGATATTCCTGAATGTAATTTTGTTAATCTAAACTTCCTCTTTGGCTTAGCAACAATAGGGACAACCAAAATCGGTAACGATAATCCAGTTATCCCTTGGACAGAGTGTGGAGATGATGCAATAGTCAAATTTTCTTGCAAAAGAGAACTGTTATCCACAACAACTTTTGATTTCTTCTCTGCATTTTGAAGGGCTTTAGCGGCCTTCAATTTGGCTTTCTCTACCTTCTCTTGTACCTTCAATTGACTAGAGGATTTTTTTTCCTCCAAAACATGAGCAAAAAGCTTTTGCACCTCTTCTTTGACATCTCCAGAGCAATCCTTTGGTCCAAACTCACACCAATATCTAACAAACAAACAAACATTTGCTGTTGGTTGAAGATGGCTTATTTTGATATATAAATCATTCATAAATGATCAAACAATTACTTATATATTGGAAGAGGGAAAATCACATTATTTTAATCGTACATGGGAAAAAAAGATTTCCAAAGAAACGTACCTGATTTCATTGGTAGCTGTGCCTTCTCTTGCATAAGACACACTTCCAGGAGCCTTTTTTGGCTTTGGAACCTCTAGGAAGGTGCACGGCCAATCTCGTCTACTTGATTCGCCTTGTACAAAATCACTCAAACGATCCCAAGGAATTGTAGCTTCGAAGACATCTCTCTCGATACCCCTAGAGCTCGTTTTCTTTGGCTCCCATTGCAAGTCATCTCTATCAAATATGCCATCAGGGGGAATCTGTAACTTGCTCTGCACTTTCAAGATAGTCTTTCTCTTTGGCTGAGGCACCTTCTTCTCTTTGACATCATAGTGATTGCTTGTCAATTCTTTGTGTAAATCATCATGCTGCTCAACTGGTGTATCAAACCCAGTTGCAGTATTTATAATGTTTGAAAATTCCGAATCCAAGGAGTCAAACTTCATGTCCATGATACCTTCATAGAGTACAGATGTAGGATTAGGCTCCATAATAAGCTCCAAAATTCTTCAAATAAAATCGTGCTAAAATGAGATATTCCGTCTTTGCATACAGAGGTCATTTCAAAATCTAAGTCAAATCCTCCCATAATCAACCAAAATCTATAGTCAATGCCAATAAAATTGGGGTATTTCCAACTCACTTCCATCCCTTTAGTGCCATTTCAGCTCCAAATGGAGATTTGCTATTAGTCAAGACTTTAGTTTTTGTTTGGTGGTTATGGGGTACTAAACCTAGGCCACCCTCTAAACATCACAACACACTTTGAAATTTCATGACTGATTCAGTTTTCATAAAAAAAAATATGAAATCTTTTGGATTATCATTGGAATTCTATTGGCTATTAATGAAAAATGAATGAAATATTATATGCTCTCTCCATATGTGCACATTGCTTCTGGGGGACTTACCTTAAACCTTATGATTTTCTAATGGTGGCCACCTATAAACCGATCCACATATTTCCAGTGTCTCCCCATTTCTCAATTGCACCTATCCATAAACAAGACGTTAACAAACTTAGAAATTACAGATTCTGGAGAAGGAAGCATTACAGATCATAACTACAACATAAGGAAAATATTACAGTTCATAATCTCTCCCCGGATGTGCATGCTGCAGTTGTCCGGTGATCGACAAAATACCTCCACTCGTAATCCACGGAAACCTCTCACCACCTCTGCAATAAGTGTACAGATTGTATAGCTACTACTCAGAACTCATTATGAGGCAGCCAATGATGAATTTCAAGTACCAAATTACCTAAACCAGGTGCTCTCGTCATCTCAATGAACGCGATGTTGATGTGCAATGTAATTATCAAGCTTCCGATTTTCTGCAGTTGGGCATGCAAAGCTGCCAATGAATATTAGTGACGTTTCAATGCATAGTATAGAAGAGCACAAGTTTTAACACAAGGCATGAGTTTCAACACAAGGGCATACTACTGGTGACATTTTCAATGAATACTGTTTGGCTGGTTTTGGCTGGTTTGGCTGGTTTTGGCTGGTTTGGCTGGATTGCTGCCCAAAGTTTTAACTTGGCCCCGGGTGACACATTAATAATCCCTTGCCTGGAGAAAAGCACTACCTTGTTCTATGTTGATTTGTGTGATGACCTCACTTGAGCGGTATAGTGAGCCTTTCCTGCAGGGGTAGGGTATTGATTCTCCATATGCTAACGTTTTTGACAGCATGCCGAACCATGATCTAACCGTAGTGTAGAATGCGTTCCTGGAGGAGAAGGTGTAAACTAATCTTCGAGGTAAAGTGTGACCGTACCTGATTTTGTCCGTGTCGAAGTCGAAGTCCTTCTAACTGCTAGAGGTCAGCTTGTATTCATGCAGCAAAAATGATTCCCACAGATACAAAGCAAATAAAAAGTCGATGATTATCCTGAGAAGTCGGATCCAGTTGACGAGCCAAGAGTCGATAATTGTTGTCAAAGCTGGTGTAGGTATGCTGCAATGCATCACCATCGCCTGCAATCACCGCGAGAACATATAACCAAAAGCATCACAACCAACCTTGAATCGCTCACGCTCAATTCTCAAACGATAAGCCATTAGTGCTGCAACGACTTTCTACATGTACATCTCTTGTTCATAAGTTTCAACAAATACGTAGGTGAGGGAGACGTTCATAAGCTTAAACAAACACGTAAGGAGAGGGAGAGAGAGTTGGAAAGAGGTGGAGCTAAGCTGAAAGGAAGCGGAGTTGCAGAGAGAGCCGGAAGAAAGCCGAGCTGATAGGAGGCGGCGCCGAAAGGAGTCCTGAAACTAGGGGAATTTGAAGTTGGCGCAGTTGCTACCCAGGGAAGAGAGTCGACTCCGGTATGGGCCAGCAGTGGTGGGCCGAGTGTGGCGCAGACTGCGGGCCGGGGAGCCGCCAGGCGCCGGTGCAGTGGGGCGGGGTTGCATGGGGCCCTACCTGCGGCAACTGAAAAGTTGGGGCAGTTGCCCGACGAGCAACTCCAAAAGCTCCGCGAACGGCTCCAGCGAGGAATATAATGAGAACTGTAAAAGCCAGAAGGAATAGGATGAAACTTTTTTTACCAGAAGATACTTCCAAAAAGCGCTTACTCCCTCTTTGTGCACCAATGAGATGCATGGCAATCAATGCTCTTGGGCCCTACCCCATGCAAGCTAAAGCTCCCCCTAGTGCCCTAATGGTTGACCGGTAGTTCCCCCACTCCTTTCGCAAGCCAAGTCACCATGTGCATGTGATCAGAGTTACTAACGTAAGTTTCGAAGCTCCGTAGTGAAAGATTCTTTACTTTCAGGATAACTTTAATGTCAACACAAACTTTGAAGGGAGCTCAAATTTGGTGGCTTACGTTATTGTCACCATTTCTATTGTACACACTTTTGGATAAGCTACGTCAAACACTGCATATAGTGTGGACTAGAGTAGTTTGAGTTTCTACACTAATTGGAAATTCACATCTATTTGGTGACTCACAGACACTTGCTTGAAAATGAATAGCCTATGAAATTTTGACATGAATGTGCTTGATGAAAATTAGTGAGGGTGATCCACATCAATTATGAATCCACACTATATTTCGTGTTTGGTGTACTGAGCTCTATCAAGAAAGTTGTCCATGGTTTATTTTGTTGGTGAGAATTGATTTGAAAGAGCTTAATCCTTTACTCCCTAAGTGGACCATGAGAGCCTAGAAGAATCAACGAGCTTAATAGATTAGACTAAACATAATCTACATAGTGGTACGTTTCAGCACGACCCCACTTTAGGGAATCATGGAGTTTGCAAATGCATGCATAGATTGGAAATTGGAAAGATCTGTTGGAAAGCTGATGAGGAGCTTGTAATGCGTTCAGAGGATGTCAAAGACAATGGCTAATTGTCGAAAGAGTTAGAAGAGCAACAACACCAAAATCGACCTTGCCAGGGCCTCGTAGGCGTTAATTGGTTAAAGGTTTGGGTTTTAGTGATTGAATGTATGCTTTGTCAATGTACGTTGACAATCTTGTACAAGGTTTTCTTTGGGGGTTGGATGGAAGTGCTTGAAGATATGGATTTTGTGGTTGAATGTATGTCTTTGGTGAGGTTCTCATTCTTTGATGTCTTTTTTGGGCATGTTTGTGTAGAGATAAGAGTGCACTTTGTTTCTTGAGTCTTTTTTTGTTTTTGGTATACAAAGGGGTGTTTTTGGGTGATGCTCGTGTTTTCTCGCATGTTTTTGGTGGACTTCTACAGCCTTTTTGTTTTGAGTTTTAGAGTGGATAGCTAGTGGTGAAGAGATGGCAATTTGGGGATTGGAAATTTGTGGACCTCATGAAGTTGTGTTTTGCACTCTAGCATATTAGTACATTGCATAGAATTTTAGTTGACTGCAACTTATCCATGTAGAAAAAAAGAATTAAAAACAAAAATGAAGACAAATTAGGTTTCTGTGTGGTTTGAGAGTGTCTGTAGAGGTTTTAGAGCTACAAATAAGTTCACAAGAGGTTTTGAGTGATATTGCTTGTGTTTTTTTTGTAGGTAGGACTTGTTTTGTACATTGAGGACAATAGCAACAATGTCCACTGCATAAACTACGGCTACAAGGCAAAGTGAGTACTACAACAACATGATGATGATGTGTAGTTCGTTGTTGAGCTCTGCTACCACGGCCAGTTGCTCATAACGTGAGGGTCCCTATTTTTTGGAGCAAGCTACAACGGCGTGGAGGAAAAGGAACTCCAAGGTGTAAGCCCTCAAACCACCTCAACAAGTGGAAACCAAGGAAACTTAGAAGGTTGAGGTTGAGAAGTGTGCAAAGAAGTAGGTTGAGGAGGAGAAGGTGATCAAAGTGGAGGGGAAGGGGCTTGCTTGGGCAATGTAGAACTTCTTTGCTTGGATCTGAGCATGACTAGACCATTCTCAAAAGATTACAAATTTCTCAGTTTATCCACTTTCATTGAACTTGGAAGCTACAATGTGGCACTCCAAAGCGCAAATCATAAGTTTGACACAAACTTTCAAGAGAGATCAAATATGGTTGCCATCATTATTATCACCATTTCAATTGTACACCTAAACCTAAAATGTAATGGTGATTTAACCCTTCATATTTTGTGAAAATAGCCTTTTCCAAAGTATAAAAGTATCTTGTAATTAACTTTTGTCATATTGTAGATTATAAGATGTGATATTTACTATATTCAATTGTGGTTATAAAAATACACATATTTGGATTTAGTACAAGAATGCTATCTTGTGAGCGGTGAGCGGCGAGCAGCGAGCGGCAAGCACTCATTTTTAGAGTTTCATTTGCAACAAAAAATTTCAAAATTTGAAAGGGACACCTGTGACTGTAGGTTATATATACATTTTTTGGACATGAAAAAAACACATGTAAAACATACAATAATAAGATATTTGGACAGATGGAAATTTGACTTGTTGAAGTTTAAATTGCAACAATTCTTCTAAAAAATGAGGAAAAATGCCTATGGCCGTGCGATTAGTTTGGGATACATGAACATGTCTTTACAAAAATAAATACATAGATAGAGAAAAAATTATACACCTATGGAAATATGAGAGCGGTTAGTCGGTTTAGTACATAATTAATTAACGATGGGCTGTCTAGAATTTTTTGAAAAGTTGATAGGGTTTAAGATAGATGATACCCATCTGATGCCAAGCTCATACCTTTATAATTCATAGGTGATATCCATGTAATACCTAGGCAATATCTATGTAATACCTAGGTGATACCGATTGAATCCAAACTACTTTGAATTGGAAAAATTAAATATTGTGAAAATGCATGACAGTAGTTAAATACATGTAGTTAGATGTTGTGGAAATTACATGGATCGAACAATGAACAAAACAAGAGTAACGATTTGGTAATTACGTTGGAGTTTAGGGTTGAATAAGGCTGTGGCAATCCCAAATAAGAGACAATAGATTGACAATTGTAGTGAAACTGTCAAGAAACCAAACCCATGATGAAAAAACAAAACAACAACCAAAGTAGAGAGATCAAGATTCCTCTACTAAACAGTCATCCGAGCTATCTTTGTGGATACAAAGCAAACTACTATCCGAACCACTAGCGGCCGCCTCTCCGTCTATGAACTGCTCTGCGGCAGACCTACATCGGGCTGGGCTGTGAAACACGTAGAGGAGATTGAAGTGCAGCCATTGCATCTACAACACCTCTATCCCAAGGATTCATATGAAATGAGCGCGGCGGACTCTTCACCTCCTTCGACAAGCGTGATAGCAGCACCCCCGCCCAAATTATAGATGGAAAGGCCATCAACGATGTCAACCGACTATATAAATGAAGTATCACATCATTTTTAACTCTAAATATAATTTAACATTGTATACTAGAAAGAAAAATCATTTATCAAAGGCACAGAACTTACTTACAAGTTCTCTTCCAAGCGGTCTTCACCTCCGGCTCATCGTCATCAAGCTCCAATGGACGCTTGCGAGAGTCTTCTTGCACTGGCAGCGCTACTGTGGACTCCACCTCTGGAGTGCAAGGAATCAAAGGCCGGAGGACCTCTTCTACCAAATCCGAGTCCTCCTCTAACGCTAGGATGTGGTGCTTGAGGGCCTTGCAAGCCTTGATAGATGCTCCTATACAATACAAAAGTTTAAAATTGATATTTGCATTGAAACGTAAGAAAAATTTCATAGAATTGGAAGTAGTAAGAAAACAAACCGGTAGATGTTGAGAGGTCGAGGACGATGTCATTCTCCTCACTGCAAAGGTCAATAAGAGTCTCCATGAGATTCTAGGACTTCTCTTGCGCTCCGCGCCATGGCTGGCTAGTGGTACCCTTCATCGTCAACGTCTCTTATGTGATCGGATTGGTCAAATGACCATCTGAAGATAATTGGATCCCCTCCAATAACAACTCCATCCTATTACTGAATAAAAAAGGGATTGTTGGCTTGAACTTCCTTACATAGCACTTCACCATGAAGCATTTGTGAGTGCGCTCGGGGTGTCCTATGCGTCAGAGAGACAAACCGTTAAACCACTTTGTCTCTTCACGAAAGTCTGCCCACTCTGCCCAAGCATGAAGCTCATTTGATATGAACTTTGAGTCTGGGTAGAACACGATGAGTGGCGCTCCATCGCGAAGCTATGCCTCAGCCATCTCAAAACACCGGTGAATCCATGGAGATTCTTTCTTACCACCGCCGGACAGTTGGGTTGGAAGTTTGTTCCGAACCGGCACGTCAAAGCCGCCCTCAATTCCAGGGACTAGCAAATTCTCTAGAACGTCGATAAGTACCATGTCTACCAAGCTGTCATCGCAATCTTGCCCATGGTGGCGCCGCATCCGCGATCTTGAATGCATCTTCATGAACTAGCGAATCTCACATCAAATTGATGGGAGGTCATCCTCTTCAGCGATATTGTCAAAGAGGGTCATAATGCTAAGAGCACATAGACATAATACCTCCACTCCAACAATAGACTCGACATCCTCCACCATCGGAATTGAGTAGATAGTCGCGAAGGCTTCGCGACAAAGGTGGAAGGCTGATTGTTAGCTGAAGGTGAAATGCCGGTCGTTGTCACCATCGCAGCAAGGCGAGTGAATGCTGCAACCCTCCTAAGCTCAACAACTTGCTTCTCAGGCCCCTCCTTTGCCACCAACGCCGCCAACTCCTTGTTTCTCTCTTTGGTCTACTTCTTCATAGCCTTCGCGATCTCTTTCTCCACCCTCAATGCCTCCTTCTCCGCCGCCTTGACCGCCGCCCTGGCCACCCTCTTTGCAACCTTTCCCTTCCCTTGCTCTGAGAGTGTTGCGTCGACCGTGTGAGTTACTATAGTGATGGATGAAGGAAGCATGTCCCCATCTCCTGTAGTGGTAGCTATAGAATTACAGTCCTTGCAAAGCTGAATCTCCTCTCTTGGGATAGGATCGGCATCCGTCAACTCCAAGAACCAAGGACATTGTACCAAGTGGTGATGAGAGAAGCGTCGCCTTTGCTGCTCGGTGAAAATGCAATCTGCTGAAGTAGGGTCTGTCCATACCTTGAAGCGGATTAGCAATTGACCCAGCTACAATGCTCCTTTTGCAACGAGTTCCCTCCTGAAGTATCGAAGCACCGCCCACTTCATGGTCTTTTCACAACCCTCCAGCTTCAGAAATTCCTCTCAGTTAGAGAAGATGCCCTTCCTCCCAACATGGTTCTTGAACGCCTTAGCCCACAACATAATGCTCCAAGCCTCCATCCAAGAACCAATATCTTCAATGGGATTAAGAAGCCCATCTTTCTTCAGAACAACCTTGTCTTCTTCAATGATCTCAGAGAATTTCTATCCAGTTTCCTCCTCCAACTATTGCATACTATAAAAAAGTAAATGTGCAAGAAATATTAAGCTGGATGATTGAAATTCAATAAAAAAACAAGCAGTAGAAGAACTTACTCCAGCCCAAAATGCAGCTGTATCGATCCATCCCCGAAGACTCGTGTATGAAGCCGACGATTTTGGAAAATTGTACTCCGCCCTACTATGTTTGCTCATATTCTACCATTTATACCAGCGCCCCTTGAACCTCCCACCACTTTAGCCGTGCAAAAGAGTTGGAGCTTCTTGAGTGTCATCTCTGGCTTAGTTTGGTAAATATCAAAATGACGCATAATCTGAAGCACGGACACATATAGAAAGAGTCAAATACTTATAGACAATAAATTAAAATACATGAAGTTGAAAAATACAAACACAAACACAATCAGACTTGGAATTAACATACCTCCGTGAAAAACTCCTCGCCGTTTGTTGGATTTGCGATTGCCAACATATGGGAGAAGGTAGTCTGACACGCTGTTTTCTTTTTCTCCACGGCCTCAGTGCAAAGTTTTACCAACTCAGTTGGACTACCAACGCGATGAAAACCAACGCCGGTGACGAGGCTATCCTTGTAATTTCTGATACACTCCTCCTGGGTGGCAATAATCTCATGTTGAAAAAATCAATGACAATAATTAATAGATGTAAGAGAAATAACATATTATGAAATATGATTTAAAAGCAATGGAATTGTAGGCACGTTTTGAATATGTACCTCAAACATGAGTTTCAAGAATGCATCATAGGTCATGTGATACCACTTCTTCATTGCCCTCTTCCCCCACTCGTGAACTCTTGTCTCGTAATCGTCTTCGTTAATCAAGCCCTTGAGCTCGTCAAAGTCCAACAATCCAAAATGTTGGATCCTCTTCAACTCGTATGATATGTGTTGGATTACGTGATCCGCGTCCTTTTGCCTAGCAAATAAATAACCACTAATTATCAACCTGCGTGTAGATAATTCTATCAAAATATTCAATATCAACATGACAACAATGACGATGCACAATAGAGATAAATTACTAAAGAAATAGTGGTTAGTAGATACTACTTACTTGTTAAGATCTGTCATAGCATTCAGTAGTATATGACGGTTTGCCAAAGATGGCTCCAGAACAACCGCCCTCACTAGCGAATGAAAGATGAAGTCGGTAGAGTGCATCTGGGATATCAACTCCATCCATGCAATATGGCGGTAGTTTCCATCCCAGACAAAAAAATACTTGTTGGAGAACGCCTGCAACTCTGGCCGACTCTGCAACATCGCCTCGAATTTCTTATCTTTCTTCAACCATAGTGCACACCACTTTGCACGCTCCGAGGGAAGCACCACCTGTTCTATTAATGAGAAATTCTTGTCCGCTACGTAGAAGCAGGCAGAGCCGGGTCGATATTCCTTCACAAACTCTGCCTTCAGCTTCTCTAAGTCGGTCCTCAAAGGAAGTTGCACCTCTGTCCTGGGGATCATGCGGCATAGGGGAATGAGAAGTTCCTCAGTTGAAGGATAAATCGAGCTCCAAAGAACCTCGGAAGCAGTCCCCCTGATGGAATTTTGCAACGCTTGCTCAGTCGATTCTATTCTTAACTTGGCTTCCAAATCAACCACCGCCGGCTCCACTGGTTCCACCGGTTCCACCCGTTGAATTGCCATGTCCAATCCATCACCGTGGACATTGAGCCTTACTCAACTTCTGCCATCTAGAACAAAGTAAAGCACAAGTGTAAGTTGCTAACAGACACAAAAAGTTTGCTATCAAAAGAGCTTTCTTAGAACTACTATATAACATGTTACATGGCCTTGAATACCATATAAACTCAACGGCAAGCATCGAACATCATCAATACAGAACAAAGTGTCGTGCACTTTGGAGTGCACGAAGCCCTCTCTAATCTCATTATTAATCTTACCATTTTAAGTCAATCTGCCCGTGCACACAAATTGAATAAAATAAAACATACGACAAGTACAAACCAAAAACTGAACTCGTCCGACCTGGCAGCACAGTGAATACAAACATGAATGCAAGTGAATAAAAAATGAACCAAAGGAAATGGCAGCCAGAAAAAAAGGGAGATCAAAGCCACCTTCAGATCCGAGGGTCACTAATCGACACAAAAATTGATTGAAATGTTGAGCAAGATCAAGACGAGCATCCACAAAAGAGACGCACAAAAATGTGTCAACACCGGTGAATACAAACATGAATGCAAGTGAACAAAAAATGAACCAAAGAAAATAGCAATCAGGAAAAAAAAGGGAGAAATGGATATTTTACAAAATATGGACAACTGAAAGTCCAGAAACAGTGGTCGGCTGCTAGCCGACAGCTGCCAATGCGTCTTATCAATAATCTTCTAAAGTGCCTAACTCATTTTCTATCCAAATGGAGCATATGAGATGTTTTTTGGCATCTACGGAAAATGTAGATGTCAAAAAACACCTCATATGTTCCATTTGGACAAAAATTGAATAAGTTATGACCGTTTGAAATTTTCATAGAGAAACATCGGTTGGTAGCCGATAAGAATTCAGAGTCTAATCGGTCCACAAATGGTGATTTTGTCCAGATTTTGTTAAATATCCGTTGAGAACAAAGCCACCCTTGGATCCGAGAGTCACTAACCGACACAAAAATTGATTGAAATGTTCAGCAAGATCGAGATGAGCATCCACAAAAGAGACGCACAAAAACGTGTCAACACCAGTGAATACAAACTTGAATGCAAGTGAACAAAAAATGAACCATAGAGAATAGCAGCCAAAAAAATAAAGGGGGAGAACAAAGCCACCTTCGGATCCGAGGGTCACTAATCGACACAAAAATTGATTGAAATGTTCAGCAAGATCGAGACGAGCATCACGTTAGTGCGCATACAAGAAGGTGTGAACGTCGACATCTACAAGGACTCTGAGGTACTATATGCAAGCTCTGAAGGTCACGATACGTCACTACAACTTGACCAAGCTCTGATAATTGATTGAAAAAAATAAACAATAAGCCGGAATCATGTGGATGCTCCACATGATTGAAAAAAAGAAGTTAAACCAAGCAACTCTCGGATCCGAGGGTCTCTTTTTGTCACTGGAATTGTTTATACAATGCCGACATCAAACCGGAAACTTTCTACTTAAATCAGCATCTTCACGAGTACGTGGAACCGGAATCACGACATTTGTTGAATTGCCTCCAATCGACTAATCCTAATTCAGTGTAGTGTAACTAATCGACTAACCCTAATGCAGCATAGTGTAAGTAATTGACTAACCCTAATCGAGCGCAATGTAAGTAATCGACTAATCCTAATGCAGCATAGTGTAATGAGCAAGGTGTAAGTATTTGCCTCAAATCCTTGTGCGCTCTAAACCTCAAAACCGTTACCGATGACAGGAACTGAAGTTATAAGCCCATCGTACAACCATTGCAATAACCTTAAACCCATTGTTTATGGTTTGCATCGTAAAATTAAAATGCATGAATTGAATGCATGAAATTAAAATGTGTTAATTAAATGCATAAAATGCATTTATCGGAAGTAATTTTATGCAGTTTTAATTAATTTAAATTGAAATTAAAGATTGCCTTCATACGGAGCGTTTCCTAAGATGATCCCAAGTTCAATAAGTATTAGCTGAATGACTCAAATTTACATTCAAATCAAAAGCTAGAAGTTTCAGAAATATACTACATCGAGATCCATGTCACAAAGATTTTTCTCTCTAAAAAAATCTTGACGACCGCATTAAAGCAAGTTTCGTTAGCATTGATTTCTGAAACATTCAATAAATTGTTCAAAAAGGAACTAAACAAGGTTAACACAATACACGCCAGTGTGAATCAGTTCACGACAAACTATGGAATGATCATGAAGTGTCGTGTATTATAATACATAGTACAATACCAAATCTCAAACAACTTGCAATTATTTTTTGATGATTCTCATACAAAATTGAAATGGATGCCATGAAACAAACCTGAGTCAATGGGGCCCATCTTGGATCCATGAGTGCTCGCGTGCGCCCGTCCGCGCTTTCATAATGGCTCTCTGCTTGAGTATCAGATGTCCGAGAGGATGAATCATTTCTGATCGTTGAGGAGTTAAATTGGAATATTTCCCCGGCTCCCGCAAGATTTTGTGGTCTCCATACTTTCTCACTCGAACTCCTCAACCTTTTCGATTGCAACCTTACCCCTTTGCAACGAGCAATCTGAGGCACTGGATGTCTGACATTGACTCATCATATTGGCTTGTATAGACTCTTCCTCCTCACTATCCTCACGAGAATGCTCAAATTGTTTGGTCACCTACACAATAAAAGAAGAAGCAAAGTCATGCAATAACACCATTGAACTGAACTACGTCATGAAATTCAAAATCCTTTGGGCAGCCCATTCAAGACATACATGAACCCTTGATTGGATTGGGTTAGCTCCTTCGTGGATACTAGTCAAATCCCTATATCGCTCTGCCCATTCTGGTTCCTCTACTTCTCTATTTTGAGAAGCTAATAGTGCCTTCTGCTCTCGACGTTTCTTCTGTGCGAGCACATGCTTAGGATTTGAAAACTTGGTAGTTCTTCTACTCTGTCTAGCATTCTTAGTCATCCTCAATATTCAAATTTAAACCGACTCCTCCTCTATGCCTAAACATCACTCTCTCATAGAGAAAACCACAAAATGTTGAGGCTTCTACTACTAAGCAATGTTTGTAAAATTGTCCCTTTCTTGCTATCTTCAGTACGGGGTAACGATTGTCTTGGCTATATTATTGGATGTTGTCAGCCTTTAATTTGAATCGGAATTGCAATCTATTCATGATATGTCCACACTATTCATTCTTTCCGCCCTTGCAAACCCCGTATTTTTGGTATATAGGGCTGGATTATTGAATAACGACAACACGCATAGCATAATATATTTGGGTGATCCTACAGCTTGAGGTGGCACATATAGCAATATTCTATTTCGCACCTAAGTTTTGGTAGTATCTCATCGTTGCAAACTATGGATTGTTGACCTACTCCGAGAACCTACTCTTGGCACGGCCCATTCCAAACACCTATTTAAACTAGTGTTGTCAGCCTTAACTTGAACTTGAAATTAATTCTAGGTTGTTCCTTTTCTATAATTTCCCACCACCGTACAAGCCTTTTAACTTTGGGTATTTACTGTTAAGTAACTGGAAAACGACTGTACACGTCGAATAGCAACTATATGGTACACTCTGCCTTAGTTGGATCAACCTTTTAAATTTGTGCATAAATTTCAAGACGTTTCCATATTCATTGAGGCACCGTCAGGAAGCGTGCATGGGCATCTGACAAAAGGCACTAAATATTTTTGGCATTTATGAGCACGATGCATTTCCATAATTGGACGTCTTCACTCAGATGTTTAGGCAAGCAGTTGATTTTGTTCAATATACAACCGCAATCATAATCTGCAGGCATTCCATATCCTTCGCTGTGGAGAGCTCTTGACCATGGCATCACTGACATCTCAGAATGGTGGTGTTCCGCATGCCATGTCCGTTGGTGAAAATGGCACTGTTAATGTCCCGGAGGCAGTCCTCAATAGTCGCTTTGGGTTTAGAATTGGAACTGTTCATGTCGAACAAGAGGTGTTTGATAGTTCAGGAGTATTGCAACATTCTAAATACCAAGTGAAAGATCGAGACAACATAGGGTTTCTGTGGAATCTGTGTCGTGGTTCTTTTAAAATATATGGTGTTAGGGATACTCAAATGTCTACTAATGCGTCATGTGCCGTGGTGAACCCTCCTTCCGATTCCTGTGATACGATACTCGTGCCCAGTTTGGACACACGGTCTAACCCAAACGTGCAGCTTTTTAGTGACATTGAGGACGAGGACCTCTCTGATGCAAATTTGGGGGAATCAACGTACACTTTTAAGTCACAAGACTCTATCTGTCCCGATGCGTCTATCCATACCCTTAGTAGATTGCACATGTCTCCGTCTCTTTCCATTAGAAAAACACCTGTCCATCCAAAATATAAAAGTATCCGCAGTATCATTCCATTGTTCGCGGGACCTGTTTTGGAAAGGAATCCCGTTCTGAGTTGACACACGTGGATTTTGACAGCTTAGAGGTTAACACACGTGTGAAGTATTTGCCTCCGTCTTACAGCGGAGACATGATGTTTGAGTTGCCTCCACTTCCAGAGGGCATACCAACTTAGTTTGGAGGAGGGCTAAACGGTATGAGCAAACAATACGATGGTCACACATGGTACAGGACAATGACTACAAATATCATGAACGATTTTGGCCTGACATACCGAAAGCCATCTTGTACTAGCCATCTTCAATGTCCTAACCTTCATTGTGGCTTTAAGTGTAGGAACAAAGGTCGCACTAATCAAACAGAGTGGAGTGGTCTTGCCATTTTCTCCTGGCCTGTCAATGGCTCTCTGCCAAGAAAGTCAACTTTGGCTTGTAAGGTTTGTTAAACCCCGCCTATTTGTCTAGCTCTCTGTGATGCACGTATTTACTATGTGACTTCCACCAATTCGGAGCACACCCGCCTTGCCATTCATCTCGGATATCACCATCATCCCACCTCGAATGGAGTTGACCAAACCGCTATGGACGTGATGCATGAGTGCGTTGCGAAGGAAGTCGAGCGTACACCCAACGCCACTAATTCCGCAATCATTATGGCTGCTAGTAAGAATTACCTATCCGATTACTTGATCTGTCCCGGCTCGGGATCATCAAACCTTGAAGGAGCATCCATAGATGCTATCTTGGATCAGTTCCAGACTCTATCATCTCTAAACATAAGGAATTTGGTGTCGACATGCAAGCGCTTCTACAGTGGTGGGAAGGGTGTCAAGGACAACATTGTGGAGCTGAAAGAGTCGTCCAAGTTTGTCTTCATCCACGAGAACAAGTTCCCGGGCCAATCTAAAGGTAAGGTGTTCGTTTTTAAAATGTCTGTTGATCGTCCTGGTAGCGGTGTTGATCTTGTTTGGCGGATGCAACCTAGTGGAGACCTCCAAGATTGTTGGTTGATGTTTGATCATGTCAAGCGGGTTAAAGACTGGACTACCATGGCATGCCATGTATACGACAATAAGTATTGTAAAGTTATGACAATAGCTATGTGTGATACAATCGGAGGATGCTGAAGCACAACAGTTGTTTTGGGAGAACCTAAATGATAAGATGTTGAATCACGATGTGGAGAACACGAACTTCAAAGGGTTCATGGCTGATAGTACCGAAGCAAATTGGCACGCTGTTCGGTGAGTGTATGGCAATGGCGACAAGGACGTCCCGATAGAAAACAAAGAACGGACTTGTTTATTCTATTGGACCAAGTGCCTTCAACAAGCCACCACGAAGAGCATTCTGCCAACATTCCAAGATTAACACATTGCACTTTGTAGGATACGGAAAAACGCGAGATCACAAGAAGAGGCTGAAGCTCAATACAATGTCATTCGTGGAGGGTGGATGTCATCTGGAGCCACTACCGAAAGCGGGCGTCGTGCTCTAGAAGATTGGATGGCTTTTTGGCATTTTTGATATAGACAATGGGATGGAGCAATGCAACTAGTAAGTTCTCGCAATGCCTATTCTTAATATTCTTTTTGTTGAAATGTTAGTTATGAACGCAATAATGGCATATGGTATATGATATTAGGACCTCACACTCGACGAGCGAGCTGACATGCCATCATGTAATCTTGCGGAGACAGTCCGCAACCGTTGGCTTCAACAGTCCGGAAATACCATGACATGTTTATATGGGGCTACCGTGGATGACCTAATTCGGGCTTTCATGCAAATCACTTTATATCGGGCATGGATCAATGGAGGCACCTCCAGGAAAGGTCTAGACAAAGGTACGCTTTGATTAAGATCCGCCCAACGTTCTGGTGATCCAAGACTCATTGAAGAAGCTATGCGGAATTTCCCGGGGGCGAAGGATCTTTTGACAAAGATGGTCGGACTCGAAGGAGTGGAGATTTTTGGGTCTACCAAACGCAAACTTGACATGCCACCCAGGTCCAGCCACAACTCCCACCAATCCGATACAGTGAACTATTCGATTCCACGAGATGGCAGAAGGGTGACTCGGGCGCGGATCGAAGAGGCCCTAAATGAACAAGGTTTCGGGGTCCGTCACACAACTGCAGTATTGGAATCAGAGTGTGATCTGTCAAAGTGGCACATTGGTCGGCTTCCGAAGACCTCCCACCGAAAGTGCCAGGCATTGCAAGCTCACAGCGGTGAGAAGTGTGACGCTAGAGTTGGGCATGGGAGTCAAGGAACACCTACCCCAACATATCTTGGCAAGAAGAAGGAATGCAGGTCGCCCCGAAATACTTCCGTTGAGTTCTGGTTTTGTGCTGATGATATTAGCCAATGCGTGAAGGATTCGAAGAAACCGTTTGTAGTTGGCTGGTCATCACTTCCAATGACGTGGCCAGTGAAGCTTGGCACAAATCTAACGATGCAAGAAGTATTATCGTTAGAAGAAGAAGGTTTTCAGCTAGATCAACGTGGAGCTTTGTCACCTCAAAGATAATTCCAGGTATCTTTGAACATGCCTCTTCCGCGATCGAACTTCCCACTTCTAGAGAATCCGGACTCGTACCATACTTTCTGCTTCGGCTACCAGATTCGCCGAATAACAGATGTGCCTTCCGTTGAGCACCAAAACAAGTGGTCAAGCGCAGCTCTAATGAAGAATTGCTACGTTTCAAATGTCACCGCCATGCCGTATCCGGGATTTGGATGCGTTATCACTCTTCAAATGGAGAAAGAGAAGTCAAATTGCGTAACCTTCACAGACTACTCCGCGTATACATGCCGGGGAATGCTATTTTGTGAGCAGTGAGCGGTGAGCGGTGAGCAGTGAGCAGAAAAAAAATGGGTTTGAGTAGAAAAAAGTGAGTTTAGGTTTAAGTTTACGGTTTTAAGAAATAGTTTTTAGCTTGGGAGAGGATCTATGGC
This sequence comes from Bryoerythrophyllum caledonicum, assembly GCA_963971425.1. Classification (NCBI taxonomy): domain Eukaryota; kingdom Viridiplantae; phylum Streptophyta; class Bryopsida; order Pottiales; family Pottiaceae; genus Bryoerythrophyllum; species Bryoerythrophyllum caledonicum. The sequence continues at coordinate 36,499,131 of OZ020515.1, read as the reverse complement.
CGTGGATTATTATACACTATAATTGAAACTTTGATTTTAAACAAAAGGGTGAATCATTATAGTTTCATGAAATGCCTTATGGCCGTGGATGAAAGGCCTCGCATTCTTATTATGAGGAAAATACACAGTTTGATGTATTAGCATGATCTAGAGACTATGGTACTGTATTGGAACATTGATTTAGAATCTTAGAATTTAGGGTTTAGGGTTTAGGGTAGGCAAGATTGTATCTGTATTGTACAATCATTAGATAACTCTTCAAAAACTACCTCTTCTTGGTTTATCTGGCCATTTATAATTTTGATATTTTGTATTCAAGAAGTCATGTATCTATTTGCTCATCATAAATTAACTCATTTATTTTCTTAGAATCTATTTTTGTATGTACGGTTTAGGATCCTAGCAATATTCCATGGGCCATACATTGTACATTCTATCATTCACTCTTGCATTCTATGTGGTACTAAATACTAATTCATTACTCAATGACAAAGTAGAATAACAACCAAAACTTCAATTTTTAACATCTGCCATTGCAAATTATGTGCAGCCTTGAATTGCATACTTAGCTTGAACAGTAGAATACATATCTATTTGAGAAATTCGTACGCAGTTACAAATTCAAATAAGTTTTGATTCTGGTTTAATAATTTTCCGTGTTTGAATACCAAATAAGATGGAAACAAACTAAAGGGCATGTTTCAATATAAAATTGATAAGGAATAATTAAAACCAATACAAGATCAATACATTACGGGAAATCGAGGCATCAATGACTAGCGATTTTAGTCATTGTTGAGTCATAGATGACCTGTATTACTAGGGAATGACTAAGAAATTTTTTGTTCGGGCACTGTAATAGTTTTGAGTAATAGATTTCTGTAGTCATTCTTTTTGCCACGTGGACTTCTCATCCATCTGCCTATGTGGCCCATCATCCTCGAACATTGATGACTTGGCTACTGAGGTGGATTTGAGTGTGACATGGAATTTATGGTGAATGACGATGTGGATTTTTGTGTGACGTGGAATTAAACGTGGCAGTTGACATGGACAATGATGTGGACAATGATGTGGACAAAGATAGCTTTTTTGTGAACTGCCTAGTTATTATTTAGTCATTGTGTAGTGTTAGTTTAGTAATTCCTTAATTATTCTGGTAGTGTAAATTTACCCATAATAGATATGCATGTACTAATTTTAGTTTTGGTCTAGTTATTATTTGGTTACTGTGTGGTTTGAATGCAGTCATTCTATAGTTATTTGGTAGTTTTTTTGTACATTGTCAAATTATTGTTTAGTCATTATGTAGTTTAGGTTGAGTCATTATGCAGTGTTAGTTTAGTAATTTCTTAGTTAATGTGGTAGTAATAAATTGCCTACAGGCTATAATAAGATTGCAAGCACTAATTCTACTTCTACTCTAGTTATTATTCGGTTGTCAGTAAGAAACCACAGAAAAATGTGCACACACAAAGATTTAATCGTCTCCTTCGAATATCATAGCTGTAAAGAAAACATGGTCAACATGTCCTTGATTGAACTCAGCTACTGTGGTTTGTTGTTGTCCCCAAGTGGTGGCTATCCCAGCATTTTCTCCACAAATGGACCGTGCCTGGAGAAACTCGGAGAGACATTCTAAGTGGTTCACTAAATTTGCAATAACTGTGGCAACCGTTCTCCTCTCCACAAATATGATACACTTCACGTCCTTTTGTAATCTGTGAACAATGCCAATATACTTATCAGACAAAGCAAACAAAGGTCAAAAATGCAAGAGCAACACTAAATAACAGAAAATGATATGTCAGCTTTTCCGGAAAAGAATCACTACCAACTGATAGGCCTTTGGAGTTAGATAACTTCTGTCCACTGCGCCCTGAAGTTCTTGTGCCGAGGAAGCCGTATTCCAGGTTGAGAAAAATTAAGACGTTACCTCGGTAAGATTCAACAAAATTAAGATATGATGCATAAATTTATATCAAGAGAGAGAGACAAACCTTTGGGTACAGTTGATTGCAAAGCATGCAAAGAGTCCTTCAGCAATGAGTCTCTGTTGCGTTTCAACCAATGTGTAGCATCTCCAAGCTCCTCAAAGTCATTCAATCTTGAATTCACATTGAATGTGTATTCAACAGCTTGCACAATCACCACGCAATCACCACGCAATTACCACGCAACAAAACCAAGATATGACTATATAGTGATTGTGTGGTGATTGTCTAGTGATTGTGTGGTGATCACCACACAGTAACTAGACAATCACCACACAATCACCACGCAATCACAACACAATTACAACACAAGCACTACACAATCACTATATAATCAATTTACAATCACTACACAATCACTACACAATCACTACAAAATTACTACACAATCACTATACAATCACTACACAATCACTAGGGCAGACAGATATGGTTCTTCAAGAGCAGTTTGGCTATTCATAAATTAGGTAGAGTTTTTGGCAACTCACCTTCCATCTTCGAAAATTCCATCACCAAGAACCAAATTATTTCTACCAAATCACAATCGCTATTTCCCCTCAACATCAATGCAACGAAGATGCGCATGAGATACAAATTTACTTGTTAACTGATTCAAAGCTGATCTTCCACTGCGGTTCAACTCCTTGCCTCCTGCCAGCTCCTGCAACGGCTTGTCCCACGCCGCCGCAAAAGCTCTCACCGCGCCGTCACCTCCGCCTCGCCTCCCGCTCGTCCGCAATGCACCTCCGAAACCCACTTCTTCCAGATTCACCGCTTCGAGATTTTGAGAGAGAACTATCTCAAACCCTATCTCATTACTGCCTTTGATTGTCCCCAAACTGAGGTGCTTTGGAAGCCCACAAATCGTTCCGATACCAACCCACACAACCCTCACAGACCTTGCTTGAATCAAGGCAAACACACGCATACACGACCTCACAAAACCCATGCCCTCAGAGAAACTTCGCCACCAACAACCACACGCATACAACGGCGGGCACGAAGAGACAAAAAACTAGTGAAGGCCACAACATCCACGGTTGATGCGATGGCAGATCTTGCAGGCAAGAGAAGCAACAACAGCAAGCAAGAGAAGCGACAACACCTTCCTCGTCACCGGCTGCACATTGCCGCCGTGAGCTTGGTGGCCGAGCGGCGCTTGACCAACGCAAGTCCTCCTCATAAACGCACACTCTAGAAAGGTGCTGGGAAATGCCACAAGCTTGATGGCTGAGTAGTGCAAACCGCAGCCTCGAGGAGCTTTTGAGAAGAAGAAAACGCTGGTGGACAAGGTGGCGACTAAGTAGTGGTAGTAATTTTAATGTCAAAAAATTAGCCTAACAAAATTGCTCATAACTTTTGCATCACGACGAATTAGAAGATTTACCGTATACCGATGGAATCTCCTTGAAAAAACACATAAGCTAGTCACCTCACTTGATAGAATTGGTGCGAAATTGATAAAGATATGCCTCCTCAAACTTTCAACCAAAACTCAAGAAATCTGCCCAAAAATATTTGCTATTACTTTTTATTTAAGACGAATTTGAAGATAGGTAAGGTGCCATTGGAAGTGTCTTTTCAAATCAGTTTAGATAGGCACCAGAAACTCTCAAATTGGACAAAAATTGCCCCCGAAATCATCATTTGATAATTCAACCTTGAAAAAATCAGTCCAACATGGAAGGTTTGCTTTTGACATGTGGCGAGATTTGGGTGACTTGCAATGAAATGTGGCATATGATATTGTTACATAACCAACACTAAATGTCAATATGTTAAAATGTAATAAGGGCAAAAGCTACAGAAATTGACAATTAGTGTTTAAATTGACATTTAATGTTGTTACATTAGTAGGGTAATTTACATTTAGAGTTTAAGTTTGTAAATAGTGTTGCAAACACTAATGAACATCATTAGTGTAGTGGCGACTAAGTAGATATCCATCTACGTCAGCAACTTTCTAAAAAGTATCCTCAAGTTAGTTATAAAATATATTACTGCACCAAGTAATATTTTAGTGACGCAGTGATTTGTGCCGAATGTATTACTAAGGAATTACTGGAATATAATCCAAGTCATCACCTATTTGTCACATCAGCAATGTCCAACAGAAGTAGACATCCATCTACTTTAGCAATTTTCTAAAAATACCCATGAGTTATTTTTGAGTTCTAACATATATTACTGTAGCTAGTTATTTTTTAGTGAGAGAGTAATTCTTTTCAAATGTATCACTAATGAATCACTAAGGCACAACCCTAGTCAGTCACCTTCTTGCCACGTCAACACTACCGGATGAAGCATGGATGAAAACACATGGATGACGATATGAACGATGTTGGCCGTCACATGGTTCTCATCACCTCTCTACCCGCGAAAACTTAAATTACTGTAAAATGACTAGGGCAGCTAACTAGCTAGATCCGGGCAGCATCTGCAGATCCTGAGTAATTTTGTAGTAATTGTTTTCTGGTTAGTCATTTGTGCTGTAGTCATTTACAGGCCGATTTCCCGTAGTGATATCCAATTTCGGTAGACCGTAGTTGGACTAGCAAATAAGATCTTATTGAATCAGAAATCAAAATTAATACACCAAACAACTACTCTATATCATCTGAACTACCCTCGCTTCCATTACCAACCTCTCCCTCTGCATCTATATAACGGATAACATCTTTGTGATACCTCTGACGCTGACGTGTTGGGGGAGGAGATTTCAAAGTTGATTGTATCTTTGCAGTTCTTCGAGCCCAAATAGGGAGAGAAAAAGAAGAATCTGGAGATAAAGATAGCAGCATAGCTCTGCAAAAGAAACAAAGAAACAACGAGGTTTAGGATTCAAATTAAAATCGTACACATATTTTGTTAACAACGATGAAAACAAAAGAATGTTTTGAACTTACTTACAAGAAGGAATACGACTTTTTTTTTGCTTCTTCTGTAGTGGTTCTCCTCGAGTATGTCGAACATTCCTCCTGTTCTCCAAAGTCAATTTCGCGTTTGCCTTTGGAATTAGCGGTGCGAGCAAGGCTTGGAAAATCTCCGAGTCTTCTTCAAAGGCCCAATGATTGACACACCCGAATAGTTGGTCCTAAAAAATACATAGCGTTAGAAAAGATAAAATTTAGGTGAGGTATATGAAAAAGTTAACTATACAATAATATTAAACAAACGCTTACCCGTAGAGGCATTCCAATCTAAAACAATATCCCCAACTTCTGTGAGGGATTCAAGAATTGTCTTCATGAGATCAACCGCTTTCTCTCGAGCCCCCCACCATGGTGAGTCGCCATGCATGAGCTGTGAAGCAACATTCACCGGATTGAACAAGATGTCGAGCTCTCGAAGTGGAGAGCAAACTAAGAATGTCGAGACGATGGAAGTGTCACGAACAAATAGTTGAACACAAAAACGCGTTCCCTGAGAAATAACAATAAAGGATATTATGGATTAGATAGACGAAGGGGATGTTCAAGACTATAGCTCAGAACTATGAAGACAATTGGAATAGAGCTTACTGTTGCAAAAGGATCTCGAGGCAAAGCTAGAGGAAGCTCGTTCAAAGCCCACCAGTCAATGAGGAGTTTGAAGTCGTATATGGAAGCACAATCATCAATCTCAAGTTGTAACTCCCTATCATTTGAATGAAGTAGAAGCAACGCAGCGTTGTCATGAAGGTAGTTGTGAGCGAACTCAAAAATCGTATCAATAAAACTCTCCGGCCTCAAATTCATGAAGGGATGACATCAATGGATTGAGAAATCCCAGGAACCGGCAAAATCCCAGGAACCGGCAAACTCTCAGGAATATCAGCCACTATAAGATCCAATCCGGTGTATTTGCAATTTTCGTTTGAAACTGATCGCGATCTACCTGCACCAACCTACAAGCAAAAAAAACCAATGATTGTACAACAACTGTGTAAATGTGATTCTGCAAAAAATAAAATCAAGCAAGATAACATAATCTAACCTTCGAATTAAATTGATGTAGCTCCTCCCAAAGTTGCGGTGGACCTCCAATCTCTAAAAGAGACTGCATGGTAGAAAACAGTGATATGTTTTTGATGAAACATTCTGATGAGGCAGCTGGTACTCGCGCAACGGATGACTCAGAAAATTGAGATTGGCGCTGCTTGCGCTGTTGCACTTCCATCCTTATAACTTCAACATGGCTTGATCCTGCGGCTTGAGAGGACGCCATTATTGGAGGAGAGTTCCATGCCTGGACCTCGTTCCTAGGCATATCTGTTGCATCTGGCATGAAAGAATGATTCAATGAATCTCTCTTAGCAAGGGCGGCTGCAACTGCTGCATCTATCTCAGCCTTCTTTGCAACCTCCGCATCTTTGATAAGCTTTTCCTTCTCAGCCTTCGAAAGTCGTTTTTTCTTTCCCGACGTCTTCTCTTGGACTAGAACTGGTGGGGATGACGACTGCTCCACAATTTCTACAATGCGGTTGACGTGGGAAGTTCTGAAATAACTACAAGACCTTTAAAGAGGTCTTTCTCCGCATCTAGAACAAAGTTGACAGAGCATTCCAAGTACCATCCACCAAAGAAGAAGAACGCCGATCTCCGAAGGAGGCCGGCGTGAATAAAGTGTCTGTTCGTTCCACTACTAAGACAATGCATACAGGACAAGGAATTAGTAAGCTGGAACTACTTCCCTCTCTCGAGGGTAGACACTATGTAACAAGAAGCCAACAAACCACAAATCAATCAACCGACCAACGAGTCACCAACCAAACAACTAGCCAACGAACTATCCACAAACCAAGCAGGTAGACAAAGACCTCAAAACCAATTAGTCGTAAAAGATCAAGGTGGGGGAAGAATTTAAGGGGGGTCCTGTGTATCGGGGAGGGTTTGGTTGTTTTTGATTTTGCGTTTATGTAGAAGAATGGACATGGCATGTTGGATAGCTATGGTGTTAATGTTTTTAAAGGAGGTTTTAATTGTTTCAATGGGTATCTTGAACGTGTCTTCCAGAGTTTTCATAGAGGGTATAAAGGTGGTGGCCCGAACGCCGGATGTGATTACCATAAGGGGGTCAACATTCCATCCTAGAGCGGTGATGTCGTCAATAAGGGGTTGGTATTTGTCTATTTTATTTTGGATTGTTTCCAGGGAAAATCTATTGTTGCAATATGTGAATTCAATGAATTGAATGGTGTAGTCTTGGTTGATGTTATCGGGTGGTGGATCATTATATGGTAAGCCTTTGACACAAAGGATGTCCGGTTTGAGCCTAGCCTTGCAATGACATCTTCGGGTCGTACATGAGCATGGAAGTAGCCAAGGGGGGACCATATTTTCTTGTGGCTTGTTATTAAAAGTGCCGGCGTTCATTAGTATGAAACATCTCGATTTATTGTAGGAGGTGATTAGTTTGGGGACTTCCCATACCGCTTTATTATGTCTTTTAACAATTAGGGAGTGTATGTGGTGGTTTTGGCATTTGAGTAGCATATGTAGCCATGTGTCAGGGTCCGTTGAGGGGCATATGGAGCATGTTAGGGATGGAAATCTTTCTATCCCAAAGAAGAGTTGTTTACGGGCGTTTCCCATGTATTGACCGGTACGGAATTTGATAAGACATATTATTTGTGAATCGGTGATGATGGGGTTTTTCCAAAAATTTGTAGATAGTTCATTGTCTATGTCATTGTTGTTAGTCCACTTTTCTATGTTAGGAAAGCTATATGTGATTGTGTCAAGATTGTTATGTAGGTCTTGTTTTTTGAGGTATTTGCTCAGGAATCTAACCGGGCCTTTATCGGGGGTGTCTTCTTTGGAGGGCCAGTCTTCTTTTTGGAAATAGTAAGGGGTGGCGTGGGCGTGTTCATGTGGGTCCTTAGCATTTTTATGTGGCTTTTCTCTTCCTTCTTTTGCAAGTTTATCTGCTTGTTCATTGCCATCAATATTAGCATGGGCTCGGACTTTGTGGAAGGTTGTGATTTTTTCTCTTTTTAGTATCATTTGGACCATTGATTCTAGTATGGTTCGGTCTGGGTGACTATTATGTAGGGTAGGATGTGTTATTTGGGTATTTAATAAATATAGTGCGTTAATGCAATCTGTAAATATGTGTACCGGTTCATTATTGTATTTTGTTGAGACGATTTCTAGTGTTTTATGGATGGCCATGAGTTCTGCTCTGAGGATATTTTGCAGTCCATGTAGTCTTTTGGTTAGTTTGATTTCTTTCGTAGCGTTGTATATTCCATAACCAGCTTTTTCTCTGCGCCAAGATCCCGGGCTAATTTTTTCTGGCGGTTTGAAGGAGCCATCAATATAGTAGCTATATGCGGGGCTAAATTTGGGTGGGGTGTTAGTTTGATACTCCGGGAGGGGTGGGGGTGTTAGGGTGTAGTTTAGTGTGTTGTTATTGTAATGTAGTTTTGACCATTTTTTGCTTTTGTTGACGGGTGTTTGCGTTAGCGTTGGTGGAGCCAATTTTGTGACTATCCGGTGTATGTTTAGAGTCTTTGCTACGGAGGAGAGTTCTTCTAGTTGTTCTTGTGTGCCTAGAGTTTGATTTCGGTGGTGGATGCATATTATTTGTAGAGTGGATGATTCAATTCTGGATTTTTTTAGTTCTAGTGGGATAGTGGGTTCTTCGTATATTATTGAGTCCGCTTCGAATAGTGCGATGATGTGTGTGTCAGGAAAGGGGCCCAAGTGTGGGTTAGGGTTTTGGTACCAGTTCTTGTCAGGGGTTATGATAAGGGTGGAGGTATGGTTTGGGTCATGTTTGGCCGCGAGGCGGGCCCAATGTAGAGCTTGTTGTGTTTCTTCTTCATTGTGTGGGTGGGCCATACCATTATCTATCCATTTGTGGTCAAAGGCTTTACCTAGTAATCCGAATATTTTATTTCTTTCAAAGGGGGAGTAAAATTTGTTGAGTTTGGTGGGGCATGTGATGGGGGAGGAGAAGTATGAGTGTTGAATGTTGAATGTGGAGATTAGTGAATTTAGTATAGGTATGGGTAGTGTATATTGTGTAAGTTTAAGTGGGTTGGTTTTTGGTATTCTATATTTGTATCTTTGGTATAGCCATATGACTTCGGTTTCAAATGATTGGATCGTTGGTTCAATGTTTGTAGGGGTTTGAAGTTTAGTATTGTATTGATTCCATAACCATGTGAGCCTAGTGATTAGGATGGAGAAGAGGTGTTGTCCATCATCTTCGTATAAGTGTGCTTGGTCTCTGTCAATTTTAATTTTGTTAGATGAGGTGAGGATGTCTTTTTTGGGGTTACATTCCGTTGTGTAGATGTTTAGTAGGGGGATTATTGTGGGTGGGGTGACGGACCTTGTGTCCTGGGATTGATTTTGTGGGTGGTGAGCTTGGGTAATTTCAGTGTAAAATTTGTGTTGAATTTTTTTATAATATTGTGTCAATTTATTTGTATTATGTGTAATGGTGTTTTGGTTGTGTCTTGGGAAGAGATTTCTTCGGGGGAGCCATTTGTTGTAGGTGTGGTTATTGTAAGTCCATTGGCATAGATATCTAGTGTAATTGTTTTCAATTTGGTTTGTATCTATTTTTTCTTTGTATTCGTGATGTATGATGTTTTTAATGGGGTATGTGGTGGGGTTTTTGAGGATGTGGTTTGGGGGGTGGGGGTGGTGTGGGTGGGAGTGGGGAGGGTGAATCAGTTGTGGGGGGGTATTTCTTGGGGTGATGTCATTGTTTATAGTGATGAATGGGTCTCTAATTGTATGAGAGTATATGTGTGTATTGATGTGTGTATTGGGTGGTGGGGGGGTATATTGGGTGGCAAAAGAGTTGTCGTGCGATTTTGAGGGCACTTTTAATTAGTTTTGATGGGGTGAAGTGGTAGGTTTTAAATTCTTCATTGTTCATAATGTGTGTACCGTTGGGTAGGGACATTTGTTTTAGTTCGTAGATATTTTTTGATAGGAGTTTTTGTAGTAGCTTTTGAGATAATTGTGTGTTGAGCGTATTATGTCTTTGTGTTTCCAGAGTCCAAACTTTTTCTAGTGTTGTTGGTTCTATAAGAAAGTTGGGGAGGGTACTTTTCAGGTGGACATTTGCTTCATGTTTTAGTAAGAAGAAGGCACGTGTTATTGGTGATCTTGTACAATTTGTCTTTTTTATTCTAGGTATGTTTTCGGCCCCCCCGTATTGGGCGAGGATGTGATGTGATAGGCCCCTGTATATTTTCCCAAGTCTACCACAATCATTTAGAGCATTCTGTAATTGTTCTCCTATGCATATGAGGTATGCGTTCTTTAGTGAAAAAGCTTCGAGTCCAAAGAGGTTGTGTACTAATTGGGTTATTATGTTAGACATACATTTTGGCATACCACATACGGTTTTTTGTGTGGCAGTAATTTTTTTGTCTAGTTTTTTGATGGCGGGCATTGAGTATGGTACCGCGTAGAAGCTATATGCCACTCCCGGTCTTAATACTGTGTCGATCATTTTTATTTTTTGTTTCATAGTGGCCGGACAAGCTACTAGTTCTTGGCATTGTTTGATTAATTTTTTGGTGGTGGCATGTATTTGTATTTTCCATTTTAGGGAGGGGATGAGATTTATTCCTAAGTATGTGTAAGGTTCGTTTTGGTGTAGTACGGGTATTGGTTGGTTCCGGTAATTGATGTTGGAGGTTTGTATTAGAGCTTTGAATGTGGTGGGGTTTGTTTTTGATTTGTTCGGGCATCCAGTGACGGCACATTTTGGGACACCTACATCCATACCTGTCCATTTGCAGTACCTATCTATTTTTTTAAGTTGTATTTTTATGGCGTTAATTTTGTTGGTTATCGCCGCAAGGTCGTCCACGTATGCCGTGGAGTTAATGGTGGTTTGTGATGTCCCAAATGTGTAACCATTATTGCCTCTATCTAGCCATCGAAGTAGTGGTTCAAGGAATATAATGGATAAATATGGGCTTAGAGTATCTCCTTGTATTGTTCCCCTTTGGATGGCTATGGGTTTAGTTTTACCAAAGTGTTCTCCTATATAGGAGGTTGAGGATTCGGAGTATATATTACCCACTAGTGCGGTGAACACCATATTCGTTATATTGGGAGATTTAGCAACTCCCAAATTAACACATGTAGATCATAAGAGCTAAAGTGCACATCTAATTTCTACAATATGGAGGGATATGAGTTTCCATTAAATTGGGAGGTAATGTTTTCTACAAAAACCCCTATAAAAATAAGTACTACGGATAACATTGCATTACGAATCTAACTATAATATTGAAAAGAAGAACACATTAGTCGACACTTCTTTTATACCACATGTGTTCATTGAATATGAATAGCTAAATATTCACACTCGATCCTATTAACCCGGATTAACACCATGCTCCAATTTAGCTAAAAGTGAGCTAAATGACGGACAAATATCCACTTGTAAGAGAATTAGCTAAACACATTTTGATGAGCCTTTTTTTATTTAAAAGAATTTCAATTCTCCTTGTGGAATACACATTGGCTAAAAATATATAACGAGTTTCAAATGATGGTGCTCAGAAGTGGGAAACAAATTGCATACACACTACCTCTCTTCGAACTAAAGTGTCCCCATCACTTAGAGGTGCAATGAACTCAAAAAGGCAATTCCACACACTTTAGCTCCACTTGACCTAAAGTGCGCACCATTACTAAGTACAATGAACTAAATAAGAAGATTTGCTCACACTTTAGCTCCACTAGAGCTAAAGTGCGACTCAACATATACTTTCTATCATTCACCATGAAGACAATTACTGGTATTATTGGTTTCAAGATTAGAAGAAATTTATCATATTGTTATTTTAAAAAGAAAATAATACATACTGCAAATTATCACCGATACGCAAAAATAATGGAGAGAATATTTCATAGCAATCATTGGCATCACATATAATAGTCATACAGAGTGTAAACAAATACAAATGTCTACAATCTCAGCACCAATGGATCTAACCATACTAGATGAAGTATTACGCATCAGAATCCAAAATCTTGGAAAAGGAAAGTCCATTGATCTAAGTCCACTACAACTCGGACCTGGCAAGTGCTTCCAAAGAGGCCTTGATAATCGCTACTTGCCCCTTCGGAATTTTTGTAGTTGAATCTTGCACATGACCTCCATCCCTCTTTGAAGACCTAGGTTTCCATGCTGTCAAGATTGAATCGGTACTCTCCCACGTTATGGCTATCCCCTTTTCAATTGTCCAACGAAGGTTGCTATCAATATCCCAATCTTTGTAGAACTTCACAACATCCCGATCGCGCGATATAGGGCGGTAGAATTGGATACGCACGGTGTTTGGCATATCCGGATTAGAATTAGGATCTGAAACCGCTTGAGCAATCCAAAATGGGCGCTCGTCCCCATCACAAGGCCGCAATGCAACAAAATAGCCAGCAAAAAGATCACGGCCAACTCTAAAAGAAGGAGGTGGACGATCGCGTCTCTGGCCAACAAAATGCTCATCTTCACGGTACTCCTCGCGAACCTCACCCTCCGCTGAGAACTCATCTTCAATGGCATGGGCAATTCGCGTCGTTGGCCAAAAGCCGTCTTCCAATGATATCGGTGTATCCATTGGAAGTGTCAGAGCATCTCTAACACCGCGCCAATAATACGATAGCGGCTCAAAACGCGAACGGGCTTCAACAGACTCCCGCGATGATTGCTCCCAGTGATCGATGAATCCTGAAAGTCCCTTCACCACTTCATGGAGATGCCGCATCGTAGAAGGCTTCAATGCATCAGGTTCTCCACGAGGCCATAAAGACCTCCCTTCAGAATCCTCCTTCCACAATTTGATGCCACTACCTTCTCCTCCCTTAGGAAGCCAATCCTCATCATGGCAAAGGATTTTATACTTCATTACCGGACAACCACTTGAGTCCACATAAAACTTCAACTGATAAGCCTTCGTATGACCCTGCAAAGCTTCATCACCGTCCGCAATCATATCCCCAATGAACTTCTTAAAGTCAGGAACCTCTTGAATGAGATGCGGGATTGTGGGAACACTCTCATTTTTCATGAACGACCTCATGAGCAAAGGAATGGTTGGAAAACTCTCCTTCCTCAGTGTCATACTCCAACGTCCAAATAATGCATCTAAATCATCATGTGTATGACCAACTAGCATAAAATTAACATATAGCTCGCGGAAGATGCGTTTTGCAACAAGAAGAGACCAAAAACAGAAAACAAATCTATTTTTGTTATCACCAACAGCATTGTCCATTTGCACGTTCAATATTGGTGGCAAAGGCCTCCCAGGAACTGGGATATCAAGAATCTGTCCTAATGGATCCAAACACATCTCTGCACCCCGTAACACGGCCGCATACAATGGATGAGAGCAAGATTCAGGAAAGAGTTGCCGGGACGATGACTTCGGAGGCGCCTCCAAGTCACGCAATAGTTTTGCGAACGACCCAACCGTGTAATTGGCATCATGGGCGTTTAAATCAAGGCCGTAATGGGCGTAACGTTGGTCCACATGACCATGGGCAAGCATGCCTGTGATTGCAAGAGGCAACTTCATAAGCCCATCTAAGTGCTTTGTTTTATGTGAAATAACCGGGGACGCGGTCTTTGAGTGATCCATCTTATCATGCATGATGGTTAGAACCTCCTAGGGCGACGACTTTGATCGAAATCGGTTCAGGTAGTACAAGTCCCGATCTGAGAAGGCAGAATCGATGTGAACCTGCATCTTCTTTTGCCATAGCAGCGATGCTTGTGTTCCAGGTTGAGTAAGCTTCTTCTGATCCTGGTATTTGTCACACGTAGAACAACGGGCGAAGTTGTCTCCACCTCTCTTGGCATAGTACTCAGGAAAGCTCACTCGCCGAATCTTACTCAAGCTTGAGGTTGAGATTGGCGGCAATCCACAATCAGCGAGATGATCATCAAGAAGCGGTATCTGATCCTTCCACTTAAAACTTGCAGCAAGGACCTTTGCCACAGCCTTCTCGCCAGATGGGAGAACACGGGACTTGTGAGGCATGTGGTCCGCATGTCTATCGAGAATGGCTCCAAGAGCGGCAGTAGCCACAACCGTATGACCTCTAGGCTTACGCAAATTGGTATTCCCATGGTGTTGAGCCGCATGACCAGCGGCAGCGTCCTTCGCATTCCGATAGAAAGTACTCGAACTTACACCCATGATTTTCATCCAAGCATGGGCACAAACGTCCACACCCTCTAGGGTCACAACCTTCCTACCCGAAGAGTTTCTATGAAACTGTCTATGAACGTCGAGTTTGATATGATTTCTAAACTGCACAATGGTCTCACAGTACAAGCGCATCCGAAAGACTTTTATTTTATCTCTAGGATAGTGTTGTACACAGTTCTCACTGCAACAACTATTGCTCGCAACTACGTTAATGGAAAGAGGGGTCATGAGAAATTCAGCATTCCTGGACACTGTTGGACGTGTATTCCTCGAGGAATTGTCGTAAGAACGGGAGCTCCCACCTAGAGGTCTGTTACGCTCAACCAACCAGACATTGTAAACGTCCCTAAGGCAATGATGGAAGAGACTCACACCGTTTAAGAAGACTTGTTGAATAGGCCAGGACTTAAACGAGTACCTCCACTCATCAGGAGCTTCCTCCAGAACAAAAGTACTGGACACCTGTACTACAACATTCGAATCCCCAAGAGGACCAGAGGAACCTAGAATTACACTGGACCGGACATTGCGAACCAACCCCTCTGCAACGCGAACACCCGAACCATTGTGAAGCGAAACAGTCATCCCGACCCAGAGACGGCGAGGAATAACATCAAACTCAGGAAGGTCAGGGTTCACGGGAGCGTCAACATGAACATCGTCGTCCTCCGAAGACGACATTCTGCATTCCAATGAGGTAAATATTTAATAATTCTGCCAAATAAGAATAGGTGAATACCTTGTAGGAATAGACATCAATGAAGAAGCATATGAAGAGGTAAAGTCTGGCGCTTGAAAATACATTTGATACAAGTGAATTGACATTAAAGAACAGACAAATTTAGCTCGACTCGAGGTAAACTGATGCGGTATTATATGACAAGTAGAAAATTTAATGCGATTAGTTTTAATCCGAATATGAAATAATCTCACCCTCGACAGTGACAATTTGGCCTGATCCGACCTGATTTAATGACTACAAGACGCAATGTAATTTTATCCCGAGTCGAGTTAGAAAGACATAGAAAATAAGGTAGATCAGTTTAGCTCGAGTCGAGATAAACTGTCCTTCGAAAGAAGGTAAGACAGTTTAGCTCGAGTCGAGCTAAACTGTCGAAACATTATAGTAGGACAGTTTAGCTACATACGAGCTGCACTGTCCTACAATATTGAATCGACAGTTTAGCTCGACTCGAGCTAAACTGTCTTACCTTCGATCGAAGAACAGTTTAGCTCGACTCGAGCTAAACTAACAATAATGATATTGATCGACAGTTTAGCTCGAGTCGAGCTAAACTGTCCTTCGAAAGAAAGTAAGACAGTTTAGCTCGACTCGAGCTAAACTGTCCTTCCGCGATTCTCGGCGCCTTTGTCGGGATTCGTATGGGGAAACTCTTCCGCCTATGAATCTGACTCTCTGTATACTACAACCCAAATCTTTCCGTTAGTCGTCAAGAAACTCTCACTGATGCTTCAAAATCACAGTAGCAGCTGGAACCAGCGCAATAACCCTACACACAGTCACATCATAATTGCTAGAGACTGTGCACGGAGAATGCAAGAAGTATACATTGTGTACCTTATGAAGAAGACAACCGGTACGTTGTTGCCTCACCTGCTCAACTGTGCGCAACCTATAGGTGTTGCCCTCTTCAAGCTCCGACAGTCGTACTACCTCCAAGCCTCTCCACAACAACCTTGCACAACAACCAAAGCGAGAAGGAAACAAATGAAGAAAGTTTTCGAGTATCGGCGAGGTCACTCACGGACACACGAACGTTTCAGAATTGGCGGGAGGAAACTTCAGAATTGGCGGGGGGGGACTTTTTCACAGCCCCTAAAAAGTGCAAATTTGAAATCTTAGCGGGAAACTGAATCAACTATTTCCCGGTTGACTAAAATAAGGAAAGGTCAATACCTCGAATATACTCGCACATGCGAGTTATATACACGGTTTTAGGGTAACGCTCAGGGTTTTGGATAGGTTTAGGGTTAGGGTTTAGGGTTTGGAGTTTCGGGTTTAGGGTTTGGAGTTTCGGGTTCAGGGTTTGGAATTTAGGTTCAGGTTTAGGGTTCACGGTTTAGGATCCTTGGTTTAGGTGATATCTTCTGATGTCAATTCATTTCAATATAATAATACTGTGAAGATTCATGATATTGACAATTCAATTAAGGTATAGGGAAATGTAAAGAAGATATTGAGATGATTAGAAATAGTTTTTATTACAATCCAAATAGGACTTATCAATTATGTTGAAATCAAAGACCTTAAGAGACGAGTAGCATATAAAAAAACAAAAAAACATATTATATGTGCACGTGTATTTTTAGCCAAAACAAATGTATTCAAACATGCTTTGGACATCATTTCTTTGGGGTTTTAAAAATGTGCGTCATGTAACTATTTCATCATCAATTTAGAATGTGCATTCTTTGGCAAGAATCCCAATGTCCCCATGGTCTGGATTTGCAATTGAAATTGGTTACTTTCCACTTAGACGTACTCAAAGACTTGAAATGTGCGCAAACTAATATTTCAATTAAAATATCTTATTCTTGAGTTCACATTGTATTTTCATGACTTTAGGGTGTGGCAATCTAAGCATGACATAAAAGATGGAAGATTTCTTGACCATATACAATTTATTTCATGTTTAGACGTGAAATTGAAGACTTTGTCATTTGTAAAACATAGAGAGTGGAACAATATTAAAAGATTTAAATAAGAAACGGAGAGACCTCCTCATGACAAAAAAAGGATAATCAAAATATAAAATATAACTAATACAAAGTGTATCACTTAGTGCATCAGGCATAATTTAATGTTCGTAATGTAAGTAATTTTGAATTTATTTATACATGCAAAAATGGAATAATTAGTTTTTGAGCACGTTCTAGTGGTCGCAAATTATATTTTAAATTCTCAAAATTTTGTAAAAGGATGATAAAAGTAATGAGGCATATTTATAAGTAATGTATTTTCTCAATGAGAGGCATATTTATAAGTAATTTATTTTCTCAATGAACGTCTTCATTAAAAGTTATGCGAGCCAAAAGAGAAACTTCTCGATTGCCGGCACATCGAGCAACCTAAAAAACCTTTTGCTATGACACAGTATGGAATGTGGTATTTTCAATATATAGAAGTAATATTAGAACAAATGATATTGTGAAAAAATATGTTATTTTTCTAGTGAAAAATAAGATTACATATTCATTCATCTATTTTTCACATTGTCACATATTATTGATTTAGGGTACCAAGAATACTTAGACTTCATATCCACTAAAAATTAGGGGATCGTCATATTTTTTTGTTTTTTAATATTACTATTAGAGATTTAGATCCACACATTGTGAAAATCCTTTTAAAATTCAAAAGATTACTATTCCACTTGTGAAATACTTATCCATAAAGAGAAGTACGGAGTTCAAAATGATTGTTTGTAGAAGTGGAAATACACATTGCACATACATCAGATTGGGTTTTAGCAGAGGTGTGCACCATCACTACATGCAGTGAACTAAAAGGAGTGTGTGCACACACTTTAGCTCCACTCGTGCTAACGTGTGCCTCATCACTAGGTGCAGTGAACTAAAAAGATAATATGCACACATTAGCTCTTCTAGAGCTAAATTGTGCACCATCACTAAATGGAGTGGATTAGAAAGCAAAAATGCACTATATAGCTCCAGTATACAGAAGATGGCTTCTAGAGAAGTGGAAACTAAATAGGAATGCACACAGTAATTGTAAAATTTACAATAAGTGTAGTGACAAAACTATATTACACTAAATGCCAACTACTACACTAAATGTCAATCCTAGTAAATAGTAGAACATAAAGTTTTTTACTTGTGGACAATTACTGTAGGGAACCTTAATCATGATTTGATTACATCTTGAGCATCATAGTAAAGAAGGGTTGAGTGCATGTAGAAAAGGAAGAATTTGCAAGAAAGAGCTTGGGAATAAGCGGACGTAGGTATGGAGCAAAAGGAAAATATAAAAAATTGGACAAAGTAGAATGTAAAATATGGAGGGAAAATGAAACTACAAGTAGAAGACTGGAAATATAAGAACATTCTTCTGGAAACGAAAATGAGAAAAAAAAAGAATATTGGAAAAGGAAAAAACTTAAACATACAATAAATATAGGAATACAAGTAAAATACTCATTAGATATCCATCACATAATACGCATTCAATGTGCATTACATATTCAGTAAATATTAATTAAATACTCATTAAATATTCAAATACACATTAATTTTACATTAGAAATTTATGCACTATTCATTAACTATTCATTAACAGTGCATTAAATACTCTTTAAATAATCATTAAATATATAAATATTAATAAACTATCATAAATATACTTTTAAAACTTCCAACATTCAATAAATAAAATTCCAATATTCTTTAATTGTGCATAAAAGTTACAGATATACCAATATACATGAATTATCCTCTAAAAAATCATTACAAAGTCATTAGTTATTGGCTAAATATTTGATTACACATTAAATATTCATTAGATAATATTAAATAATGTAAAGAAAATGCAAGAGATGGGAATGAGAATAGTTGTGGATAAGAGGAAATGAAATTGAGGTTGAAGATGAGACGAAGAATAAATGCATGGCGACCGGTGGGCTTAAGACTTTGAGCTTATACTATTTGTCAAGTATCAAAATTGTGTGCTAGGGAAGAGTTTTGATAGAGGGCTATTACGAAATGAACTGTAGTAGGTGAACGAATGAGGGATAATATTCAGGACAATGGTGGCTAAAAATAGTTGCCAACTTGTTGACAAATAGTGTACTAGAAAAAGATAATCTCCACCGGGGCCGAGTGACCGGAATGCAAGAATAAACACGGTAAAGCCGACTCCGTGAGGCCTAGGCCGGTGTCTCGGCCCACTGGAGTGGCGGCGCCGGTTCCTCTAAATAGTAAATTTACAAAAAGTACAGGGGACACCAAAAGTCCCCGAGAGCATGTGTTCAAGCATGAAATTACACGAGGGAATTAAAAGAAATCAATAAAAACCTTCCAAAAAATTAGCCTACTATGGCGTTAGTGCTGGGCGCTGACGTTCCCTCACAGTGGCCAATTCGGGGACGGTGTGGGGGGAAAAGGGTGACCCCCCTCCAGGGTTGATTTTTCACAAAGTTTTAACCCGTCCATGTCCAAAAACCTTGAATTGAAAGGCAAAAAAAATTGCAAGCCGTCCCAAAACCGGTAATCTCAAAACCAACCCGTCCATGGAAAGGTTAAAAAAAAAACAACCCGTCCCAAAACCGGTTCAAAAAAAGAAATACCCGTCCCGTATGTTTATAAAAAAATTATATTAAAAAAAAAACCAAAAAAAAAACACAAAAAAGGAATAGGCAGAGCCTGCAGGCGGCAGCTGCAGAGCCTAGCCGTTGCAGAGCTTGGTTTGGCCCGGCTCTGAAGCCTGGCCTGGCCAAGCTCTATAGCTCAGGTCGAGGTTGAGGCTGTACAGGCTGCACAGACTGCGAGGCTGCACAGGCTGCAGAAACTACGAGGTTCAGTTTTTCGCTCATTTTTTTGGGTCCAGCTCTTGCACAACTCAGTGGTGCATTTTCAGCCTGGTTGTGATTTTTCGAGGTGGACTAAAGCTTCATGACCTAGGTATGTTTGTTTACTTTGATATTTCTTATTTTTTTCAAGTGATAGAGAAGTAATGTATACAAGAAATCAACATAGAGTCTAGGTTTAGGGTAAGTCACACATTTAGGGTTTTTGTATTTCATGTGTGTGGTGATTGATCTGTTTTGAATATGTATTGCAGTTATGTCTTTGCCAGTGTCTGGAGTACCCAGGCAAAGGAGAGATGCCCGGCAACAGAGCATTCTCCATATGTTTAGGGCATCTTCTTCTTCTCAAACTTTGAGTGATGGGAGGAATGAAGTGCCTGAGTTGTCAGAATCTTCTATTAGGGGTTCTCCACGTGGTATTCCTGATGTTGAGGTAGAGCAAGGTGGCGTTCAAGGTCATGATCAGATCAGAGAGGACATTGAGATGGCGGAAGAGAATGAGATAGGGGAGGACAATGATTTTGATGATAGTGCACATGAGGAGGATAGTGTAGGAGTACAGGTTCTAGCTTATGGTGGTGGAGGGCGGCCTCCAAGAAAGAGGAAGTTTATGCCCGTATGGCGTCAGGGAAGGCCCTGGTTGATGCACATTGCTCTCCCTAGACAGATGCCCTACATGAAGTGTGCAGCATGTGAAGCAGCTGGTCAAAACTCACGATGGGGGACCAGAGGAGACGGTTGTGAGTCATTGCAACTTTCAGCTGTGAAGGAGCATGAAGGATCAACCCTTCATGCTCATGCCATGCTCGGGTGGAGACCGGTGAGAGATAACCCTGAGGCACTTGCCATGGCTAGACATGTGGTAAATGCTATTGATGCAGAGAGTGCTAGAATTGTTTGTTGTATGAAGATTTTATACCATTTGGTAGTTAATGATAGAGCTATCAACCAGTATGAGGATATGTGTCAGATAATTAGACACCTCAGGGCTCCAGACATGCATGTCAATGATGAGTACGGTGCTTACACTAGTAGACAATCTGCATATGATTTCTTGTGGGCCATTTCACAGCATTTGAGGGATGTTGATCTTTTAGAAATTAGAGATTCACCGGTGATCTCTCTTCTTGTAGATGAATCAATCGATCGTAGTCTAGAGCAGCATTTGATTGTGTATGTTTGCAGTCTATCTTGTGGTGGCTTAGGCCCTCCACATATGCAGTATGTTGGTTTGTCTGGTGTTCCACGAGCCACAGGAGAGGTATTCTATAGGAATGTGGTGGATTTATTGGAGGAGTTGCAGTGGCCTCTTGACAAATTAGTGGCTTTAGCTACTGATGGAGCGGCTTCTATGACTGGGGTGAGACAAGGACTAGCAGGCAGACTTCGGGCAGATGTACCAACACTTGTTAATGTGCATTGCATTGCACATAGGTGAGTCTTTAATTTTAAGTTTTTTTTAATGAATTTCATTATTTTCTAGAATGTAATATATTCACTAATTAATTCCCGTGTTTGTTTAGAGATGCACTGGCAGGCAGCGATGCAGCTGAGGCATCACCAGAGCTATAGGTTTTGGATGATTTCTCCAACTTTGAATACACGTGGGTGGGCAGGTCATCATTGCGGCGGACACAGCTTGATCAGTTGATGCTGGAGTTTGCGATGGATCCATTGGTTGTTCTCCTCATACATGGAGTTCGATGGTTATCCCGTGGACAAGTGATGCAACGGATTTTGGATTGTATGCCCTCGTTTCTGGAGCTTTTCCGTGAAGAAGAAGCAATGTGGTATCGTAAATTCACATCCTTTCAGTTTCAATTCCTTCTACGGTTACTTGTGGATATTCTTACTGAGTTGAATAAACTCAATAAGCTATTTTAGAGTGACCATGTGGATATTACTCAGATTGGAGGTCATTTAAACATTTGTATCACAGTATTGAGTAGACGTTTTCTAGTAGCTAGAGGTGCAGCATTTGGAAGAGGTTCAAGGGCATTGTGGCCATTTTTGGAGACATGTGCAACTTCTATGGAGATGGGGTATCCAGTTGCAGATGGTGGCCTGAGAACCTATCCAATGCATTTGGAGAGTGTTACTGGGAGAGTGTGAGCCGCAAAACCGGCCCACGAGGTTGAATGGACCGCGCATCGCGTCCATAAGGGTTAACTAGTAGTGAAAATGGGTTATCCCATTGGTTAGTTCTTGGTTTTCGATTGGATTGACCAATTAAGCCTTCCGTGCACTAAATCATCAGTGGGAGCCACATTGTGGTAACCGGAAGTTTTAGGAAGATAACCAAAAAATAAAGAAAAAATTAAAAGAATAGAAGAAAACAAAAAGAAAAAAAATAAGAAAAGATGGAGAAAACCAAAACAATAGGAAGGAGGGAAAAATGGTGAGAAGGAGAAAAGAAGGAAGAAGGAAAAAATCAAAGAGCCTCAAAGAAAAGGGAAGAGGAAAAAATAGTTTAAGGGACCCAAAGGCTTGGGGAAAAAACCCTCACCATCATTTGGCAAATTAGCCATAACCCAAAACAAGGGGAATTCAATCTAGGCTAATTAGGTAGTATTTGCATCGTTGAAATTAGCTAGTAGCTCACTTATTGAGATCATGCACACACATGTGGCATGGAGTCAAAGTTTAGATTTAGATATTCCTTGGTTAGTGGGACACCCACTTGTGTTAAATGCAAGGGTGGCTAGTGAATTATTGCTTTTTAGTTACTAGTTGTTTAGTGTGACCATTAATGTGCCCACCCAAAATTGGCGGCTGTGAACGACGAAGGGAACGACCTTGGGAACAAGAAGGGAGCAAGGGCTTTGGGGTTACCCCCCTTGGAGGCGCTCATTCGAAGTGTGTGAGATAGGAGTTAGAGAGGCGTGTGTGTAGAGAGAGAGAGAGAGGTAGGGTCCAGATTTCCCCCTCTTGTGGGCTGGAATTTAACTCAATCGTTACGAAAATTAGCGAGTAGATAGATCAGAGCGTGGGCTTCCCAACAAGCTCAAGAGCGCGCGGTTTGGAGCTGTGACGACAAAGATACGAGCTGCGGAGTGAGGACGACCAGCTGGAGGATCAGCGGCGGATCTCACTTGTCCTCAGATTTCCCCTTGTCAGTCGCACAGTTCTTGTCCGATGAAGCTTAGATTTTAGGCGTAGATAGATCAGCGCGTTGGCTTTCCAACAAGCTCAAGAGCACGCGGTTTGGAGCTGTGACGACGAAGATACGAGCTATGGAGTGAAGGCGACCAGCTGGAGGATCAGCGGCGCACCACACACGGCCTCGGGTTTTCCCTCGTCAGTCACGGAGTTCCGGTCCAATCGAGTTGGTCTTTTAGGTATAGATAGATCGAAGCGTTGGCTTTTCAACAAGCCCAAGAGCGTGCGGTTTGGAGCTGCAAAGACGAAGATACGAGCCGCGGAGCAAGGGCAACCAGCGGATCTCAAACGGCCTCGGTTTTTTCCTTGTCAGTCACGGAGTTTTGCTCCAATCGAGTTGAGCTTTAAGGTGTAGATAGATTAGAGCGTTGGCTTTCCAACAAGATCAAGAACGTGCGATTTGGGACTGCGACGACGAAGATACAAGCCGTGGAGCGAGGGCGACCAGCTGGAAGATCGGCGGCGGATCCCATAGGTCCTCGGTCTTTCCCTCGTCAGTCACGGAGTATTGCTCCAATCAAGTTGATTTTTCGGGTGGAGAGAGATCAGAGCGTTGGCTTTCCAACAAGCCCAAGAGCGTGCGGTTTGGAGCTGCGAAGACGAAGATACGAGCCGCGGAGCAAGGACGACCAGCTGGAGCAACCGGCGGCGGATCCCACGCGGCCTCAGTTTTTCCCTCGTCAGTCACGGAGTTCTAGTTGTATTAAGCTAAGATTTTAGGAATAGATAGATTAGGAAGTTGGCTTTCCAACAAGATCAAGAACGTGCGGATCGGAGTTGTGACGACGAAGATATCGGCTGCAGAGTGAAGAGCACCAAGAAGAGGAAGACGACCACAATCACAAGAACGAACACAAACACGGCAGAGGGTGAATTGAGCGGGATCAGGGAGCCTTCTTCCTTTCCCAATTGATTCATTATTCTCTTGATTGCATGTGGAGAAGGAACCCTAAATTGTCTAGTTAAAAACACTACGCGGAAGCGCTGCCAAATTTTCACTAGGATTAGGGTTTTGTTATAAATTCAACCAATTGGTGGTTTAATTGTCATTAGTAAGGTTGGAATGGGATTACTTGTGTGAATGCATGTGAATGTGTAGTGCATGATATTAAATGAATGCATATGTTAAGTGAACACTGCTGGTCGTTGGCTGTGGGTCTAGGATTGAATCAAATGGTTAATTGAAGGCTGCCATCGTGTTAAGCAAGAAAAACTAATAAGAATACAAAAAAAAAACATAGAAAACGGAGCCATAAGGCAAAAGATAAAGAGGTTCAAAGTCCGGCAATAAGTCAAAGATATAATTCATCCCTAATGCACTCATGATAGATAAAACATTGCGTTAAACACATCATGAACCGCTGCGATCTAAATGGGAGGTATGCATGTATGTCTTGATTGTTGATTGAACAAGGGGCTGAATCCCTCAAAATAGGATCTTGTGTTCAAGATAAGCTTCCCACTAGGGGGGGTTTATTTGGCTCACATTTTGGTGCGTCCGCCGGGAGGAGGCGTGTTCATGGTTTGATTGTGCTAATCGTTCTATCGTTGGATGTAGGGTTATAAACGCAATTAGCCTTATGGCATATGGAGCAGCATGAGGTAGCTTAGAGGTAAGTGCCCAACCTTGCTCGTGGATGGTTGATTGAGTGTCAATTGTGTGTATGTTTGGAAGTCTTGTGAATGAAGGAAGGTGCCAAGTTGTGTTTAGAGGTGGGGGTTTAGAAGGGAGTGTGGATTTCCCGACTCTCCAACCACAAAACACCTTGTGTTGGGGGGATCCCCTTCTAGGCTTGTGGCTTGAGTCGAGCAAGGGGCCTAGGGGTGAAAGGTTGAGACCCTCCCACGGAAATCCACAAGGATTTCCAGTGAGCCTCTAGGTCGAAGGGGAAGGGTGCAAGTGCCCGGGTATGGGACAAGGGCGTCCCTTCCTTCCCCCCGCGCTTGACTAACCACCAAGGTAAGAACAACTTGGTGTAACTGGAATAGTTGAGTTAATTGTTGCAAGTTAACGTATGTGTATGTGAATGAGCCACTTGGTGGGGAGTTGGAGTCGTGGACGCATCCAAGACGTAGGGGTGCTGATTGGAAGGAGCGCTGCGTACGGTATGTGCACTACACCCTCTTTTTAGGACCACGAGTAGTAAATAGGACCAACTTGGAGGTGGTGACCTCACTTGGGTTAGGAAACCCTGAATTCCCACTTGAGCCGTGTGGAACACTTGCCTTAGAACCACTAGGTTGGCCAACCACGAAATTGCATGCAACGAATCTTGTGCTAACAAGTGGATTGGCTGGAGTTGCTTTAAGGTAAGTTATCCCCCTCTATAACATTGTATGTGACTTATTGGTTGGCCTTAGCACCGATAGAGTGCGATTAGGTCCACGGTCGACTTCAACTAACAGTGACAGGGTGGCTGGAGATGCATCAAGGTATGTCTTCTTCACAGTGATAACATTGTATACACACATTGTTGCATGCCGTCCCGTGATTGTGTCGTTTTCCTCCTAGTGGGTAATGCCTAGTTCAAGGAGGTAAAAGGTGGAAGAGGGATACCAGGATACCAGGGAACCCCACCTTTTATCAAATTGAGGCCTAGGTCAGCCCCACAGTAAGGATTTGTACCGTGTGGCGCCAGTTGAGGGACAGCTTTCCAACGGGGTGATGCTCGTGGAGACATCCCTCAATTCGGTTAGCTTTTTGTCGTTACCCTTGAAGGGTAGTCCTTAATAGGATTCTTCGGCGGCTTCATCGAGCTAAAACTCCACCACTAAGAAATTTTTGGGTCTTGGTCTTGAGTCAGTCCATCCTCGTGATAGAATCGGGAGTAGGAGTGTTGGAAACACCCACTCACCGATCGAATTAGGCCGTGCTTCGTGTAGACCCACCCACGACCTCGGAACTTGGACGGGAAACCTTTTGGAGGACATGAATACCATCAACAAACCATTAGACCGTACTCTTGGATCCTAGAGTAGATGTCCCGAGCCACAAGGTCTCAACGACCTTCCCTCACACCACAGTGGGAACCGGCGAGTGAAAGGAGGAGTAGGTCTAGGAAACTCACGGAGGACACGGCAGAGGGGTTCTTGGAGGTACAACTAGAGGCCTTACCAACTCCCTTCCTCCCCTTCCCTCCATCTTTTCCTTCAACTTCATTCAATCCGGTGAACACCACCACCACCACTAGCCCACAAGGTACCCCCTCAGCCCCTACCATGGCCTCTGGGGGACCACCCCCGGTGCGGCCTCCCATTAATCCCTTGGTTCAGCCAAGAGGTTTACCCATCTTAGTACCCGAGGGCTTGCAAGCGGCGCCTATGCCACCCAATTTGCCCACCTTTAGGGGGACCAAGGATGAAGACCCCTCCGCACACGTAGAACGTTTCCTGGAGCTCCTCACGACGTGCCTCATCACCAACACCGGTTATTTCCTAGTGTGGTTCTCGTGTACCTTGAAGGACGCCGCCTACGAGTGGTATAGGAATCACCCCCCCGGAACCTTTGAGGATTGGGATAGTCTCATGAGGGCCTTCTTGGAACATTTTAGACCCGAGGTAGGTCAGAGTAATGCCCTCACAGCCCTAGCCGCGCTACGTCAAGGTCCAGGGGAGGATATCACGACCTACATCAGGAGATTCGAGTTGGTGGTTACAAGATTCGTGGGCAATCTCCTCACCAATGACACCTTAACCCAATTCTTTATCCAAGGGTTCAACAGTGAGGGAACCATTAGGGAGATTCTGAAGGTCCGCCCCACATCGTTAGACGCAGCCAAGGCACAAGCTAGGCTAATAGAGCAAGTCGATCGAGACCAAGAGCGTATGTGGAGGAAGGAAGAGCACCACATCCCTAGTTTTATACCTATCCATGCCAAGGGCAAGGGGCCGGCCCTGGAACCTAACCCAGGAAACCCGGGTGCACAAGTTCCCATCTGGAACTACTATGCTCCACCCTTGAACGTTAGACCACCCGTAGCTCTCCCCGAGCTCACCTATCACGAAGAGCGAGGCACCTGGAAGGAGGAGATGAAGAACGAAATCCTCCAAGGCCAACAAGGCTTTCAGGACCAATTAGCTCAACAAATCAAGGCCATGCAAGACCAAATGGCCTTGTTGATTAAAAATCAAGTCCCAAACCCCACACCTCCACCCATAGAGTCTGGTAGACATGCCTCGGGCCTATGGTGCACTCAATGTGGCCAACCAGGGCACACTAGCCCCTTCTGCACTACCCCTGCGGCGGCACCGCAGTACCAGGCCACTCAAACCCCGTATGTGCCGCCCCATAGGAATCAACCACCGGTGGCAACTAACTATGGCCCTCAAGGCTATACACCACCAAACCAAGGTTATGGGGGACCTCCACGACCACGGTATGAAATCCACCACACTTGTGGCAAGAGACACGCACCTGGGCAGTGTTGGGTTGAAAGTGGAGTAGTATGTGGTAACTGTGGGGGTAATCACCCCACCCAAGTATGTCGAAGGCCGGACAAGGTAATTCCCATGCCTTCCCCACCGGGGAACTATCCTCAACAAGCCCAAGACCACTTTAGAGGTGCACGTCACCCCACCACCGATAACACCCTTAGGCCACCTAGCCTCTACTATGACTACAACAATAACCGCCAAAGTCAAACTTCCCCAATGGGGGTTAATACCAAGGACGGTTACATCCCTATAAACCAAGGGCAAAACCATGGTGGCCAACAAAACCACGGTGGCCAACAAAACCACGGTGGCCAACAAAACCACGGTGGCCAACAAAACCACGGGGGCCAACAAAACCACGGGGGCCAACAAAACCAAGGTCCACAGGATGTGCGCTATGCCACCATGTCAAGTGACATCGTATCCACACAAGGTCCTTCCCTCACAGAGCTCAATGTAGTGTTTCACGAGGTTAGCACAACCAAGGAAACAAAATCTTGTGAGTTGCCGGCGTTGGCGGTCCAAACTCGGTCTAACCGGCGGGAACCAAGATACTCAAGTCCTCCTCCACCCATACCAGAGGATGGTGAGACCTCGGAGGAAGATTCACCTCATTTTTCTGACCTAAATGAAACAACCAAGGAGGCGGTGAAAGGCACTCGACGGGCCAACTTGAGGCCCTCACACGGAACACCTAAATTCCGAACTCCATTATCCACCTCCCAAGAGGCATGGGAGGGTCCACCAATCCCTAGTTCGGAAGCTAACGCATTCCCACATAGCGAGGAGAACGTGGGAGAAGGGCCGTACGATTTATGGGCGGATTTGAGTCGCCTCAAGGCGGACATCACCATTGCCCAATTATTGGAGGTGTCACCATCCATGAGGAAAGTCCTTAGGTCGGGCACCCCAGTGAAGCGGAGGCCTAAGGCAAGGGTTAGATTGGCAGCCCGCGTTAAATCCGCACACCCCAATATCGAGGTTAAAGCGGTTCAAATCGAAGTCTCAATCGTGGACAAGGTGGTACCCAATGTACTAGTGGACGGTGGAAGTGGTTTGAACATTATGCCCCTCTCAACCATGGAGAAGCTAGGCCTTGACATCACGGAACCTTCACCGTACATCATCAACATGGCTAATCAAAGCTCGGAGGCCCCGTTAGGCCAAATTAGTGGTTGTAAAGTTACCACGGGGGGGGTAGAGTATTCCCTCACCTTCCAAGTCATTCGAATGCACACCAATAAGGAGGCATATCCTTTGTTACTAGGTAGGCCTTGGTTGCGAATTGCCAATGCCACAGTAGAATGGGGAGGCCCAAAACCAAACATCACCTATGGTCCACCGGAGAACCCTACCACGGTCCATATCCAACCAAGTAGGCTAGGATTATGCCACGGTTGCATGGGCTCTTCCGAAGATGAATCACAAGAGGTTCTAACAAAAGAGCCTCCCAAAAAAGTGAGGTTTGCGCCCCACAAGGCGGTGGATAGAGCCCAACCCTCGAAAGCCAAAGTAATGCCGTTCAAAAGTATGGGACCGGGCCTTTATGAGTGGGTCCCTAGCGGTGAATTTGTAGAGTGGTTGAGAGAACACCCCACCTCGAGCGCGGACGAAGCTGTGTCCGTGCATTTCATGGAGAGTGAGTTGATTGAGGTAGAGACCGGGTTGGAACCTAGCCTTGTCCCCCTCCTAGATGACTTAGAACCCGCAGCAGTATTCGGTATGGATGTCAATGGCACACAAAGGATGGAGTTGGAGGTTTTGATCGATGAGGGCCCTCTCAACCCATCTCTCCACTTTAGGAGGACATCCACCGGTATTCTAGGTAGTGGTTCGGGGGCAACATACCCCCAAGTTCCGAATGATTGGTACAAGGGTCCTATTCAACAACCACACGTGCATCATGATGATTGGAAGTTGCTGGTGGTCTCTCATGAGGACGAAGAAGTCCGCAATATAAAGGTAGATGTTGGATTGACCAAGGTGGAGATGGTGAACTACAAGTCACTAGTTGTCGAGTTCCGGGACATTTTTGCGTGGTCATACAGAGACCTCAAGGGCATTCCCCGGGCGGTGACACAACATCACAATTCTCTTCTCCCGGGCACTACTCCCATTAGACAAACCACCCGGTTCAAGATCAACCATCGTAAGACCACCCCTTACCACCCCCAAACCAATGGCCATACCAAACGGGTCAACCAAACCCTCGTGAAAATTTTGAGGAAGACGGTCACCGATTCCAAGAGGGATTGGAACACGAAACTCCCCGCCGCATTATGGGCCTACCAAACCACCTTCAAAGTAACCACCCATGCTACTCTCTTCTCGTTGGTATATGGCATTGAAGCCATTTTGCCAATAGAATTTGAGATCCCTTCAGACCCTTCTCTGCGAGTGGCCGTGACCGAACGATGGTCCATGGCCACGTCCTTAGCGGATCGGTTAGAACGATTGGAGGAGCTTGATGAGATGCGTCGGTGGAGCGCTCAACACATGGAAGCCATTCAACGCAGGAGGAAGATTGCCTTCGACAAACAGAACAAGGGCCGGTCATTGAGACCGGGAATGCTAGTCCTCCTTCAAGACGCGAGGAGATTGGATTTTCCAGAGAAGTTCGATGCTTTGTGGTTGGGACCCTATCTCGTGAAGGAGGTCTTCCCCAACAACTCCGTTCAACTTCAAACCCTAAACGGCGAGGATTTCCCCACGCGAACGTCGGGCAATCGATGCAAAGAATACAAGGAGTGATTTGCTCACAACCTCCACTATTGGACTTCCAAAATTTGGTTACAACCATGGGTCATTCGAACACAAAAAGTTAGAATTTGACCGTGTGCCCATGAGCAAGAGGGGGTCCTCTGCCTCTTCGAGTTGTCCCAGATGGCCGCCATGTGTGAGCCGCAAAACCGGCCCACGAGGTTGAATGGACCGCGCATCGCGTCCATAAGGGTTAACTAGTAGTGAAAATGGGTTATCCCATTGGTTAGTTCTTGGTTTTCGATTGGATTGACCAATTAAGCCTTCCGTGCACTAAATCATCAGTGGGAGCCACATTGTGGTAACCGGAAGTTTTAGGAAGATAACCAAAAAATAAAGAAAAAATTAAAAGAATAGAAGAAAACAAAAAGAAAAAAAATAAGAAAAGATGGAGAAAACCAAAACAATAGGAAGGAGGGAAAAATGGTGAGAAGGAGAAAAGAAGGAAGAAGGAAAAAATCAAAGAGCCTCAAAGAAAAGGGAAGAGGAAAAAATAGTTTAAGGGACCCAAAGGCTTGGGGAAAAAACCCTCACCATCATTTGGCAAATTAGCCATAACCCAAAACAAGGGGAATTCAATCTAGGCTAATTAGGTAGTATTTGCATCGTTGAAATTAGCTAGTAGCTCACTTATTGAGATCATGCACACACATGTGGCATGGAGTCAAAGTTTAGATTTAGATATTCCTTGGTTAGTGGGACACCCACTTGTGTTAAATGCAAGGGTGGCTAGTGAATTATTGCTTTTTAGTTACTAGTTGTTTAGTGTGACCATTAATGTGCCCACCCAAAATTGGCGGCTGTGAACGACGAAGGGAACGACCTTGGGAACAAGAAGGGAGCAAGGGCTTTGGGGTTACCCCCCTTGGAGGCGCTCATTCGAAGTGTGTGAGATAGGAGTTAGAGAGGCGTGTGTGTAGAGAGAGAGAGAGAGGTAGGGTCCAGATTTCCCCCTCTTGTGGGCTGGAATTTAACTCAATCGTTACGAAAATTAGCGAGTAGATAGATCAGAGCGTGGGCTTCCCAACAAGCTCAAGAGCGCGCGGTTTGGAGCTGTGACGACAAAGATACGAGCTGCGGAGTGAGGACGACCAGCTGGAGGATCAGCGGCGGATCTCACTTGTCCTCAGATTTCCCCTTGTCAGTCGCACAGTTCTTGTCCGATGAAGCTTAGATTTTAGGCGTAGATAGATCAGCGCGTTGGCTTTCCAACAAGCTCAAGAGCACGCGGTTTGGAGCTGTGACGACGAAGATACGAGCTATGGAGTGAAGGCGACCAGCTGGAGGATCAGCGGCGCACCACACACGGCCTCGGGTTTTCCCTCGTCAGTCACGGAGTTCCGGTCCAATCGAGTTGGTCTTTTAGGTATAGATAGATCGAAGCGTTGGCTTTTCAACAAGCCCAAGAGCGTGCGGTTTGGAGCTGCAAAGACGAAGATACGAGCCGCGGAGCAAGGGCAACCAGCGGATCTCAAACGGCCTCGGTTTTTTCCTTGTCAGTCACGGAGTTTTGCTCCAATCGAGTTGAGCTTTAAGGTGTAGATAGATTAGAGCGTTGGCTTTCCAACAAGATCAAGAACGTGCGATTTGGGACTGCGACGACGAAGATACAAGCCGTGGAGCGAGGGCGACCAGCTGGAAGATCGGCGGCGGATCCCATAGGTCCTCGGTCTTTCCCTCGTCAGTCACGGAGTATTGCTCCAATCAAGTTGATTTTTCGGGTGGAGAGAGATCAGAGCGTTGGCTTTCCAACAAGCCCAAGAGCGTGCGGTTTGGAGCT
Organism: Bryoerythrophyllum caledonicum; assembly: GCA_963971425.1. Classification (NCBI taxonomy): domain Eukaryota; kingdom Viridiplantae; phylum Streptophyta; class Bryopsida; order Pottiales; family Pottiaceae; genus Bryoerythrophyllum; species Bryoerythrophyllum caledonicum. The sequence goes on along the minus strand of OZ020515.1, from coordinate 36,467,262 downwards.
GCGAAGACGAAGATACGAGCCGCGGAGCAAGGACGACCAGCTGGAGCAACCGGCGGCGGATCCCACGCGGCCTCAGTTTTTCCCTCGTCAGTCACGGAGTTCTAGTTGTATTAAGCTAAGATTTTAGGAATAGATAGATTAGGAAGTTGGCTTTCCAACAAGATCAAGAACGTGCGGATCGGAGTTGTGACGACGAAGATATCGGCTGCAGAGTGAAGAGCACCAAGAAGAGGAAGACGACCACAATCACAAGAACGAACACAAACACGGCAGAGGGTGAATTGAGCGGGATCAGGGAGCCTTCTTCCTTTCCCAATTGATTCATTATTCTCTTGATTGCATGTGGAGAAGGAACCCTAAATTGTCTAGTTAAAAACACTACGCGGAAGCGCTGCCAAATTTTCACTAGGATTAGGGTTTTGTTATAAATTCAACCAATTGGTGGTTTAATTGTCATTAGTAAGGTTGGAATGGGATTACTTGTGTGAATGCATGTGAATGTGTAGTGCATGATATTAAATGAATGCATATGTTAAGTGAACACTGCTGGTCGTTGGCTGTGGGTCTAGGATTGAATCAAATGGTTAATTGAAGGCTGCCATCGTGTTAAGCAAGAAAAACTAATAAGAATACAAAAAAAAAACATAGAAAACGGAGCCATAAGGCAAAAGATAAAGAGGTTCAAAGTCCGGCAATAAGTCAAAGATATAATTCATCCCTAATGCACTCATGATAGATAAAACATTGCGTTAAACACATCATGAACCGCTGCGATCTAAATGGGAGGTATGCATGTATGTCTTGATTGTTGATTGAACAAGGGGCTGAATCCCTCAAAATAGGATCTTGTGTTCAAGATAAGCTTCCCACTAGGGGGGGTTTATTTGGCTCACAGAGAGCCGGTACTATTGAGGAGTGCAAACTCATTGGGGCAGAGTATGTGCAGAGGGTGGTGGATGCATTGAATAACAGGTTTCCAGACTTAGGCATCTTCAATGCATGCAAGCTCTTCAGCCCCAATATCTATCCTGCAAATGATGATGAGAGGACTCGTATTACTGAAGAGTGGTTGGAGAGGTTGTTTGTGAAGTTCCAGAGTTCTGAAGAAGAACAAGATCGGTGTCGAGGTGAGTGCTTGGAGATGGTAGAGACCATGAGAGAGATGATCCCAAATAAGTCTTTATTTGAAGCATGGGAGTTTGCAGGTACAACTCCAGAGTGGTCCATCAATTAATTTTGTTTGAGTAACTTGTGGAGGAGAGTTATGGTGATTCTTGTGAGCACTACAATATGTGAGAGGGGTTTTTCCAAACAAAACCTGATCAAGAGTAATCTCCGTACTAGGTTGAAGTTGGAGGCTTTAGATGCTTTGATGCGCATTTCATGTGCAAATATTCCAGTTGAAAACATCAGTTGGAATGCAGTGATGCTTGTCTGGAGAAATATGAAGGATAGTAGAATTCATCCACTTGTTTGAATGGTAAGTTCTTTTTTTTTTGTAAAAATTGAATATGTTTATATTAACTAAATTTTTATACAATTGCTTAGTTTACCTTCAATTTAAATCTTTGACATTGTGTTCTAAATATTGTGGTTGATGAATCAATGTGTGCAGGTGAATCCAGCCTTTTGAAGATTGGTATTTTGATTTGGTATTAGTGGTTTGACTCCATTATGTTTACATTCACATGTCATATATGACATAATGTAATTGATATTTGCATCATTCATTTTTTGGGGAAAAAATTGTCAAAAAAAATTATTTTTAGAACCCGTCCAAAGTGAATTTGACACGTCCAAAAACCGGTTCATTTTCAGAGAACCCGTCCACTGGAAATGTTTTTTTTTTCAGAACATGTCTCGGGACATGTTAGGGACCTTGTGAAAAATCACCAGTGCCCCCCTCACTTCATCTCAAACTTGGGCACCTTCCCGCTGGCGTGGAAAATTCTCCGTCAGGGGTGGAGATGCTCTAACAACTGTATTTGTACCGTTACAGTAAAAGCAAACTGAAGTGAAAAGTACAGAAAAAATTCACAATTTAGCTCTATTAGAGCTAAAGTGTACACCATCAGTAAATGTAGGGAACTATAAAGCAAATACGCACACTTTAGCTCCATTAGAGCTAAAGTGTGCACCGGCATTTATTTTTTAATTATACAATTGCAAGATGTGGTCTTAACATACTTATTGTCTGTTCGATTGTCATAGAAAATAATATCAAACTCATAAAAAAACAAAACTTGAATTCAAAGTAATAGAATCTTAAAATCGTAGCTTTAAAACTCTCTTAAGTGTGCTTCACCTAATAATTGGTGTAGGAGGAACTTATATATATCGATGGTAATGAATTTACTCCTTGTGTAATGCAAAAATTGAAATCGAGTGAAGTGAAAGCCAGCTGATCCACTAAAACCATGAAAAAAAACTAAACACTAAATACTATAAGCGTTCACTTTCGTCCAATTTAAGTTTGTGTATTATTAAGAAAATGTCAATTTAGAAGTTTTAATTGAGATCATACGAATGAAAGTGGAAATAATCATTTTCCTTTTGCTACGTGTTCGTTGCCCCAAAATATGCAAAATTGTAGTGTTAATGGCTCCGGAAAATTGTGTTGGAAATTTACGAGTACACAAATACTACAGGCGCGTAATATCTTGAACTTATTCTGGTAAAATTAAATTGGCTTCTTAAAAGTCCGGGTATCAGTAATGAAGGTTTAGGATTTGTGGAGCATCCGGCATAATACCTGGGAGTTACACCCCAATATCGCGAAGGGTATCCCGAGGGTATCTCGGGACCACCAAACGGCCACAGGGTCTCGACCCTCACGGCTTTAGGTGGCCCAGAAACTTCCCCACGAAGTCGTGGCGCGAGCCATTTTTCTAGTCTTTTCGTTGCAGTCCAGGTTTTCCGTGTACTTCCAGGCGTTGATGTTATGTGAGTTTTGTGAGTTGATGCGTTAGTTTGTGTTAGTTTCATTATCTACAGGGATTGTTATGTTTTTACACTGTAGCGCTGTGTATAGGTTCCGCGTGCAATTTCTGGAGTCTAAGGTTTCCTGCGCATAGGGTTTGTAGGACGTGCGATTTATTGTTGTTGTGTGACTTCGTGTACACTGTAGCGCCAGAGTTTAGGGATGTTTGCGTGAGATTGTGTGAGATTTGTGAGAGTTTGTGTGAGTTTGTGAGAGTTTGTGTGAGTTTGTGAGAGTTTGTGTGAGTTTGTGTGAGTTTCTGCAAGGGTGTGTGAGTTTCTGTGAGCGTGTGTGAGTTTGTGTGAATTTGTGTGAGTGTGTGAGTTTGTGTGAGTGTGTGCATTTCTGTGAGTGTGTGTGAGTTTCTGTGAGTGTGTGTGAGTTTCTGTGAGCGTGTGTGAGTTTCTGTGAGTGTGTGTGAGTTGCTGTGAGTTTCTGTGAGCACGTAGAGTCTGAAACGGCCGTGCGTGGAGGATTGACGTGAACAAGTAACAAGACTTCCAGCTTTTCCAGTCGGATTTCTCAGTTTTAAAGGTAAGTGCACTCATTCAGTCTTGCATTTCTTTTGATATTTGTGTAGTTTTGCTTTTGATATGATGTGTTGAAATATAATATATGTGTAGCATTGCTTTTGATGTATGTGTCACCACGTAGATGAGAGTGTGTATTGGTTTCAATGTGCTGGTTTGAATGTGATGATTTGAATGTGGTGATTTGAATGTGGTGGTTTTGTGGTGGTTTGTGGATATTTGTTGTGCTAGTTTAAATGTGCTGGTTTGTGCTGGTGTAAATGTGCTACTTTCTGCTAGTTTGAATGTGTTGGTTTCAATGTCATTGTTTCAATGTGCTGAATTCAATGTGTTTATTTCAAAGTGCTGAATTTCAATGTGCCCATTTGAAAGTGTTGATTTCAATGTGAAAGATTTCAATGTTTTGGTTTCCATGTGCTACTTTGATTGATTTTGTGTGTGGGTTTGTAATTGTTGTTGCAGGAAGTCTAGTTCCAGCAAAATTTGTCTGGGATTAAGGTTCATAAGCAATGGCTGAAAGGTAAAATCCATACTCTCACCCAGGAGCCCTAAACCCTACGCCTTCAGTATCATATAACGAATAACGAATCTGTACAATCTGCGATGAATACGCTATTCATTGAACACAGTTTAGCTCGAGTCGAGCTAATGTGGGAAATCCATATTGCACTATTGTCCACACTTTAGCTCGACTCGAGCTAAAGTATGCCTCCACTGTGCACTAATATCCACACTTTAGCTTGAGTCGAGCTAAAGTGGACCTTTTCTGTGCACATCTGGCCACACTTTAACTCGACTCGAGGTAAAGTGTGATCAATGAAGCAAACACGAAAGTGCACTTTGGCGCAACTAGAGCGTAAGTGTGCCAAATGTGCACAGAAAAGTCCCACTTTAGCTCGACTCCAGCTAAAATTTACGACTGAGTACGTCTTCGGTTGACATAAAAGCGACTCCTGGAAATGTAATCTTAATATAAACTCTCAAACACTGGGTTTGAAATATGTCATAACCTCTCTGTAAAGCCAACACACTTTACCTCGAATCGAGCTAAAGTGTAAGAGAATAAACATAAAGAACAACTCAAACACAACAACATTCAGACTTTAAACAGTCCAAAAGTATAGTAAACCAATAATACCGACGACCCAACTCATGTCAACTTCTCGTTATATTTTCACATGTGTGCAAGAGCTTCAATCTCGCTTCAACCACTTGAGAACCTCAAAGAGTGAGGTTCGTGAGTGATTAGAGCGGAACTGAAGCTCTTTCGCAGTTCTGAGAGTTGAACGAGAAGTAGCCATGATTTGAATAACAATGTATAGGAAAGTTGTTTGAATGAATTCTGTAAGTGTCAGAACTGTTCAGCTATGCATTCCATGCATGAGCACTTTACCTCGAGTCGAGCTAAAGATGCAGCTAAAACTTGAATACATCATTGATACATTGGTGTAATTGCAGTCTCCTAACTCAACTGACGTCTACTTTCCGTTCACCTCTCATAAATCGTGCAAGAGCTTCAGTCCCGCTTCAACCACTTGAGAACCTCTAAGAGTGAGGTTCGTGAGTGATTTAAGGGGGAAGTGAAGCTCTCCCACATTTCTGAGAGTTGAACGAGAAGTAGGTATGAGTTGATTGTAAGCGTCTAAGAGAACGTTCTAAATGACTAAATTTTGTTTTAGAGTATTACTCACATACTTGAATATCAGTACACTTTAGCTCGAGTCGAGCTAATGTGTGACCTCGCCATCCTAATCGGATGATCAATAGAGCAATCTAATATCTTTGCTCTGTTTCGTGTTTGTGCAGATCTGAGAGGGACAGGATGGTGTCGCAGCTGCAGCACTTCTTCCAGCCAAAGCCTGTCGACGTTGACGATGACGATGGAGACAACAACAACCACTTGAATTGCTGGGAGCTGAAGGACCCATCGATGACACTGAAGTGGACGCTTCTGTGGGCGACCTACACGGATCATTTAGTGTTTGGTCAGACCTTCGCTGGTGCTATCGTCGATCCCCAGCACATCGACTTCAAGACCAAAGTTACTGATGTAGTCCACGAAGATAACGATCACGTTAAGTTGTCGTGTGAGACGACCACTGAGTCCTTAGATCCGTATTTCTTTACTATTATAGTAAACAATAGTTCATCTCCCTTCTGTATCTTGGATTTGGTCGATTCTCTTAGGTCTTCCAAATTTGAAGAAATAGTGACTCAGGTCGAGCATGAGATCTCCCTTAAGAAATGGGAGACTAGTAGCGGACAGCCGCTGAAAGTAAAGGCTTTAGCTAATAAACTGCGCGTCATTCTCTCTAGAATGAGTACCTTTGCCGCTCTAGATAAGGCGAAGAATATCGCGGCAAGACGCCCGATAGAACTTTCTACGGTTTCGGGGGCCGTGACCGGTAGCCAGGACATGAGTCAAGCGTCGGTACCGGTTAGAACTCCAGGTGCCAGAACAAGTCGAAGCACTCTGCGCAACACGCTGTCTGCTTCCCCCGTCAAGAAGCGGTCAGCTGCCAAGAAGCCGGAGACCTCTTCAAGAAAGAAGTCGAAGCTCCTATCGGAGGAGGAGCTAGCCAATTCGATGGTCGATGGCCTCTGCACTCTCGGAGCTCCCCAAGGCGCTCGGATACGGAGAGACAATCGACTACAACAACGTCCAACAGATTTACCAGAAATTCTGGACGGAGTGTCAAAGCTGCTTTTTCAAAGGCGACAGAGAGATGAAGATCGAGCTTGACGTGATGAGGTTGCATAATGCACCGCCGGAGTGGATGATCCGTGCGTTCGAGCCTCGGGGCATGGAGGAGTTGAAGCATTACTACCTCCAAATGCCAGACAAGACGCAGAAGCAGACTCTCTGCGTCATGCCGAAGCTCGACACTATGCCGACGACTGTGGAGGAGCTCAGCGACTGCGACTTCTACATCATCAACGGCCAGCACAGCGTTGCAGCCTCAAAGGAGATGATTAACGGCAACGTTCCGGAGGTGATGAGAAGGCACTTTCGAACATGGCAATGTTACATTGTCTGGACGCAAGATCCGGAGAAGCTGAGGAAGATTTCCGCGTATTATAATCGCGTGAATCATTTGGTCCAGTTCAAGCCGACGTGGGCAACAAATATCCTTGACTCCCGTGCTTTGTGGATCCAAGCTAGGAGACCAATGCCGAAGCACTCCGCCACAGGCGTTCGCGGGTCTCACAAGTCAGGTCGGAGGACGGTAGCGGAGATTGCAAATGACAAGAAGTTTGAGGTAACATATCATAACTTATGTCATGCACTTTAGCTCGACTCGAGCTAAAGTGCAAATGCGCTCTGTATCTGTACAGTCATATGTATAGTTAAGAAATCGTCATTGTCTGCTCAAGGGTTGCAAGTTAGCTCGACTCGAGGTAACTTGCAGTATTTGGACCCTACTCGATATGAATATTTTTCTACTTTAGTTGTAAACTCAATCGACCCTATTTATGTTCAGCGCAGCCATTTCTTAACGCGGTTCGTGAGCGCTTCGCAATGATCGACGTTGCGAAGAGCCAGGCGGCGCTCAAGAAAGCCGGGAAGGCGAAGGAGCTTTCAATTACGAACGAGGTGAAGATCATCACCGCAACAGATGAAACCTTCGAGCTCTGGTCCGATGTCATCTCTTCTGCGGCGCATGGCGTCCTCATCAACGTCGATTCAACTTCGACGCCCTTGGCAAAGTTCAAGGACGCGAAGTCTTGGGTTCCTGAGAAGGATGGGGTTTTGATGCGCGAATTCTTCAAGTTTCTCGGCAACATGACCGAAGCCGATTACGCGAAAATGTGCAAGCACATTCTCAATCTATCAGGGCCATCTCGGAAACTGCCCTACCCGAAGGTGGTCATCAAGCTGCCAAATTCTGCGCTGGAGGATTGTTATACAGCCCGGGACTGGGTGGATCGGAGGAAGAAGAAGGAGGTCGCTTGGATGGAGCTTCAACTGATCAGGCCGGAGCTGGCCTTCTTCAACAGCACTGGAGCGTACAAACGTTCAAACTGGCGGACGTTCAAGAAGAACTACAACGTCAGCAAGGCCTCCAAGCGTGCCCTCTTGGATTGGGGTCCACCGGATTCGTACTACGCCAACTCGAGGCAGACGCAGTTTCGCAACTGCAAATGTGAAGATCTCTCTCCGTACGCGAAGGAGTTCTTCAGAGTCTTCATCGATGTGCGGTCGCGGTTCGTTTCACCAGTGGGAGCGCTGCACTTCCGTTCTTACAAGGCGGCAACAAATTCGCTCGGGATGTGGCCTTCGGACTCGTGGCGCAACCTGGGCTGCAATGTGAAGCTCGGCATCATCGACTTCCGGAACATCCCTGGGTTCTCTGGGACGTCATCGTCGTCGTTGGAGAGGCCCTTCTTCGACGAGTTCATGACGATGTTCGCATCGAAAGGGCAACCTCCCCTCACCGATCTTCCAGCCTGGCTCTTCATTTGCGGCAACGAGCAGTCACACCTTCAAGTGACAGCGTTTGCTGAGGGCCCGTCCTTGTGCCATGCATACGATGTGCTGCAGTCGAAGTATCTTCCTTCCGAGAACGAGCGCCTCGGAGGATTCGCGTCGAAGACCAACAACGCTCTAGACCCGGTTCGGCTCCTCTTTCTCTTCAAGAAGGAGCTTATGGTGATCCCGGCCGTAAAGAAGATCTACGCAGCTCCAGAGCATGTGTTGTACACGAAGCTGCGCAAGTACAACGAGTTGGCGTACTCCATGAATTTGAACGAGCTGAGGATGGAGTTCTTCATCAAGGTCCTGGAGCTGTTCTGCAAGAGGGGGGATTTTGTTGTCCAGCTGTTTGGCGGGACAAAATTACTGACAATGAGTGTGGTAAGCATCCTGCAGTTTAGCTCGACTCAAGCTAAACTGTTTATTCCCTTTCTGACCTCTTAGTTTCAAAGAGGTCTTGCCTATGCTCACTTGGTGTCACTTTAGCTTGACTTGAGCTAAAGTGTCGGCTTTTACTTGTACGATTTTATGGATGTCATTAACTTCGTTCGTATCTTTTGAAGTTATAATAGCTGAGTTTTCGTACGAGCAATTGTTTGTAGTGAGTTTAGCTCGCTCGACCTAAATTGAATCTTGTTCAATCCATTAGTGTGCAGATTCTGGACCTGGAGGCATTCTGCATTTCTCACGACACCGATGAGCAGGATCTCAACGACGCCTTTGAGGTCGCTTTGACGTTGGATTGGGCCGATTTCGATATTTCTGCGTATCACGTCAACTCGGAGATCTTCCCTGAGCTTGGAGATGCCGTTGGAAAGGGGAAGGGGAAAGCCATTATTGACCTCGGCGATGAGGAGGAAGATGCGGAGCCGAGCGCTGTGGTTGCGTGCCCGATCTCGAGCACCGTCACTCCGGATAATGAGTCCCAGGACGTCTTCATTAACGCTACTCCGCCTGAGTTTCAGAGTGCCTCTCAATCTGAAGCAGGAGACACAATCGCATCCTCGCGACAACGACTCGATTTCCCGGAGTTGGACTCGTTGGAGATTTCGGACAGGCCTCATTCAGCTCCTACCTTGGGCGCTTCAACCGCTCGCCCGGCGGCCAAGAAGAAGAAGGTTGCTAGCACGAGCACGCGCTCTCCATTGGCTATCGCGAGCAGCGCTCAGGATGACAACAAGTTGATCTCCCTTGAGAAGAAGCTCGAAGAGGAGGCCACCCGGATGAGGTTGATGGAGCAGCGGCTTGCGGAGCGCGACGAGGAGCTCAGGGATCTGCAGCGGAGGCATGACGATGAAATGAAGAGAGACCAAGATCAGAGGCATGCCGAGATGATGCTCATGATGTAGAGATTCATGTCGGCTAATTTGCCTACTGCCGCCACAGCACCGCCCGTAGTTATTGCTGCAATCCCCCAGCCTCCCGCATCACCGGACGGCGGGTCTGCGAGTCCGTCTCTCGATTTGCAGCTACCATATCCGTCGGGCACCTCCCCCGTCTCCAGTGGGGCTAGATTGCTTCCTGTTCACCCTTCCGCATCGGTCCGCCCCTCTTCCCCTCCGAAGTCGCCCGATCGGGACGAATCTATCGCAGATGTCCCCAGCTCATCGTCAGGTTAGTGTAACGTAGTTGCGAGTGTATAGAGGCAGAACATTTTGTACATGTCCAATTTTGTACTCCAGTATTTATTTTGTTAATATTACAGTGCACGGCGAGCACTTCAGCTCGACTCGAGCTAAACTGCTTGACATCTAACCACTGTGACTTGTATCCGTGTCTTCTGTACCCATCCGCTGATAGGGTGAAGTTGTTGAATTTTTCCAGATCTAAGTTTCGGTGATGACGCGATTGCTCAACCAGTCATAGAAGAGGTCGTCCAAGTTTCAGCCGTGCTCGTAGACGAGATCAATCATGATTCTGAGCCACCTCTTCTTGTCCCAGAACCGTGCCCCCAAATGGATGTCGGGCACTCCGGGCCCCTTGACAGCATGCAGGGTTCGTTGGGATCGATGGGTGCCCGAGACGAAATGTTGCAGGACGATGAAGTTCTCGAGGTATTCTTCTAACTCTTTTCGAACTCCACTCATTCCCCCATCACTCCTCCCCCATTTATCTCTTTCGTTCTACGTATTGTTGATTCGTCATTGTTAATGAATCTGTAGTAATATTGGTCGTTCTCCTGGCGTTTCCGAACCAGGTCGGCGAGGCATCAATAAATGATGCCAATAATTTAGAAGAAATACCTCGAGTCCATTCAGATATCGAGGGCAGGTGGTTGAACATTGTGCTGGACCTCAATGGGATTCTATGCACGTGTGAGCCGTCGTGGCAGGCCAGAGGATCCAGGGGCTCTATCCCGTCCATTCACTCGGCTTCGCTGCCGGCCAAAGTAGGCCCTAAACTAAATCGAGTGCGCCCTGGTTGTGCTGAATTCCTTACGAAGTTGTCTAAGATTGCCACCATCACGATCTGGAGTTCGATGATGGAATCTACAACGCGTCAGATATGTAATTATCTTTTTCAGCATAGTTCTTCGTACCCTCTCAGGATCTTTGGTCAGGAGAGTTGCGATAGGGTTCCCGAGCGTAGAGTCGGTAGCAGAACATTCTACATGAAGGAATCTGGCACTCAGAAGGACATCTTCTTGAAGACCTTATCGAGCCATCTCTTCAATAGGTTGGGTCGTGAGTATACTCCGGCAAATACGCTTGTCATTGACGACAGCCCGATTAAGCACATGCTCAATTTGCCGGAGAACGTCCTTCTTCTTCCATCATGGTCGCACAAACATGTTGGCACGAGAGACGACTTTGTATTGTTGGAGGAATTGCTGCCATATCTCTCTGACCTTCATCGGTTTCCGGGTGGTCTAGCGCAGTACCGGGCCAAACATCCCTCTCGCCGGGAGATGTTTTATAATGATCAGAAGACGTGTGGTCAGTCTGCGAGTATCTGGAACGCAATCCAAGCGTTTCAAAATCTCCGCTCTTAATGCCGTTGGGAACGCTTAGATGCCCTCTACACTTTAGGTCGCATAGAGCTAAACTGTATCGATTGACTGCAGCTCGATGTTGTAAATTTTGTTGGGCCATTTTTTGTGTATATTTTTTTTATAAATGAAACTGAGATGTTTCACCGCTTTGTTTGTTGTGGGAATTGGATATCTACTGCTGATGGAATGTCGTGCTATTTTGAATGATTGGAATTTTCATCTATTGTTCTAAGGTATGTGAGTGTCGCTGTGGTTGAAATTTCTACAGGACTGTGACTGTCGGGCGTCCGTGGATTCCTTGCTAGGGCCAGAGGAGTTCGTCTTTTCTCTTCGGAGTAAAGGGCTTTTGTTGCACTCTGCTGCAACCGCGCAATCAACCATGGATTATTCGACCATGGCAGTGGACGACGGAGTTGTTGAAAGCCCTATTGCGCGGGAGCCAATTCATGATAGGAACAACTCGCCTTCGCCGCAGTGGCCTTGTTTAGTTCCTGGGTCCCCGCCTTTAAATCCGGATAATTGTACTCCAGCAAAGCGTATTCTCTACGACGGTTTAAGGGATGGTACTTCCCAACGCTCGCTTGCGGTGCGTGTTATGATGACCTCCAATTTATTGCACTATTGTGATGTTTTGGCCTAGACAATTTTGGTTTGTTGTTGAGCTACATTGCACTAATGTAGTTTTGGTTCATTTGAGCTTGTTTTTTTGTTTGGGGTTAAATGTGCTCTATGGATCATTCCTTTTGCATTTTAGCTCCATCTGACCTAAAGTGTGTTGTGTAGCAACATTCGACCTAAAGTGTATTTCTTTGGATTGTGTGTGGCGCCTATTGTGCAGGAATCATTCGGTAAATGTCTCCGTCCCCGAACTTTGTCAGGAGATGTTGCTAGAGGCAAATGCTCTCCTTCCCCCTCTCGCCGGCACTCGCTGCCCAAATCAAACAGTGACGAGGTACGTAGGCGGGGTTTGCAGCGTCTTCTAGAGAGTCCATTAATGCAAGAGAATGGCGCAACATGGACAAGGCAATGTCAGAGGGCTTTTTTGAAGACGCATATAGAAGCTTATGGTGGAACTCCGTAGACCATTTGATTAGTGATAGGACGATTGTGTTTTGCCTCGGGGTGAATGAGTGTTGTTTTTTATTTTTTTCATGAAGTTTTAAATAAAGCTTGGAATAATGGTACATGTTTCTTTTAGCGTTACCATTTTTTGGGACATTCGGCTAATTTGGTCCATCCATGTAATGAAATATAGTATTCTTGGTGCATTGTTGATATGCTTTGCACCTACAATTGTCTATATATATTGATACTTTAAAGATCATATATCTTCAAAATCATGGAAATCTCCCATTATAACGAATATGGTGTTGGTGGCGTCTGTGGGGTATCCAAGGTCCGTCATTCTGGCCAAAAGTCTAGCGTGGTCGATGGAGCCGAAGGCATTTTTGAAGTCAACATATAGTATGAATATGTCTTGGTTTGTAAATCTTGCATCTTCTAATGCGGCTATTATTGTTTGGATTTGTCTAGCGGTGCTTCTTTTTGCACGGAACCCCTCTTGGCTATCGTGTAGTATTTTATGTTTTTTGCCATATGATGATAGTATTGATGTGAGTGTGCTTGTAAATAGTTTATAGATGGTATTGGCTAATGCAATGGGTCTATGGTTGGGTAGTATGGATGGATCTCCTTTTTTGTATAGTAGGATTGTTGCACTTGTTTTCCATGAAGTAGGGATTTGTTTTTGTTTATAACAGTGGGAGAAGAAGAGGTTTAGTAGTTTGTGGAACTTTGGGGGCATATTTTTTAATATGGAGTTCGGTATGCGGTCCGGGCTGGGGGCTTTATTGTTTCCTAGGATACGTAGGCAAGTGTCATATGTAGCTTGATTAAAGTATGTGTGTAGTGGGTTTTCCGGGTCCCCTCTTTTTTCCAGTGTGAATCCATCTTGGTCGTGCCATGGGTATTGTCGTACTACACATGTGCATGTAGTGCGGTGGTCCGGTTGATAGTTGCATGTTTTTACCATAGGTGTCTTGTTTTTTGTTTGTTGGTTAAAAATTTTGTTTGCAATATCTTCTGGGCTAGTTAGTATATTGTTATATTGGTCAGTGATACAATCTAATGGTGGGGACTCTATAGTTTTGAATACTCTTTTGTTTATTTTTTTGGGGCTACTTTCATATAGTTGTATGTATTTGGAGATGGCTTTTTGAATATTCTCTTGGGTGTGTTTGGTAGTTATTTTTCGGGCTTGTATGTTGGCATTTTTTGCAATTAGTGCTATGTTTTTTATCCATGTATCATGCGGTGTATGTATGGGGGGTGGATTGGGAATTTGTGTATGTTGAAGGTTTTGGAGTTCGTTGAGGATAGGGTGGTTTTTCCATTGGGGGTTATTATTTACGGTTCTTATGGTTTTTCTTATGGTGTGGTAAGTGGTTAAGTGTTGTTTCCATGTTTTTGATAGTTTTCGGGGTAGATATCCACCTTGTTGTGATGTTTGATTTGTCATTTGTGGTATGGGTTGGGCTTTGCACGTTTGTTCAATTAAATTGGATATGTTGTTGATGAGAGTATCAAGGTTGTGACAGGCTACTTGCCATTGCGTTTGGGAGAGATTGTTATTTGATTCTAGTTTGTCTATTAGGGAGTCAATGCGTATTGAATTTTCCTCGAAGAATTTTGTGTTGAATAATTCTATGTTGTTTTGTGGGATGGGGTTGAGGATACGTATGTGGTCGTTATTTGTGTTGGTTGGTGTACGGTTTATAAATGTGTTTGTTTGGGATGTGAAGTTGTATGGGTGAATGATCGGAGTTTAGATGGATGTTGTTATTTGTAGTGGACGTAAATGTGGTTTGGTTACTTGCTCGGACGTAGAATCCATCAATTAGGCTCGAGTTGCTATAGTTGTGTCCTCCTTGTCTAGAGTATGTAGTGTTTGTGGGAATATAATTAAAGTTTAGGTTTTCTATAAATTGTTTCCAGTGTAGGTCTATTATTTGTGGTGGCATATGTTGGTTTTTGTTTTATCTACCTATGAGGGCAACGTCTCTATTAAAGTGACCACATAAGATGTGATTGTGGTTGGGGCTGCTGGTAATATGGGTGGTGATGTTGGTTTTAATGTCCTCGATGAGTCTGATGTCTTCAGGGTGGGATGGCATGTATATGTGGTAGATTAGCCATGGTTGTAGTGGATGATTGGAGATTTCCAAAATTTGGATGTATGGGGATATGTCCATTGGGGTAGGTATTTTTTTGACATTGCCTCGAAAGGCGTAATTTTTGTGTATAAGAGTGAGGAGGCCCCCTCGGCCTGGTGTGTATGGTCTTCTTTGTTGTATGCAACGTGTTAGAGTATGTGTATTATTGAAGATAAGTTTGTAGTCAGGAAATAGTCTTTGTATATATTTTGTGGATTTTGTGGCCGATATTTTTGTTTCTAGTATGACTATGAGTGCCCGAGGTGTGTTAGTGTGTGAAATGATGTTTTGTAAGTTTGGGAGCGCGGTGTGGAGGGATGAGGCGTTCCATGTTATTATGCTTGTGTTGTTGTTATTCGTTTGTGGGTTCTGGTTTGTGGTGGGATCGGGTTCTGCGGTGGGGGTGGATGTGAGTACTCCAGGAGGGGGTTTAGGCATTTTAGTGACGCATTTATGATTGTATTAGGGAGGTAGGGGAATTTTTGTTTTATTGTGTCATTTGTTGGAGGTGTATTTTGATTGTGTATAAAGTCATATAGTTCTTTATTTATTGATGTGTTGTGGTTTATGGCATTTAGATTTGTTTCAAGAAATGTTGTGTAGGGATGTGGGATATTTATGTGTCTTTCGAGAGGATTTTGTAGGTTTTTTAGTGTGTATAGGAGTGTATTGGCCCATTGAGTTATGTTTTGATTTTGTGTGTTCAAGAATTGGTTGCAGAGGTTTATGTTAGGGTGTATAGTGGTGACTAGAACGTATAAAATGTGGGATGGAGGATATTCGTTATCTTGATTTATATATATGGCTATGTGTGGGTATGTGTGATTATCTTGATGGTGTAATATATGTGTGGTGTTGAGGAGGGGGGCAAAATTTTTTGAGATGTGTTCATATTCGGGTTGTAGTTTAATGGTATTTGGAATAAAATATATTTTGGCATTCTTTTGGTGTGGGACGAGGTATCTTTTTGATATGTTCAGCATAGGTCCAGGGTTAGTCTCTATGTCCCCTCCAATTAGTATTAGTATTTTGTACTAGGTGGGTTTTTTATTTTGTTTTATGCTTTTTTGTTTTTGTATGTGGCATTGGTTTTTTGTTTTGTGTTTTTTTAAGAGTATGTTTGCGTGTGGTTTTATAGAGGGGTGCTGAGTGTGAGTGTATCTTTCTAGTTGGTTTCGTAACTCAGGTAGGATTTGTAGGAGTGTATTGATCCATGTGGTTGTGTCCAAATTTTTTGAGTTTAGGATATAGTGGGAATCTGTTCTCACAAGGTTCCGGAAGTTAACCTAAAAATCCGGCAAAAACAAAAAAAATTAGTGTTAGAATGTTAGAATCATAAGTTTGAACTATAGAATAGATAAATAAGAAATAAGACAACCTAGGGGTACCAAAGATCCTTAAAACCATTTAGGAATTACCATAAATCCAAGGGATTTGGAACTGGAGAGATTGCTCACATCCGGAACCGGAAGCATCCGGAACCGGAAGCATCCGGAACCGGAAGCATCCGGAACCGGAAGCATCCGGAACCGGAAGCATCCGGAACCGGAAGCATCCGGAACCGGAAGCATCCGGAACCGGAAGTAAACCGGAGCCGGAGGGAACCCGGATCCGGAATTGGTCCGGAGCCGGAACCGCTATTATGACCGTAATGGCCGTCCGTTCACCGCCGAAGGTATTAAAGCAAGAAGTTAGGTTTCACTCCTCACACTTCTTGGCTTACTCTTTTCCCTCCGCCCGTGCGTCTTATCTTCTTGATTCCCCTAGAACGGAAGTGTTTCCAGTAGAGAGAGTGTGTGGCGAGGTCAGTGCGTGCAGGTGGTACCGGAGAGACTGTGAGGAATCTCTACAGAAATGGCAGAAGGAGAACCTTCCCGGACTACTCGTGGTACGACGACGCAACCGGCGGTTCAACGGGTAGTCCCGATCATACCGACGGACCCGGAGGAGAAGGCCGTCCTCGAACACTACCTCACCAACATGGGCTGCCGAGGGCTTCTCGACGTGGCGTGGGGTGCGAAGGACCCGAAACTGGTGGTGGAGCTGCTCGGGACGCCGGACAACCAATACGATGGCACAATCCGAGCTCATCCCGAAACTTGGGGTATTCCGGAGTGGCAGCGTACCTACTCCTTCAGCAGCGGAACCATCAAGACAGCGGAGCGGAGCGAAGACATACTTGGAGACGAATTCACAAGGTAAGCCGACCCCAAAGAAGGCTACAGCACCGACGACCTCCGGCGTCAAGACGCGCAAATTGTGGTAAGATTCTTGAACCCGATCTTTCACCCGGAGAAATCTAAACGAGTGGTGTCTAAATGGGCCACCACCATATTAGGTTCTATGAGAGAGAAATTTAGTGTAGATTGGGCCTCGCTTATGAGCGAGATGATCAACCGGATGGTTAAAGGACTCCAGAAGTCGAAGAGGGCTGGCACCCCTCTTCCCTCGTACCTCACTCACCTCTACGCACAACACGATGTGTTTACCCCGGACGAGCAAGACGCATACGAGCTGTTGCTGGAGATCCAGAACTATGGAGGTCCGGAACCAGGAGACGATAACGAGGTTCCGGAGGACGCGGAGACTTCCTTGCCCGAGATAGTTCCCCAAAACCGGAAGCGGAGCAGATCTGTACCACGGGAGTCGACACCGGGACCATCTACATCGATTCAGCCAACAGGTGAGCAACCTCCGCAAGACCCCAGGTCAGCACTACGTGAAGGTCGCATTCCTCCGGCGGAGCCCCCGCACCTTGTTGGACTCGACGGGCCCGACCTACTGGAGCTCATCCAGCATGCAGGATGGCGTGCGGCGATCGTGTGCCAATTCGAAGCACGATTACGAGAGGTCTTGGACGGCATCCGGCGGGAGCTGGAGGTAGAGAGGGTCGTGGAGATACCGACAACGATCCAAGAACTACAGAAGAACACACTCCGGCTCCAAGCCTTAGAGATCCAGCAGGCTGCCATCATCCGGAGTCGAGACAAGTTTGCTGCCACGTGCGACGAAACGTTTACGGCGTTGACAGAGTCTCGAAAGAAGCTGAAGGAAGCGGAAGATCGAGCAGACGCTTCCGCACAGGCCTTGACGGAGGTATGCGCCGCTTTAGCCTTTCCGGTTGATACGGTCAACCGGAGTCTTCTCTTCACAGATCAGCTAGAGAAGGAAGGAAGACTGAACCGGATCCAGATCATACGATTCTTGCACGACCACGGCAAGAAGATGGAGAAGACATGGACTCGGATGCAGGAACTGGTGGCCAACCTGCCCACTCAGGGACCGGAGAACCGGAGCACTCAAGCACCGGAGGACATTGCAGTTCGGGTCCGTATCCGGACGTCTCCGGACGAACCCGGACCTTCAAGCGTACACCCGGAGGTTTCTGGGAAGCAGACGAATATCCCAACTCCGGCGGAGCCTGTTGCACCCATGACCGGCAGTCCTCCCGGCAATCCAAGCCCCGGTGCTGGAAAGCACTGGACGGAGTTACTACCCGAGGTAAGTCAGGGCGAAACACCTTCTCCCATCCGGCCTGCACCTACTCATCCCTCATGAGGTCGCCGGAAGTCCACTCCACCACTCGCTAGGCGTTTGGCAACGGATCCTCCTAGTCCCGGAGCCGAATTCCAAGGCTTTGCTGAAGCTCCGGAGACCATTGTGGTGGATTCCACCTCCGAACCCCCTCCACCGGCAGCATCACAGCCTCCAACTTCCGGAGTCGGATCACAAGACCTTCCGGCATCTTCTACTCCCCAGCGGAGAAGGGCCGGCAAGACGAAGGCAAAGGCATCTACGAGACGTACCAGTCCAAGGTTCAAGAACGTTGAATCACCCCCTTAGGTAGGTTAGATTTAGGAGTAGTAGTAGCTTAGGGACCGGAATTAGGTAGCGATTAACGATGGGGCCCAGAGTTGCACCCGGGTACTCAATCCGGAAACTAAGCCTTCCGGAAACTTGGAACCTTCCCGGAATTTTGCGTACTTTTCGGATGTCCGGAATCCGGACCCGGGAAAATAGGATCTGAGATTCTCTTTTCCGGATTTCTCGGGATAAGATCCCTAACTTTAGGGATAAGATCCTCCGGATTTCTTGCAGATAGGATAAGCCTTAATTTAGGAACGATTCTTGTACTTAGTAGATGGGTTGTAGAAACTCATCACCTTGTTTATTTTCCTCTACGTTGAATATATTTCAAAGCTTTTCTGGATTTGCTACCTAGTATTTGTGAAGAGAGTTATTTTACGTGTGAGGTTCAAGGTCCGTTGCGGTAGTACGTTTTGTGCAAGTTTCTTCGAAGAGAAGGATGTGTTGTTGTGCTAAGGAGTGAACCGACTTGGATATTCAGCAGGGGAGTGTCCGGAACAACTGGAGGAGGTTGCAGAGGTGTTCCTGGTCACCTTCAGAGTCCGGAAGAACCAGGAGGGGAAGAGATATATTGCAGAGGTGTTCCTGGTAGTCTCTACGGCACGGAACAGTCCGTGTGAACCCGGATTCCGGTCCAAAACCGGAGTTTACCCCCACGATAGGAAAAACCTGCTATGTGAGTCTAGAAGGAGTCCTCCCAAGTAGAACTATATCCCTATCTTCGTAGGGCTACAAAATTACTACCGGAACGTCGTTGTAGTCCGGCCGTACCTTTGTGTGACCGCATCCGGAAGGCCTTCCGGATGTCGTGAGAGTTACGTCTAGGACCAACACCCTATCACAGGTTAGTAGATTAGAAGAAGAGTGATTGTCCAGTCACTATAAACTCCGGGGCAGTGGGTGTCTAGCCACTTAAAGTTACAAGGCAGTGGGGAATCCGGCCACTTACACAAAATAGGATCAGTGGTCTTCCGGTCACTCGTTTAAACCTTCCGGAAGCCGCTCTGAGGAGGAACAGAGGTAAATCAAACTACCCTCCACGTTTCCGGAAACCGTTTCCGGAAATAATTGTGAAACCTTCCGGAAACTAGATTCGGATAGTTTTGCTTGGGTTTTGGAATCCGGAAGGATCCGGACTATCACTGGCTAGATTGACTAACCTAGGTGGTGAATAGACTAGTGATTTTGGGGTAATTTGAAAGGATAACTAGATCTCTGTGGGAACGAAACCGGAGTGGTTTACTTTGGAAGCACTTAGTGACGATTGAGTGCATTCCGGAGAATTACTGACTCTGCAATCTACGACAGATATGATTATATTCGTTTGTGTATGAGTGAATAGTGACTACTATTGTATATAGAGCGTGGGGTGGAAGATGCTTATTTTTTTGTTGTATGTGTTGAGCAATGTTTATATGTTTTGTGTTGTATATGTGGTGTAGTGTATGTGTGTTTTTTAAGCAGGGTGTGGAGGATCCTACAATGTATCTATATATCTGTTGTGATTTTATGGTGTTAGGTATGATGTATTTTTTGTATTTGTTTTGTGTGGAGCAAGGTGTTTTTTTAGTATGGTAGGTAGGGATCCTGGATTGGTTTCTATTTTTCCTTCTAGAAGCAGTAGGAGTATGTGGTGTATATGTTTGGTGTAATATTCTAGAGTAATTGTTTTGTATATATTTTTAGGGATCTTTTTTATGTTGTTGTGATTTTTTTGGTTTGGGGGGAGGGGGGTGTTTGTATTTTGTACGAGGGTATTGCATTCTTTGTTTTTCATTTTTATATTGGGTGTAGTTATATTTGTTATTAACTTTTTACGTGGCCATGTGTTTATTTGCGAATTTGTATTTGTTTTTTTGATGGTGTATAGATGTATGTGTATTTGGTTGTTTTTATCTTTTGTTGTTATTATTGTTATTATTATTATTATTTTTTTCTTTGTATTGGTCCCCGTGTGTATGTGATTGTTATGTTTGAGAGTATATTTATGTGGGTTTATGTTGGTATATGAAGGGGTATGTAGATTATTATTTTTATATGTGGTGTTAGTATTGTATGTGTTGGAGTTTATACAAGTTTTAATGTTTGTATTAGTATATATTTTGGTATTTATACTGATGTTTATATTTGTATAGGTATTTGTACAAATGTCAGTATTTTTGTTTTGTATAGTACATGTACATGTACATGTATTTGTATTGTGTACACAATATTTGTTATAGTATTTGTTTTTGTTTTTATTTTTATTCTTTGATTTGATACAGTGTATGTATACCATATGTATATTGTATATAGTATGTTTTGTGGGGTATATGTCTTTGTATGTATTTATGTATTCTACCATGTATACTGATGTATAAATCTCCGTATATATGGTGGAAAATACTACATAGGTGCTACCAAGTATTAGTATAGATTTATAGTATGTATGGGTAGTGGCTAGATGTATTCTACTGCGGTCGTATTCTATAAAATACGGGTGAGGTGTTGAGTCTTTGGCCTTGAGGTTGTCTTTCTTCACATTTTTGACAAGTCTTCTTCAATTGAGGTGTGAGGTTTGGACCCCGTGATGTTTTGCAACATTACAAAGGTGGTACGGACACATTCTTGGATCTTCAACATTTGGTCTTTGATTTCTTGGAGTTCTTTGGCTTTTGCTTCCGCTTGTTCTTTGACTTCTTGCCTCAAAATCTTCTTGTTTGCTTCAAACGCCTCCACTAGGTCCTTCTTGGTGATTGCTTGGGATGGGTTGTGAAGTTTGAAGGTCTCTACCATGTTAATGATGGCTTTGTTGATGTCTTCAAAGCCAAACTCTATGAGTTGGGCTTGGGTGGGAGGCTCAATTCCATCGATGCTCCTTCTATGAGGAGCAAACTCCACGAAGTGGCTACCTATGGGAATGGTTTTCCCCGCGAATGCTCTATACACGATTGGGTTAGCACACACCACATTTGCACTTCCATTATGGCAAACTCCATTGTCCTTGTGAAACCAAATAGAGCAAACATTGGAGTTTCCCACAATTGTATGGATAGCATTAGTGGTCTCAATAACATTCATAAGTATAGGGAGGTGGGAGAGTGTTAGGGTGAGAGCGTCTATCTTAGCCTTCATTTCTTTGGTGATGTGGGTTGCTCCAAGGGGCTTCTTTGTTTGCATGATTTCTTGTCGTGCGGTTACTTGTAGCTCTTGGATTTTCTTGGCTTGTTGCGGGGTGGTGGTCAAGATGAAGGCAAAGCCATCTCCTTTTGCCTTTTGCATGCTAGTCACTTCAAAGTCATGCCCACGTTTAAAGCTAGATTCAAGGACCTCTTTAAAGAGGTGATTAGCGGCAATGTTATGCAAGGAAGGACTTTGAATTTTGACTGATAAGCTAGAATGATGAGCAATGCTATGGTTAGTTTTACATACCTTTCCCACCACGTTGACCTCATCGATTTTGAGAATGAAGGGTCTAATCCCTTTGAGGAGGAGTAGGCCATCAATCGCCGGTTTAGCAAGGTCTAGTTTGATTAGTCTTGACCAAACACCTTTTTTCCCTCCTCCTTGTTTAATGCTTAAGCAATGAATTGAAATGGGTTCAATGAGCTTCTTACCAAGAGGGATGTCCATGTCTTTGAGGCGGTTAATTAGAAACCATCTCTTTGACTTCATCATGCAAAATGGGCTTAGTGGGTAGTTCAAAATGGATAGCAACTTGGAAATCTAAAGCTAAACCCGTACCTTCATCCACAAGAAAATTGGTTGGCACTTGTGTGAGGTTGTAGTGTTGCCCTCCTAGGCCACCTGCCTCTCTCGAGTGTGGATAGTGAATCTGTGGGATGTGTGAGAAGGCCATTCGTGTTTGCTTGACTTCTCGGGCTTCATTCTCATTGAGCCCTCTGGTCACCATGTCTTCGATTGTTTCTTCGTATAGGAGCTCATCCAATCTCTCTTCCACAGCTAGGTCTTCAATCACTTGGAAACCTAGCCAAAATTTGAAGCAACTGATGTCAGGGGTGGTGATGAGTGCCATACCTTTTTTTCCCATGTCATCTTGGGCATTTTTGCTCTTCTTGATGCTCCCTGGTTCTTCTTCATTTCGCCTGGAGCCTTTCTCTTTTGGGGCTGTGACTTTTTGTACAACCAACTTGTCAACTTCCATCTCCTCATTGAACATGATGCTCCTCCTACTACTCACTTCAAGGCAGCTCTTATAATATAAATTTTTTTGAAAGAAAGGTTTGAGGGGACTTACATGGGCTTAATGAGAGGTGTTGATGATGGCTGATGGTGACTTGTGGTGGTCTTCACCTGCAGTAGTCACTTCTTTTCTGGCGGCTGAGTGTAGTGGGAGGCTTGGTTTGGTGGGAACTCTCTGGAGGAGCTGTTCGCTCCTTAAACTCTTCTGGCGCGCTTCCCTGTTTTGTGTGCTTGGATGGGCCGCCTCCTCACTCGTGCTCATGTCTCCTACCCTTGCTCCTCTGCTCGGCTTCTTGAGAGCTCTGGCACTCGCTCCTCTTCTGGCCTTCTTCTTCAACCTGACATCCTGTTCTTTGTCCGCTTCACTTCTTCTTGCTCTCTCTTCTTCTACAGGTTCCCTTCTCGCTCGTCCGCTTCTCGTTCTGATTCCCTCCCTGGGCCTCGCCCACAGCTTGTGTTTGCCTGTCTGGGCTCTCGCACTTCTCCGCTTCGTTCCCGACTTGCTTTCCTTTGCGCTCCTCTCAAACTTGGTCTCCCTTCCTGATGTTGTAAGTGCCTTGGCGGCGCTTCTCTTCGCTGGTTTCTTGGAGGTCTTGTGTTCGGGGAGGACTTCGTGCTTGTGTTCCGTGTCCTCGGCTGAGGTTAATCTCTTGCTTTGGTTCTTCCTCCGTTGTGGTATAGTTGAGTCGATCTGCACATTCTGAGATTGTGAGTGAGTTATGTGGGTTGTGAGCTTATCTTTGGGGTTGTAGTAGTCGTGATCGTGCCTGTGGACGTCTTGTTTTGTTGTTGTCCTCTCCTGTGTACGTTGGGTCGTCTTGTGTGGCGCTGTTTGTCAGGAGCGGTGCTTGGAGCGGGGAGGGCAGTGGCTGTCCCGTTTTGATGGCACAGGTTGGCAGTAACTCTGTGGAGCTGTGTCCCTAGTCGGTGTTGATGTCGGGGGGTTAGGAGAGTCCGTCTATGTGTTGAAGGTCCTGGCCCTTGGTGAGGAACGACAGTGTGTTCAAGGAATGAGGGCTGTCCAGGGTCGATGTTGATGTCGGGGGTTTGGGGGAATCTATCTGTATGTTGAGGGTCCTGAGCCTTGGTGAGGAGCGACACTGTGTTCTAGGAGCGATGTTTGTCCAGGGTTAGGTTGGATCTTGATCCGGGTTGAGGGAGGCGAGCAGTGTGCTTGGGGGAAGAGGTCTATCCATCGTCTGTTCTTGTGAGGGTGGTGTACTCATGGGGCGAGGGTTGTCCACCTTCTGTGCTTGTGGGGATGGACTTTAATCCAAGTTTGTGCAAGCCATCGGCGTGTTCAGGAGGCTGGGGCAATCTAGCGTTGCTTTCGAGGAGCGAGGTCTGTCCACTGCTGGGCAATCCAGTTTCGATTGTGGGGAGCAAGGGCTGTCCACTTCCGGTGCCTGGAGGGGTGGATCTCAAGCTCGGGAGGTCTGTGTCTTCGGCTGTTTTCTGGGGCGGGTTGTGTTGGATGTCTCTATACTCCCACTGTTGTTTGTGTCTCTTGCACCAGCCTTGTGTGTGTGTGCGTGGGTCCTTCTTGTTGGGCGTCTTGTGTCCAAATCTTGTGGTCTTGGTGTCTAGGTCTAGTCAGGTCGGGGAGGATCTGTGTTGTCTTGGCTCCTGTGGTGTGTCGAACCTCAAGTTCCTGTCTTGTTTGCACCTATGTAATACCTCCGCCTACATTAATCTTGTAGTCGCGCCTTTCGGGGTTGTCGATATAGTTGATTCTACCTGCATTTCTCCAGCGCTTCCGCGCGCACTGTAATATTGCCAAGATTTTTAACCTAAGCCTATATGCTGTGCATCTATTGTGTGTGTTGTGTTGCCTAAGCGATCCACTAAGCAAAGGATTTCTAGCTAATGGTTGCAAATAAGGACAAAAGATCATAATGCAAGGAGTATAACTCAATCTAGTGCAAGTAATGGAAGGGAAAGAGATGCTTATCGCTGTTGTTGTTGGAGCAAAGGTGTCGCATCTGTCAAAGGGCAACTCGATCTTGAGTGCAAGTCGTGGATCTTCAATGTTGAGTGTTGCGTATGTGGGTTTGAGAGGTAGAGCAACTACTGGATGAGTGCAGAACTTAGTTTGTGGAGATCAGATTTGGGGGAGGAATTCGCCACTTAGAGGAGTAGTTAGTAGCTTAGATCTAAGTTCCAACATTGGTATCCCTGCTTTCAGCTCTTACCACCTCAGATCTAGCACAACTATTACTCTTTGTAACGTATCTGCCCAGATCTTAATAAGAGCCCTTTCCAACTTCTCCAATTCTCTCACAACTTTGCAAAAATCTAGTCCAATCTGAGTTCCACCACAAACGAGGGCTCCGCAGCAACTCCAGCCACCTATTGCTGCACGAATGCTTGGTTTCTGAGACTGAGTCCCCCTGCTCCCCTCACCACAAATCTCGGAGCTCTACTCAGTCCTCATTTTTCCTTGCAGCACTACTTGCATCTACCATCCACCACCGTATAATACTTGAGTGGAATACCTCTTCTTCTGAAGCTCGGTAAAGATGCACAAGTCTGATGAAGGCTGAATCCACGTTGACAGAAATGAAGGGCACACAGGTTGCTGGAGAGCGTTTTCAGGTATCAGCTCTCTTACAATGTACCTATAGAGAAAAAATCTGTCTTTAATAAGCGACTTAGAATTAGAAGATATTAAATCAACAATGAACTAGGACAGTCACAAGAGAAATACCTATATAGAAGTCGTTTGATGGCGAGGTCAACTCTAGGCAACACATCAAACTTTGTATTCTTCTGAAATGGTGGTTTTGACCCTGGATGCACATTGACCATATACGCTTTCTCCCATAAAAACATGCGCCATTTTTCCACATATTCGAAGGGCTTCTCAATACTTGGGGAAGCGTTCCAATTCACTAATATAGTGCCCGTTGCACAAATTTCATCAAAATGGGCAATAAATTTGTCCTCCAGCTGATACCATGAATTTGAAAAGTCAGGACTGATACGTAATGATCAAGATGCAAAAATTGTCACATAAATCATTAGAAACTGATAATAAATTTCTATACATGTGCCCAAAATGTTGCACGATTGAGAAAGGAATCAAGAGCGCCATCTTTGATTTGCGTAGCTAAAAAGCGGAATGCCGATCTCACCATTGCTGGAGAGTTCCAAAAATGCAGCCACCTTGCTTTGAAATGAGGCTCCACCGTTGTCGTTGCCATCTTTTGTAACTTTTCAATGGTCATTTCAGTATTTTTAAAGTGACTGAAATGAAAATTGATCTGCCAAAAGTAATGAAGTTAAAATAAAATCACTATGTATTAACAAAAAAATTCTAATCAACTCTAATCATGATTTATATTTCAAACAGTTTATGTTCATTATTGTTTACCTCATCAAAGAAGTCCTCGCCGTTCTTGGGATAGGCAACTGCAAGGTACTTTTGAAAGTCCTTGCCCTTAATTGCCTTCACGGTGTTGGTTGCAGCATCGCTGATGACCTTCGACACTCCTTTAGCACTTCTCTCCTCCACTGATGTCCTCTTCTCGTATTCAGTGGCTGCTTCATCAGAAGCTCGAGAAATATCTTGCTGCAATCATGTTTCAAAATATTGATATATGAAACAAACTCAAACGTGGTTACAAAGTCAAACATTACAAATATTTAGCGTGTGCAAATCCCTACCCGATATAAGAATGATATATAAACATCAACTGTTAATGGAAACCATGCTACACGAGACTGCCGGACTTTCATGCACGTCTTGAATTCCTCAGTTGTCAAGAGATCCTTGAAATCTTCTAACTTCAGCCCACCATAAAATCGTATACGTTGGAGTTTTGCAGGAAGGTTGGTCTTCACAAAATCGTTCTGTATTGACCTGAATGGGCACACACAGAAAATAAGTTCTAGTTAGCTCTAAGTAGCAAAAAAGAAGTGAATGATTTCATAAGAGAAAGGATAAGTGCTAGAGAATGTACCAGTTGACATCGTTCATGCAGTTCAGTAACACAAATATCCGCCCTGTCGGATTCAATACGGTACACTAGACATCATAGTGCCAATTTGGGTCATTGCCATGTTGTTCTGAAATGAAACGCCACCACGCATTGTACCTATGATTTTCGTCCCAAACAAAAAACATTTCGCCATTAAATGTAGCTAACTCTGGAGTAGAGCTCAACATCTCCACAAACTTATCATTTGCTGCAATCCAATGTGAATCCCAAGTTGGCTTTATATGAGGGGAAATATCACGTGTCATTTCTTGGTCATCATAGATGGATATGTAGAATGCACCATCTCCATCAATATAGCCACCTTTAAATCTCTTCTGCAACGCACACACGTCAATCTCTTGAATCGGCCAAACTCGTGGAAGGGTCCTTTTTATGTGCAACATCGTGAGTGTCATCTTGATCTCCCTAATATCAAACAAACGATATAGTATTTAGAAAATATATTCCTCAAAGTTAACTTATCCATTCCAAATTCCACCATCCACATGAACTAATATCCAAAGTCAAAATAATTGAACTTTATATAGTATCACCATCTACATGAACTTTATATATTATAGTGATTGTCATCTTTAAGAGAGGCCTCGTGTATGAGGCCTCTTCAATGCTAGATCAACCATGTATACAACATTGCTAAATTACATGATGGTAGTGAGTTTACTTAGCAGTGCCACTCTAATCAAGCCACAATGATAATATTTGAGAAGCCTCGTATGCAAGGTCACTTGTAATTGGACTGCTGCAGCTACCTAATACAACTAAAAAAGTGAAGACTCAAAATTTAACCATGAATATTTAGCTGTGACAGATTTGAGCATGAAAATACCAATTATTATTGATTTTCAGAGCTTCGTATTCACCTCATTACTTGGTGTAGTATTCACCAATGGTGAACTTTCCAACATGTTGTCCCGAGGGCTTATTTATTATATTCGCCAAGATCAGCCTGCCGTGCCCACAATAATTAGCAAACATATCAGAGAGAATAAGGCCTCATATACGAGGCTTTAGTGTTTCGCAACTCTTGAACTCTTTGGCACTGAATTTTTGGACTTAGGGTTGCTTCCTGGTGCCAAAGACCACAATGAGCAAATGCACCGCGCTTGTGGAGCCATAATTTAGTAGTTGACCATGCTGCTGAACCAAAAACACTTAATACAATAAATAAGCCCTCGCCTACAAGGCTTCAGTCCATCATCAATATTGACCTCCTCTTAATAAATATAAGAGCGTTCGGGATATAAAGCAAGCATATAAATTGCCTCGATCTGCCCGGCTCAATATTCCTAACTGAAGAATAATTTCTACATTGGATCCCTAAACCATTTCGGTGCTCGCCTCGAGTCAAATCCAGCGACCCCACAACAACCTTGTGAACCCAAAAAAGTGCGTCCCCGAGCCAGTAATTGGGAAACTATAGCAAAGGTCCACTACATTCGCGCCAATCAACTCCAGAATTGCCACGACAACGTACAGAGTAATCGGGACACTGTAGACCTCGTGCACGTTCACAGTGATCGGGACACTGCCGAAGGAGGCCTCGTGCACGAGGTCTCCTTCCGACCTTCTCCAAGTCCTGTCGGGATAGGAGGTGTGGGACTCCGTTCCCACATGGTGCCGGAAGATAACTTTAAAATCCGGATAAAACAAAAAAAAATAGTTAATAGTTATGTTAGTCCGCGCTAGAATACAACCTATAGTCTCCAGGTAGAAATAAGGGCGGATGGGTAGGACTGCAAACCCTAATCAAGCCAAAAGCTGGTAAAATCTGAACCGGAGCAGTTTCCGGAATTCCGGGGCAGTCAGTTATCCGAAACCGTCAGCCGGAATTGTCGCCATCAACTATCATCATGATACCGTACAACGGCCGGACTACTTAAGGCTGGGGTTTGGCGGGACACTCTTTCTTCTCACTCCGTCTTCTCGTGTCTAGGCTATCTCTCTCTCTTTCTTTTGCTCTCATTCCCGCTCTCACACTTACGGTTTTGCTAACCGCTTGCCGTCAGGGTTTGGAATTCAGACGGTTAGAACGGACGTGCGTCCGTTAGGGAGGGTCTTTGTGAGGTTGGTGCGTGCAGGGACAACCTCAAGGGATTGTGAGGTAATAGGCAGGGCCCATGAAGTCTGTGCCTATGGCAAAGAAGAAGAGGACGAATAGGGATGGGCGCGGCCGAAGAGACGAAGAACCGGCTGTTGCGTTCCCACCCTTGGCACGTGTCCTCCCGGATATTCCAGAAGACTTGGAAGAGTTCAACCTGCTCAAGTCGAGGCTGAAGACGATGGGCTGCGAGGGTTTACTCAAAGTTCCATGGGGCATGCGAGAGGAAGTCTACGTCCGGGAACTCATAGGCACCCCGGACGAGAAGTACAAGGGGCTGATGAGGGCCCATCCGGAAAGTTGGGAGTCCCGGAGTGGTCCGAGGCATATGACTTCTGGGCCGGCCGCACCAAGGTAGTAGAACGGCGGGACGAGTTCCTGGCGGACGAGTTTGGTAACCCGGCGGACCCGAAGGACGGCTACAACCTATAGGACCTTAAGCACCTCGACGCCCAGCTCGTGCTAGGGTTTTTAAACCCTATCTTCCATCCGGAAAAGCCGAAGCGGTTGGTAGCGAAGTGGGCCTGCACCTTCTTTGGGGCACTCCGGGAGAAGATAGTAGTGGATTGGGGAACACTCATGACGGACATGATCAACCGTCTGGTGGCCAATCTCCAGAGGGTGAAGAAGACGGCAACACCCCAGGCATCCTACGTGGTGCACCTCTATGCGCACCACCAACAGCTCACCCCAGCGGAAATCCGGACGTATGACGTAGTCTTCAACTTCCAGAAGTACGGAGGCGACGAGTCTGACGAAGGAGAGTCCGGGGAGGAGGAGCCAGCTCCGGAGGCAGCCACCACCAGCACTCCGGAAGGCCGGAAGGCCCCGAAGAGGACTCGGGGGAAGGAACCCGAGACGGAGAGCCCGGGCATCCACAGCTCCTCCGCGTCGTTCGGAGATGACGAGTCCGGACCCTCAGAAGGGACCAGCCGGAAGAAGAGGAAGGTGGACCGAGACGACTCCAAGGGTCAACTCAAGCTAATGGATGAGCTGACCCGCGACATTGGCTGGAGAGTTGGAATCCTCAAAGAGACCAACAACATCATCACCACCAGTGTGGAGCAGATCTTCCGGAGCTTGGGCGTCGAACGACTGGAGGATGCAATCAACCGGGTGGAGGAACTCCGGAGCCGGGAGATGGGTAACAAAGCATTGCATACCCAGATCGCTTCTCTGTACAAGGTCAGTACTCAGAACGAGCGGAAGACGAAGCAGTATCTGGCGGAGGCAGCTCAAGCCGTGGTGGCTCGGAAATTGGCCGAGGAAAGGGCCAACGCTTCCGCAGCCGCCTTACTGGAGGTCCGGGCCTTCCTGGATATTCCGGTGGACGTGGTCAACCGGAGCCGGCTCTTCACCGAACTGGTGGAGAAGAAGGAGAAGGTCACCCGGGCCAACATCATCCGATTCCTCCTCCATCAGGCGGATAAGATGGGGCAAACCTGGGAACAAATAAAGCTGCTGGTCGACAACATCGTCGTGGAATATCCGGAAGTACCACCAGCACCTGGTCCGGAAGGTACCACGACCACCACACGGACTGCAGCTCCTCCGGAACCACCAACCAAGACCACGCCAACTCCGGGAACCTCTACGAATCCGGAGTCCCTGGATACTCCGCCACGAACCCCAACGGAAGGTATCGTGCTTCCCAACCCCAGTACGAGTGAGATTCTAAAGACGATTCCAGATCTCATGTCGCCACCAAATATGAGGCTGCCAGGTCCTCCGACGGAAGGCGCCCTTCCGGCTGCACCAAGGTCCGTATCCCGGAGGTTGGCAGACGGACCCCGGAGCCCTTCCGGAAGCTACAGGGACTTGGTCCGGGAGACCGGGCCAGCTTCCGTGGAAAGGACCCCGGCACCTCTGGTTCCGGAAGGATCACCACAACCGCCACCTCCACCACCGGACGCCAGTACTCCGGTGACAGTTGTTCCCCCAGTATCCGGACCCTCGACCCAGAAGACCACCCTTTCGCCAGCAACGTTGAAGAAAGCAAAAGGCAAGGCACGCGTTCCGGTAGAGATCTCTCCCTCCCGCCGGAGTGGAAGAAACCGGGGCCCAGGAGCTCCAACCTAGGATTAGTTAACTTTTGTACTTCATTTCTTTTGTCTCAGGGTTAGAATCCGGATCAGCAGCGACTAACGATGGGGCCCCAAGTGTACCCGGCTGCTGCCGGAGTCAATAGCCAGTTTTGTAGTTAGAAAAGGGATTCCGGAGACGGAACTGTTCCGTGATTTCTGGATCTGAGATCCGATCTGGAATTTTTCCGGATTTCTCGGATCTTTTAGATAAGATCTAGCGGACTTCCCATTGTTACTTAGGAAGATATCTAAGTTTAGGTAGGACTTGGTAAGTACTTAGTAGTAGGGTTTTGGGCAAAACCCTTTCATCTTGTTCTTCTCACTCGGTAATATACGTTATCAATTGCACTAGAATTGCTACCTTGTGTCTGAAGATAGCGTATGAAACCTGTGAGGGACGGATCTATTCTTGAGAGTATGGTTGTGTGA
This sequence comes from Bryoerythrophyllum caledonicum, assembly GCA_963971425.1. Classification (NCBI taxonomy): domain Eukaryota; kingdom Viridiplantae; phylum Streptophyta; class Bryopsida; order Pottiales; family Pottiaceae; genus Bryoerythrophyllum; species Bryoerythrophyllum caledonicum. Next base: position 36,436,413 of record OZ020515.1, on the reverse strand, counting down.
GTAATTCTCCCGGAATAGGGTAATTCATTTGTTTCTGCCGGAGGGGGAAGCTATCGAGGTCGGCGTTAGGAGATCGCCTGGGAGAGCTGGAGAGAACTATTGCAGAGGTGTTCCTAGTAGTCTTTAGGGTCCGAAAGTAGCCAGGAGGGGAAGAGATGAACTGCAGAGGTGTTCCTGGTAATCTCTAGTTTGCAGTAGAAACTGCTTGAATTGGATTACGGTCAATACCGGAGTTCTCCCCCAAGATAGGAAAAAAGCGTGACACCAATACCTAGACAAAACAACCATAGTGAACGGTGTGCCTCTGTTCCGGAGAATTGCAACCATAGCCACCGGAATGTCGTTGTAGTCCGGATTAGTCTCTGTATGACCGCATCCGGAAGGCCTTCCGGATGTCATGAGAGCCGACGTCCGGCCGCAACAATCAAATTACCAGTTAGAAGAGTAGGGAGAGTGATGTTCGGTCACTACAAGTTCCGGACAGTGGGTGCCTAGCCACTTTAAGTCACAGGACAGTGGGAAACCCAACCACTTACACAAAACAGGGTCAGTGGACTTCGGACACTCGCTTAAAAACTCCAGGAGACCCTCTGAGGAGAAACAACGATAAATCAAACTACCCGCCTGATTGCCGGAAACTACTTCCGGAAATCTTTGTACGAACTCTGGATACCGGAAGGATCCGGATCTACCGTAAGTAAGGAAACCTTATAGCTAACTCGGAACCGAATTGTTGAGATAAGTGAAGTAGTCCGGAGTATTGGAAAGAAGAACATTAGGTCTCTGTGGGAACGAAACCGGAGCGGTTACTCAAGGAAGCACTTAGTGACGATTAAGTGTATTCCGGAGGGATACTATCTCTACGAACTGCAACAGGAGGAGAGGAAGATTTTAAGGACAGGAGGAGAGGAAGGAAATCGGGAGAGGAGAAAGTAGTCGGGAGTCCTAAGTCGCAAACCCGGAAAACTGCGTCCCCGAGCCAGTAATCACGACACTGCTGTCGTTCCACTTCAATCGGGCATGTCCACTCCACAATTGCCACGACTACGTCAACAGTAATCGGGACATTGTAGCACAACTGCACTGGTTCCTAATGATTGGGACATTGGAGAAGGAGGCCTTATGCACGAGGTCTCCTTCCGACCTTCATCAGGTCATGTCGGGCTTGTGAACACAAAGGTATTCGGGACTTCAGATGGAGGTTGGGAGTCGGAAGTCGCGAACCCAATCATTTGTAGACTTGGGAGTCGCGAACCCAATCAACTGCAGGGGATCAACACTGCCATGAGGACTCATACACCAACCACCATCACGAGGAGTTCAGGCAGGGTTCTCTCACGAGGAACAGTAAACCGTTCTCAGTGAAGCAACAATAATGCCGTAATTGTAATCATGTCGGTAGAGGAGCAAAGTTCATCATGTCGGGACTCATGCACGAACCACTTATGCATCACCAGGGATTCACGCAGTGGTCTCTCCCATAGAAATCACATAATAAACCATGATGTTGACATCACTGTAGTCGGGACAGGTAGTCGGGACAAAAGGAGAGAAAGTCCGTAATGTGTACACAATACTCGGGAGGCCTCGTGCATTGGGTCTCCTTCCGACCTTCATCAGGTCATGTCGGATCCCAACTATAAGTGTAATTTCGTGACGTCCAAGTCCCCATAATTCCTGAACTAATTTAAAACCTGTACCTTGATAGTATTTAGATATATTCCATCATGCAAGCTTCTAAAGCATCATCAAGGTCGGGAAAGGTGATCAAGGCATGATGTTGGTCAACGCAGTTTGTCAAGATGAAGATCAAAGTTGTTTGTCACCATTAATCTAGGGTGTCTATTGACTTCAACGAAGGATGCCTCATACACGAGGTCTTCATCCAACAGGCTACTAGACATGCCGGGACAGAGTGCTCGGGACAGTGGATTAGGACGTCGGTACAACTGAGGAGGTAGTCGGGACAATGTAGTGGGAGGCCTCGTGCACGAGGTCTCCTTCCGACCATTCATAATACATCCACACTCATGTAGAAGGTGAAAATCGTGTAAACACCATATTCGTTATATTGGGAGATTTCCGTGATTTTGAAGATATATGATCTTTTAAGTATCAATATATATAGACATTTATAGGTGTAGTTATCATTTTGGTTTGATTGGAAATAAACCCAAAGCAGCAAATCAGTATAGGTGGATTCGTTTGCGGGGAAAGACTGTTGATATGAAGGTCACTATGTTATTGTCACGATTGATTACACGCTTGCTTCCTAACTTCTCTTAACAATTACTATCATTCAATTACTCTCTTGCATCACTCGAAACCTAATTATTCTCCAATTCTCTTTCCTTCATGATCTCATAATCACGTCAATTTCTATTTTCTTCACTGTAATCACAGTATAGTATACTCAATAATACGTGATTATATCTCGTAATCACTTTCAATAACCAATTCTTTCACAGAGATTACAATCGCTTCACATTCACAATTCCATTCGCTAACTTTTCTATCTTCACAATTCTCATACAATACTCATAACTTCGCTTCCAATCACACAGTCACACTTTCTTAACTCCAATTCCATACATACTTCATCTTATTACAATCCTACACAAAGAAATAAAAAAATCCAAAAGAAAATAAAGAGGTAGCACCAAGCTTGCCTCGGCTTACGACTATCACAGTCTGGCCTCGAATCCATCTTCCACTAAGTCTTTATCCAAAAATTGAACCTAACTTCCAGATTCCAAACGTCACATTTGCTTCTTAACCAACTTTTCACGTAACTTCCCAATCTTACTACTGAACTACAAAACTAACTTGCTAACTTCCGAAACTAACCAATTCAAATCCGCATGTGAACACAAAAACTAATTACACATTCTAGAGTAGGTGCAAAGCATATAGACAATGCTCCAAGAATACTATATTTTATTACATGGATGGACCAAATTAGCCCAATGTCCAAAAAAATTAGTAACGGTAAAGGAAGCAAATACCATTATTCCAAGATTTATTCAAACTTCATGAAAAAAAGTCACAAAGAACACTCATTTACCCCGGGGCAAAACACAATCGTCCTATCACTAATCAAATGGTCTAGGAAGTTGTAGAGCCAAAATGATAAAGTTGTTAAATTTCAAAAAATTAGAGCTCAAAAGCTATAAAAACAACTTCAAAAGAATAAAGAAAAAGTAAAAGTAGAAGTAAATTAAAAAATAAATAGAAATGACTAAAGTAAATAGAAGAGAGAATTAGAAAGGTACAAAGAAAGGACATAACTCCTAATGATATGAAAAGGTTTTGAAATTAAACCAAAGTTGTGATAGGAAAAGTCATTAGGAAAAGGGGTACCTTTTCATAAATTAGATAGTATAAGTGAATAGAAAGTGATGATGATCACACCACATTTGAAGAAAATTATGTGAGTCCTAGCTTGGATTGAAGCTAGTAAGAATTCTTACATGTGATTTGTAAGAAATTTGTGTGAAATATATTAAATTATTGAATTATGTGTAAGTCTACGAGTTGCTAGCTACATAATTGTAATTATTGTGTGAAATTGTTCATGTGTAATAAGACACATTGAGTAAAGGAATTAAATTCAAAATTATGAATTGTGGAAGTTAAATGTGAAGAAGAATTGTAATGAGATTACAAAATTCACTAGAATAGAATATATAATAAATAAATTAAATTTGTGAATTTTGGAAGTGAAATTGGTTAGAGTAGAAATTGAATAGCTACAGTACCAATTTGTGAACAAATTGTAAAAAAATAATAAAAATTAAATAAAATAAATATAGAAACAAAAAATATGCAAGACAATTGAATCATTGATGCATAAAAATGAAGTAAAATTAATTGCAATTGAGAATAAAATTAATTTTAAATTGCTTATAATTAATTTTGATAGAATGCATTATGTATATGATGTACTAATGTTTGTTTGAAGTTGTGATTTAGAATCGTTGGAATTGGAATTCATGAGAATTGAAGTTTCAATTACAAACGCAATATTAATTTGTGAATTAATAATTTTGATTATTAATGTTTGATCAACACATGGTTGAGTTGATCACATAATGTGGAAATTACATTGACTTGTGAGTCAAGTAATTACATTATAAATTGTAGATCAAGAGTCTAATTGTGTTTAAAGTTAATCTTTAAGACTAGCTAAGTAGTAGAATTGATCAAAACTTATATTACAAGAATATCCTTAGAAATTGTAAGAGTATATGAAGGATAATAGTGTAGTAAGTAAGTTAGAATTAACAAAGGAATAAAAGTTTGATATAAAGAAATATTCAAAATATAGAAAGTCTAATTAAAAGAGATAATAGAGCATCTAGTTAATTGAGTCAAGAATTAGACTTAATACTTTGAATCTTTAAGAATAGTGTTCATTATTCCTTGTGTGTTGTTTGTGCTTTAACTTGTGGTTTAAAGGTATGATGACGAGAAGTATAAAGTGAAGACATAAGGAAGCTTGGAGCTCGTTGCTAGAGGTTAGATTGTGATTTATTAACTTGAACTAATTAAGGAATTGGCAATGAGCATGAAAATAAATAGAATCCATTTACCCATGAGGGTATAGGTTAGAAGTCGATGGGCACTTCACAGAATAATGACAATGAGCAAGGCTCACGTCATAATTGCACATGCTTGCGGGAATAAGAGTAATAAGTAAAAATCCTTAAGAGTGTAGGTTATAGATACACTTTTACCTTCAAAACCTTAAAGCAAACAACAATTGACACATATATTAGTGGAATTAGAGATAACTACCTAAGTCTAGATGCCAGATCATCCCCTAGAACAAACCTAAAGGTGGGTGTAGCCTGGGTGTTTTGTAAGTCGACCCAAGTTTTAAAACCTTACATTTTTGGCGACCATGCTGGGGATGGTACCGTCAAACCTTAAGTAGTTTCTAATTGACAATGTCAGACAAGGGAGAATACATCAAAATGCAGATTTTCTGTCACGTTTGAGTGAAACCATTAATCCAGAGTCTATAGATGATAATTTTCCGGATGCACACATCTTTAGTGTTAAAGAGGGTGTGGAGGTACTGGATATAATTCCAAAAGAATATGCTGATATCATCTACTATTTGACAAAGGGCACCTTTCCCATTGAATACACTAGCAAAGATAAAACTAAATTAGTTCATCAATCTTTACCATACACTATGATAAGTGGTGTTCTCTGTAAGAGAGGCAAAGATGATGTACTTAGACGGTGTATAAATCCTAGTGAGGTGTCTATGATTTTAGTCGGTTGTCATAATGATGCTTGTGGAGGGCATTTTGCGGGTTGGGCCACAGGTCAAAAAGCATTAAGAGCTCGATACTGGTGGCCCACGCTTTTTGCCGATGCCACTTGTTATGTTAAAAAATGTGATCCTTGTCAACGAGTCGGTAAACCGACAGCCACTACGGCTATGCCATTAACCCCAATTTTAGCACAGATTCCTTTTGAGAAATGGGGAGTTGACTTTGTAGGTCCCATTAAACCACCTAGTCGTGAGGGTCAAAAGCGTTACATCTTAGTTGCAACAGAGTATGTGACTAAGTGGGTAGAAGCCCTTGCCACTAAAAATGATGATGCGGATACTGTTGCCAGATTCATTTATGAACATATCATTACCAGATTTGGGTGTCCAAAAGAACTTGTTAGTGATAGAGGGACTCACTTTATCAATGATACTATTGAAAAAATGTTGCAAAAATATTTCATTAAGCATCGTAAGTCAACACCCTATCATCCTAGAGCTAATGGACAGACTGAAAAGTCTAATGGCATACTTTGTAAAATCATAACTAAAACATTACAAGGGAATGCATCTAATTGGGATTATGAACTAAATAATGCATTATGGGCATATAGATGCACCATAAAAACTACAACTAAAGCAACACCATTTCAGTTAGTATATGGTTTGGAGGCCATGTTACCAATTGAAGTGGAGGTACCTTCATTACGGGTAGCAATATCCGAGAGACTTGGAAATGTTGCATCTTTGAGAGAACGTTATGATACTTTAGAGCGTCTTGATGAGGTAAGAGCTCAAGCTTTCCAAAACATGGAAGCTATTCAGAAACAACGAAAAACCTACTATGATAGTAAGTTACAACCAAAAGTTTTAAAAGATAATGATTTAGTATTACTATATGATAGTCGATTTCAGAAATTCCCCGGGAAATTTAAGATGAGGTGGTTTGGTCCATATCGCATACTTAAATCCTACCCTAATGGTTCAGTAGAACTGCAAGATTTTCAGGGGAATGTTCATGCAACCCGCTATAATGGTTATCGTTTAAAACAATACATAACTTGAGGGCAAGTTATGAATTAAAGAAGGGGGCAATAATCCTAAAAAAAAAAAATTGTTAAATTAAGCCCTTGGCTACAACTCCACTAAAATTCTCTTAACATAATTAAATTTTGGTCAAAAAAGAAAAAATTCATAGTACTAATTAGTATGACATTATAACTAGTGATAGAACTTGGTTCTTTTATTTTAGTTTCAAAATGTCACTTTTGGTAACTTAAAAATTTGATTATCAAAAGAGGATAGGAGGAAAATAAAAATTGGAAAATTAAGAGATGAAGAGAAGGATAAATTACCATTGAAAAACTATTTTTTAGTGGTCCGGAATGACACTAAACTACCCAAGGGAAAGTGAGGAAATGTCAAAGTTTTTGGAAAAATTATGAGTCAAATTCATTAACACTCATAATTTAAAAACCTCTCACTTGACCGGATTTGCCACAAAGTGCTATAATAGTCACTATGGTGTGCTAAAAAATAAATTATTTTTTGAAAAATAAAAATGGAAATGGAAATAAAAAATAATTCTCCTAGATTTATGTGGGACCAAAAAGGGAAAGCTACACTAGTTTGATAATTAGTAGGGCATTATTGAACCTTTTAGCACTCACCAATTATATGTTTCTAAAATTTTAGAATTTTTAATCACATAAAAGCTTTTAATTAAGTTAAAAGAAAAGGAAAATGAAAGGATTAAAACTTGGAAGGAGAAGAATTAAAAAGTAATTGGGAAAAGAAAATTTAATTAAGTGGAAATAGACAACAAAAATAATGAAAGATAAATAAAATTTTGAAAAAATAGAAAATTACAAAAATTACAAAATAAAAACAAACACTAGGATGATCGACTAGTGTAAAGGGGCTTGCTCTGTAGTACAAGTTCTCATGAGAAGGGAACATGGAACCAGGAGGTCAGATCAGAAGTGATGAGAATGTACATTGTTGATGATACGAGCTTGAGGATGTACAATCACTCACGAGTACTCAACAGTCCCATGCATGTAAAATCCTAGCATTCTATGGAAGCTTAATCACAAGAATAGACTCGAGGGACATGATGAAGGAAAAATTAAAAACTGAGTACTTCAAAGTGATGAGTGTAGAGAGCAACCTCTCAAATCAACACAACTGAAACCCAACCGTTGATACTACACCACAAGGTGGGAAGTTAGTTTACTAGTGGAAATCCTGCAAGAAGCCGAACAACCATCTCACCACACACTAACTGTGAAGGCGAACAATCATGAGTTGAGAGACTTATTGGGAGTAAGTTGTGTGCATGACTTGCGTACAACCTGTGAGAAGTGGAGACCCGGTTTGTGAGGAGCGGTTAGTCTGCAAGAACCGAAAGATGGTGACGCTCAACAAGGTGAGTTTTGAGTTATGTGTGTAAGCGGAAGGAGTAATTGTTTATGACACAGAGTACTGAGATTAGTAAGAAAAGAAAAACGCTAAGCAGAAACCGCTATTCCAGACTTGGTGAGTCTGTTTGTTGTTGCGTCAATATGCGTTCTCACAAATCTCAAAGAGAGAAACGATGCCGTGAACCTGGTTGCGATGCTTGGTGAGTAAGTTGGAAATAGGCTTATGAAACTTGCATGAGGTCCAAAATTGTAAAGATGGCAAAAATCCTGACCTGGGAAGTAGACGACACTGGAATGAAGTCGTTCGGTATGCATGGAGAAAATGGGTTGGGTATTGTTGTGACCACTAAAGATGTGTGTGGTTGTGCATACAAAGATCATCACCCATGTGCTCATTTGCGTGAACGAATGGACGTCTCGCGTCAATCGTGTTTGTCAAACATTGTTTGTATAAGACCTGTGAGGTGAGATTCTGGTGTGTATATTTTTGAGATGCGGCTCACTGGTCTTAGAAGAAACAAACGAAGTGAAATTTTTTAGATGACGTTGTCAATTTTTACTATGAGCGTGAAACCATAGAGAGGCTGTTAAGAAAAATAGAGAGCATAATCTCGAAGCTTGTGTATGGATTGAGATTTTTTTAACTTCAAAATCTTGAAAGTGAACGAGACTGGATTATGAGCAGTCAGTATGCATGGAAAAGATGAGTCGAATATTGTTTGTAATCACTGAACATCTGTGCGTATTGTGCATACACAGATTAGTGCCATGTGTTCATCTGCATGATCGAGTGGACGTCTCGCATCGGTTGTAGTAGTCAAGCATCGTTTGCGTCATCCCTGTGAGGTGAGAATAAAAAGCCATGTAGGTTGTATCATTTCCAGTGCATTTGTTGTCTTGAGTGTTCAATGTAGGAAACTTGTGAAGAAAATTATAATCGTGAAAAAAAAACTGAATAGCCATAGGAAGAATATTAAGCTGAGACGCATGTAGACAGGTTGATACAATATCCAAGAACTTGCATGCCACGTTGGGAACATCATTAATCATGTATGTGCTTCCAAGAGATTAGAGGGGTACAGAATCTGTTGCATTTGCTAAGTAATGGAGAATTATCCACCAACATCTATAGTAGCGAGCCCGACAGACGTTGAGCATCTACAGGCATCAGGCATCTTCGTGAGCATTGTCTGTGTCATCTCTGAAAGGTGAGTGGAGTATGAGAATTGTCAGGAGCAACAAGGAGATGACAGCTTTACTGAATTCTAGTTTTACCTGAAAAAAGAAAAAATTCCTTTTGCTAAATTGTAGTTGTGTGAGTATGTTGTAGTAATTATATCATCTCCTTATCGTCGATTGTCTCTTAGAAGTTTCAGAGTGTACAGATTCCGACAGCAGTATGCAAGGATGCTGATATCGACACATACATATCTCTTTTGTATAAACAAAATTTATGCCTGATGATTGTCATGCTATCTATAGAGGAGACCTTGCCGAGAGAAAGCCTGAGTAAGACTAAACTCAAAAGCAAGAGGGTTGAGTGTTAGAAAATGAGCGCCATAAACAAACGAGAACTCATAAACATACGTCATACAATAGAAAATCAGGATTTGTCCATAATTGTAGACTTGAGTCTTACATGAAGTCATGAAAAATAAATAAAATAATAAACAAACCTTGCCGAGAGGCTAGAGCTATGAGAGAGAAGCCAGAAGAAGAGTGTTAGAAGCAAGAAGAAGTCTTTGAGAAAAAATGATTCTCAGTAATGGTATTCTGTCAAATGAACAAATTGATGAGATGTGTGCACCATTTTTGATGACTAGACGAAGAGCAGAAATGGTGAACAAACCAACATCTGAGCGGTCGGTAGCACTGTCACCGCTCATGATTATACCCGAAGAGGTGGTAGATCCCAATCAGGGGAAGTTGGAAGAAGCTGGATTGTGGGAGTTCATCTGCAAGAAGTGGCCCATGGCGGATCCTGAGCGAACGCTGGCGTATTGGAGAGCTTCGAAGAAAGGATCTCAAGATGAGTTCAAAATGGAGAACAAGATGGTTCACTTCAATCTGGAGGCAATCGCTCCCCATTTTCCAGGACTACCTGATTCAGGCTCTACCTTGATCAGCATACAACACCTAGGTAAAGCTGATCTTATGCAAGTTTTCAAAAATCCGAAGGGAGCAGCAGTGGCAGCAGGGTACATTATCAACCGCGCCAAGGATCATTGGATTGATTGGCTGAAGTATGTGAACCAGCGACTGCTGATGGCTCCGGAAGGAAAAAATATCATCACCGCTTCAGGTTTGGCAGCTGCATATCGGAGCTGGCATGGCGAACGACTCAACTGGCTGAAGATTGTGTTCAATCAGATCAAGTTGGAGATATCAAGGAAGAACACGAGGAACAGGTTGTTCTTTCACTGTACGACATATCTATCAGAGTTTTGCCCAGCTCTTACGGAGGGAGGTCCATCGGAGACAACGGAGATGCCAACGCGAAGGAGGACGCGAGTCTATGTGGAGGATCAGGAGGAATGTGAGCTGGAGGAGACTCCGACACTGCCCAAAACGTCACGACGTCCGACACCTGAGCCCCATCCATGGGCATTGATGACTGTAAATCCGGAGAGGACCCCTGAGTATGTGGTGCTACCGATTAAGGAGGATCAGCAGCCTTCTGAAGAGCCAATGCTTCACGAAGCATCACCTCAGACCAAGACGCCGTCAGGTTCGGCCAGAGCCTCTAGCGTTGTCCCGACAGGAAAGGAGAAGCCGAGTCTTGGTGACCTGATGGTGCGACTGGGGAGATTAGAGGAGTCCGGGAAGAAGGCGATGGAGTCCAACACAGCCTCCACAGTGAAGACTTTGGAGCAGACCACTGAGGTGGAGAGTTTGCAGAAGGGCATCGAAGCTTTGAAGAGTCAAGTGGTGATGCACGAGCAGGCGTTAGCTCTCAAGGACGCGGTGGAGAGTCGAATGACGAAAGAACGTGCGGAGATGCTAGAGAAGGTGGCAGAGGCAGCCGCCAACGCCACTCAGTGGAAGAAAAGATGGGAGGAGTTTGCGGGTCAAGCAGTCCACTATGAGCAAACTCAGCTGGAGGTGGGCCGCCTTACGAGGGAGGTCCATGAAGCTAACGAGAAGGTGAAGAACATCACCGAAATGCATAAGTACCAAAGAGAAAACGGTGAGAAGCTCACCCGAGAAAAAGATGCGTTAGTGCGCACACATGCAAAAGATTTGCATGAGCTGAGTCTGGATAGTCAGAGAGCTCAGCTGGTGGTACAGGCAGATCCTGTGATAGTAACCACGCTTGAGCGCAGTGTTCAGACTTTGACAGCGGCGAACACTCAGCTGATCCAGCAGTTCACCACGGAGCAAGCCTCGAGGTTGAAGCTACAGAGTGCTCTATGGGAACAGGAATTGGAGGCACCTTATCCCTTTTCCCTGTTCAAGGCCTATGAACTGCAGAAGAGTTCGTTTTTACGTCTTACAGATTTAGCACTTGGAGCTAAGCTGAGTAATGACGAGTTTGAGCGTCTATGGAGAGGCGCAGAGCCATTTGCTAACATGCAAAATCTCATGTGTGAGATGTTAGCAAGAGTTGACCTTGATTTGGAGAATCCAAATCAGTGTAACCTGTGGATTGGTGACTTAGGCACCAGAGTGCTCCTTTACTACATGACCTTAGAAGCTCAAATCAATAACAAGAGAAAGGCGGAGCAGCCTGTGGAACCATACAGACTTGTGAGGATTCCAAACTTTAGACCCCTCGTCACTCCTGAGAACTTTGAGGCTATTCCAGGATGGCAGAGGACATTTGAGAATCTTCTCCACGAATTAGATAGCGAGCACCTGCTATCAAATACTTTGATGCATGCCCGAGTGCGGGAAGAGATTGGCCAACGAGGAGAGATGACCATGGGTCACTATGTTTACGGCCAACAACGAGCCAAGCAGCGTTTGCTGCGAGCTCTGGAGGGAGCAAGAACTCACGTCATGGACACGGATGACTTCAAGACTCATGTGATGTTGAGTGCTCCTCCTTTGGATTACCAGTCACCCGGTTGGGTCGGTGCAGCAGCGCCAGTGGGAGGGTCCATTATGAAACAGAGGTACCTTGGTAACTACGACATCATGTTTGATGCCGAAGAGGAGAAACCTTTCCCCACCTGGCCTGCGCTTGAATGGATATTGGAGGACGTGGGACTTTCAGTGAAGGCTTGGAAGCCATGGGATCAGATGTATCCACGAGCTTCGATTAGCTGGACTCACGCAGTCCCGGTAGTAGTGGCTACGAATCCTCATCTGTGTCCTCTTCATGGACCGAGAAGATACAAGTGGGCGCCGTGGGTGCGCTTGGATTCGGTTCCATATAACTGGCCCTTGGTGCCAAGAACGTTTGCTACACCGCATGAGTGTGCGATCTCTTATCGTGCTTATTTTGAAGCACACAGGTATCACACAGACCCTATTTGTTTCCGAGCAGGTGTGTTCTGCAATTTTCTTGCCTATGTATGTACACAATACAAGGTGACAGTGAATGTTAACAAGTTTGACGAGGCGAAGCCAGAGTTCCATATTTGGATCAAGCTTCAGCAGAAGCCCGCGCGTTGGCTGCGCATACTTGAGACCATGGCACTTACGCAGTTTCTCATTGGACGGAGCTCCATGTTCTCATTGGAGTTTTCTCCAAAGAGACAACATCAAATTACTACGTGGTTGGCATACCAGAAGTCACATGCGACTTATCTCATGACGGATGATGACGTGCGACGCAACTTGGACGGGATAGAGATGCAGAGCTACCTCCAGGATTTGGAGTTAGCTGATGAGTACAAGCACAAGAAACCGAAGATTGACACGCGCCGCAGACTTTGAGAAACTGTGCAGGTTTGAGAGAAGTGCCGAAGTCTATCCTGGAGTATGAAGATTATGGGAGAAGTATGAAGGCTGGACGAGGAGCAGGAGATCATTCGAAGTGTGATGTCAACTTAGATATGCTAGAGGCTATTAACTGTCCACTTGATATGGTAGTTTGGCCGCGTTAGAGTTTCGATTTTTATCATACTCGAACCTCAGACATTGCAGTTTTTATTCTATGATTATGCAGCGGCAGACGATGACTTGAACTTGAAATTTTAAGAGTCACTCTATATTATGAATATGAGCTAAGTTGATTGAAATTCGGAGTTGGAGCCATGATGCATGCAGTAAAGAATGAGCAAAATTAAAGAGGCACCAAGTGTGCAGGTTGTTCACAAATTGACGTTAAGTTACGTTTGTGAGACGAATTCATGACTCATGCTCATGAGGTTATTCATATCAAGTTGAAGATAACAAAATGTGATTTATAATCTGTAAGTGGATTGTGTAACTTGGCACTAGAAGTACTGTGAATAGCGTTGAGGAGACGTCAGTACACACAGACACCACATGGGAACTCACGCCGCGAATGAAAAACTAACGGAGTGAAGGCGATAAAACTTAAACAAAATCTGGAGATACGCATGATACTGCGTGCTCATATTTATTGCTCACAGATCAACGAAAGTTTTTGAACTCATGAGTTTTGGTTGTGTGGCGATGTTTCCAATGTTGCAAATTTGATGAACGTGAAGTTAACAAGGACTTCTAGTTGATACTATCAAGGTGCACAAAGCGAAATCAGTGAACATGCTATGTGGATCTGAAAGACAAATGAAAAAAAAAAATCAACAAAAACAAAAAAATTTGTGCTCCAACTGCACCTATCATGTGCTACCCTGTATCTAAACTACACCAAGCGGAATGGGGCGGATCTCTCAAGGTCATTGTATACCCGGCACTAGCGCCCGAAGGCTGCCACGACAGTATCAACTGCGGCTTGAGAAGACCAGGCCATCCAGGCTTGTCACTGAAGGTAAGCGTGGCACTCAGCCACTATATACTGAGTATCGTCAGCTTCACCAATCGATATGGGATATATCGTGGGATGACTGGGAGGATGACCGCGCAACTACTCTATAACCGTGTGAAGACAAAGAACGGCATTTGGAGCGTTCACGTGATATGAATTATGAGAGACAAGACGATAAATTTTTCAAGTACAATATTGTGACCATCTACTACGTAACCTATGTAATGTAGCTTCGTGTTGGTGAGTGGGTGTTTTTATTCTCTAGCGACCATGATGTTGGACTTAGAGGAATATGATGTGAGGACCATTTGGTGGAAGTTGACCCCGAGTATCAACGTGCGATGAGGTCGACCAATTCTGTGCATGCTCTTGTAGCAATATGCACAAGGATATAATCGTGATTTTTGGTTGTTGGAAGCTCTAAACTAAAATGATATGCAAGCTTTCGTTTCTACTAAGATTATGCAACTTATGGACCGTGATAATTCGTACAACCTAAACCTGTAAGTAGGAGATTTAAGAGTATGTTTCCTAAAGATCTTCACAGGAATAGACAGAAAAGCTGTCTATATTGACGTGCATGGCTCTCAAGTTGTTGATAAGCGCAACAGTGGTTACGTGGTAATCAAGGTGCTTCTGTAAGCTTTGTTGAGTACTGAATATGGAGGCACATAAATTTGGATGCCTATCGTGAGTAACTTAAGTCCGAGTGGCTCAAACACGAGTGACCCACAGTTCTAATTATTCTGGGGCCACCACTGATCCAAATTGAGTAAAAGATCAAAAGACAAGTTGTTCTGTATGAAGCACAATGCGAATGAACAACTGCCGTAGAGCTACATGCAAGTGGGCCCTGAATAATGGCTGAATAAATTAAGATTAAAATAATTTAGAGGACATGCATGATCATGTAGGTCCTGCTTGCAAATGAGACTCCAGACAATCTTCAGTAATAGGCCCTGGACCTACCATGCGTGTTCCAAACATGAAGATTTCTTCAAAAGATTCTCTGAATATTCTGTAATGATGCTCAAGAATATGCTCAGTGAAATGCAACCATCTAATATACTCTTAAAATTATTATGGTAATTCTTATTCCATTCTATGAAAAAAAAAAATAGAAGTTGCTAAAAGTTTAGAAAAAGAAAAAGAAAAAGTCACCACTCCCAATCAAATTTTACTTTTTAAAATAATTTTTAATAATTAAAATTTAAAAATAATCATAATAAAAATTTAACTAAATTAAATTTAGCTGAAAGGAAAATAGTGAAAGGGAAAAATAAGAGAGAAAATTAAAAAACTTGAGTAGTAACATGATAAGATGTGAGAATGAGAATGATTAGTTTTAAGAGAAAACATGATAAAGTTAAAGAGCAATTATCCTCAAGTAAGGGAAAAATAAGAAAGAACATGATAAATTTAATGAGAGATTGTCATGAAAAGGAAAAAATAAGAGAGAACATGATAATATTGAGAAATGGAAAAATAAGAAGGAAAAGAGGTTAACATGTGAGTAATGTAGATAATACAATTAGTGGTGAAGTAATACACACATTACATAAATTGTATGATAGGATAGCTCACATAAGCTAGAAAAAATAGATAAGTGTGAAAAGGAAATTAGTGACATAAAATTAGTAATAAGTGGTGAGGACAAACACTACTAACATACTAATCTAGTGATGTAAGGACTAATGAGTGCTAATTTTCCAAACTTAAATAAAAAATGAAAATAAAAGGAAAAATAAAATATGAAGAACATGTTTAAGTGAAACATGGTGAATGAAAGCATAAAGACTTTGGAAAAGTCTAAAAATTTAAAAGAGAAAAAAATATACAAGAAGTTGATTGATAGAGACTTAAAGAGAAATAAAAAATTAAAAAAAAAATTAAAAATAAAAAATTGAAGTATGGAAAGCGAGTAAAGACAATCAACAATTGTTAAAGAAGAAAGATAAATAAGAAGAAAAGCTATATGGAGCTTAAGGAGATAAAAAAGAAAAACGATAAAAAAGAAGACGAAGTGCAGAAGTCAAAGATTCAAAAACAAAGGTTTTTTGAAGTCGACGAGGGCGTCTCCAATTTAAAGAAGAGGGCTATGTAGAGCCAAAATGATAAAGTTGTTAAATTTCAAAAAATTAGAGCTCAAAAGCTATAAAAACAACTTCAAAAGAATAAAGAAAAAGTAAAAGTAGAAGTAAATTAAAAAATAAATAGAAATGACTAAAGTAAATAGAAGAGAGAATTAGAAAGGTACAAAGAAAGGACATAACTCCTAATGATATGAAAAGGTTTTGAAATTAAACCAAAGTTGTGATAGGAAAAGTCATTAGGAAAAGGGGTACCTTTTCATAAATTAGATAGTATAAGTGAATAGAAAGTGATGATGATCACACCACATTTGAAGAAAATTATGTGAGTCCTAGCTTGGATTGAAGCTAGTAAGAATTCTTACATGTGATTTGTAAGAAATTTGTGTGAAATATATTAAATTATTGAATTATGTGTAAGTCTACGAGTTGCTAGCTACATAATTGTAATTATTGTGTGAAATTGTTCATGTGTAATAAGACACATTGAGTAAAGGAATTAAATTCAAAATTATGAATTGTGGAAGTTAAATGTGAAGAAGAATTGTAATGAGATTACAAAATTCACTAGAATAGAATTTATAATAAACAAATTAAATTTGTGAATTTTGGAAGTGAAATTGGTTAGAGTAGAAATTGAATAGCTACAGTACCAATTTGTGAACAAATTGTAAAAAAATAATAAAAATTAAATAAAATAAATATAGAAACAAAAAATATGCAAGACAATTGAATCATTGATGCATAAAAATGAAGTAAAATTAATTGCAATTGAGAATAAAATTAATTTTAAATTGCTTATAATTAATTTTGATAGAATGCATTATGTATATGATGTACTAATGTTTGTTTGAAGTTGTGATTTAGAATCGTTGGAATTGGAATTCATGAGAATTGAAGTTTCAATTACAAACGCAATATTAATTTGTGAATTAATAATTTTGATTATTAATGTTTGATCAACACATGGTTGAGTTGATCACATAATGTGGAAATTACATTGACTTGTGAGTCAAGTAATTACATTATAAATTGTAGATCAAGAGTCTAATTGTGTTTAAAGTTAATCTTTAAGACTAGCTAAGTAGTAGAATTGATCAAAACTTATATTACAAGAATATCCTTAGAAATTGTAAGAGTATATGAAGGATAATAGTGTAGTAAGTAAGTTAGAATTAACAAAGGAATAAAAGTTTGATATAAAGAAATATTCAAAATATAGAAAGTCTAATTAAAAGAGATAATAGAGCATCTAGTTAATTGAGTCAAGAATTAGACTTAATACTTTGAATCTTTAAGAATAGTGTTCATTATTCCTTGTGTGTTGTTTGTGCTTTAACTTGTGGTTTAAAGGTATGATGACGAGAAGTATAAAGTGAAGACATAAGGAAGCTTGGAGCTCGTTGCTAGAGGTTAGATTGTGATTTATTAACTTGAACTAATTAAGGAATTGGCAATGAGCATGAAAATAAATAGAATCCATTTACCCATGAGGGTATAGGTTAGAAGTCGATGGGCACTTCACAGAATAATGACAATGAGCAAGGCTCACGTCATAATTGCACATGCTTGCGGGAATAAGAGTAATAAGTAAAAATCCTTAAGAGTGTAGGTTATAGATACACTTTTACCTTCAAAACCTTAAAGCAAACAACAATTGACACATATATTAGTGGAATTAGAGATAACTACCTAAGTCTAGACGCCAGATCATCCCCTAGAACGAACCTAAAGGTGGGTGTAGACTGGGTGTTTTGTAAGTCGACCCAAGTTTTAAAACCTTTCAGGAGTTCCGCCATAAGCCTCTATACGCGACCTCAAAAAAGCCCTCTGATGTTGCCTTGTCCATGTTGTACCATTCTCTTGCATTAATGGACTCTCTAGAAGACGCTGCAAACCCCGCCTACGCACCTCGTCACTGTTTGATTTGGGTAGCGAGTGTCGACGCGTGGGGGAAGGAGAACATTTGTCTCAAGCAGCATTTCCTGAGAGAATACGGGGGCGGAGAAATTTGCCAGATGGTTCCTGTACAATAGGTGCCACACACAATCCAAACAAATATACTTTAGATCGAATACTCCTATACATCACACATGAAAATTTTATCAATAAGATCCATCCTAGCACACTTTAGGTTGAATGGAGCTAAACTGTAGAAGGGAAGATCCATAGACAACATTTACCATCCAACGAATAAAAACAAAATCAAATGAACCAAAACTACATGAGTACAATGTAGCTCAACAACAAACAAAAATTGCCTAGGCCAAAACGACTCAATAGTGTAATAACTTGGAGGTCAACATATCACGCACCTTGAGCGAGCGTTGGGAAGTAGCATCCCCTAAACCGTTATAGAGAGTACGCTTTGCAGGAGTACAATTATCCGGATTTAGACACGGGGACCCTGGAACTGAACGAGGCCATTGCGGCAAAGGTGAGTTGTCCTTTTCATGAACTGGCTCCCGTGCAATAGGGCTTTCGACAACTCCGTTGTCCACTGCCATGGTCGAATAATCCATGGTTGACTGCGCGGTTGCAGCAGAGTACAACAAGAACCCTTTACTCCGAAGGGAAAGGGAGAACTCCTCTGGGCCCAACAAAGAATCCACGGAAGCACGACAGTCACAGTCCTGTAGAATTTTCAACAAAAGTGACGCTCACATATCTCAGAACAATAGAGGAAAACTCTAATCATTCAAAACAGAACGACATTCCATCAGCGGTAGGTATCCATTCCCCACAACAAACAAAGTGGTGAAACATCTCGGTTTCATTTATCAAAAAAATATACACATGAAAAATAGTCCAACAAAATTTACAAAATAGAGCTTCAGTCAATCAATACAGTTTAGCTCTATCCAACCTAAAGTATAACAAGCATCTAAGCGTTTCCAACGGCATTAAGAGCGAAGATTCTGAGACATATCTGACGTGTTGTGGATTCCATCATCAAACTCCAGATCGTAATGATGGCAATCTTAGACAACCTCGTGAGGAATTCAGCACAACCAGGGCGCACTCGGACTAGCTTAGGGCCTACTTCGGCCGGATGCGAAGCCGAGTGAATGGACGAGTCAAAGTTCCTAGATCCCATGGCCTGCCACGAAGGCTCACACGTGCAGACAATCCCATTGAGGTCCAGCACAACATTCAACCACCTGCCCTCAAAATCTGATAGGACTCTAGGTATTTCTTCTAGATTATTGGCACCACTTATTGATGCCTCCCAGACCTGGTTCGGAAACGCCAGGAGAACGAACAATATTACTATAGATTCATTGACAACGACGGCTCAACAAAATGTAGAATGAAAGAGGCAAACGGGGGGAGACGTCATGGAGGGGAGAGTGGAGTGTGAAAAGTGTTGGAAGAGTACCTCGAGAACTTCATGGTCTTGCAGCATTTCGTCTCCGACTGTGAGCCGCCAAAACGGCTCCCGAGGATGAATGGACCGCACATCAATTGTGTTAGGGTCAACTAGTAGTTGAAGTGGGAGATCCAATAGGATTAACCCATGATTTTGGATCAACATGGCCAATTGGCCTTTCCGTTCACTAATTCCTTGAATGGGAGCCACTTCATGGCGACCTCGGATTTTACCAAGTTAACCAAAAACAAATAAATAGGGAAGGAAAAAATGAAGAGAAGACTAAAGAGGGAAAAAAGAAAACAAAAGCAAGAACAATAGGAGAGGAAGAAAGTAAGTGGTGGAGAAAACCACGGGGGGAAAATTAGGCGAAGTAGAGAAAAAAAAAATAGAAAAAAGGGGGCCAAAAGAAGTGGGAACCTCCCTCACAATCACTTGGTAACTTAATCCTTACCCCAAGCAAGGGAAGGTCCATCTAGGTAGATTAATCGATTTAGCAACCTTGGAATTAACTTAATGGCTCACTTATTGGAGATCATGCACACCCATGTGGCGTGGAGTTAATGTTTAGATTTAGATATTCCTTGGTTAGTGGGACACCCACTCTTGGTAAATGCAAGGGTGGCACGGAATTAGTAGATGTAGGTTAAATAGGCTTTGTAAGAAAGAAGCCATTAATGGAAGAAGGCCAAAGGCGGCGGGGAACTTCCTTGGGAACTCAAGGAGAACAATTGACTAGGGGGTTACCCCTGGAGGGGTCGCATTCGTTTTTGTGTGAGGAATGTAGAGAGGGGTGCGAGTAGAGGAACTGAGGACAAAGAGCCAGAAGCCCCGGCCACTGGAATTGCAAGTTACACGAAGACGAGGATCACGAAGAAGAGGGCCACCACACGAAGAAGAGGATCACGAAGAAGAGGGCCAGCACACGAAGACGAGGATCACGAAGAAGAGAGGACCAGCATACGAAGAAGCGGATCACCAAGAAGAGAGGACCAGCATACGAAGAAGAGGATCACCAAGAAGAGAGGACCAGCATATGAAGAAGAGGATCACGAAGAAGAAAGGACCAACATATGAAGAAGAGGATCACGAAGAAGAGAGGACCAGCACACGAAGACGAGGATCACGAAGAAGAGAGGACCAGCACACGAAGACGAGGATCACGAAGAAGAGAGGACCAGCATACGAAGAAGAGGATCACGAAGAAGAGAGGACCATCATACGAAGAAGAGGATCACGAAGAAGAGAGGACCAGCATACGAAGAAGAGGATCACGAAGAAGAGGGCCAACACACGAAGACGAGGATCACAAAGAAGAGGGCCAGCATACGAAGACGAGGATCACGAAGAAGAGGACCAGCACACGAAGACGAGGATCACGAAGAAGAGACGACCAGCATACGAAGACGAGGATCACAAAGACGAGAGGACCAGCACACGAAGACGAGGATCACGAAGAAGAGGACCAGCATACGAAGACGAGGATCACAAAGACGAGAGGACCAGCATACGAAGAAGAGGATCACAAAGAAGAGAGGACCAACACACGAAGACGAGGATCACGAAGAAGAGGACCAGCATACGAAGAAGAGGATCACGAAGAAAAGGGCCAACACACGAAGACGAGGATCACGAAGAAGAGGGCCAGCACACGAAGAAGAGGACCAGCACACGAAGACGAGGATCATGAAGAAGAGAGGACCAGCATACGAAGACGAGGATCACGAAGAAGAGAGGACCAGCATACGAAGAAGAGGATCACGAAGAAGAGAGGACCAGCACATGAAGACGAGGATCACGAAGAAGAGAGGACCAGCATACGAAGAAGAGGATCAAGAAGAAGAGAGGACCAGCATACGAAGAAGAGGATCACGAAGAAGAGAGGGCCAGCACACGAAGACGAGGATCACGAAGAAGAGGACCAGCACACGAAGACGAGGATCACGAAGAAGAGAGGACCAGCATACGAAGACGAGGATCACAAAGACGAGAGGACCAGCATACGAAGAAGAGGATCACAAAGAAGAGAGGACCAGCACACGAAGACGAGCATCACGAAGAAGAGGGCCAGCATACGAAGAAGAGGATCACGAAGAAGAGAGGACCAACATACGAAGAAGAGGATCACGAAGAAGAGAGGACCAGCATACGAAGAAGAAGATCACGAAGAAGAGGACCAACACACGAAGACGAGGATCACGAAGAAGACGGCCAGCATACGAAGACGAGGATCACGAAGAAGAGGACTTGCACACGAAGACGAGGATCACGAAGAAGAGAGGACCTGCATACGAAGACGAGGATCACAAAGACGAGAGGACCAGCATACGAAGAAGAGGATCACAAAGAAGAGAGGACCAGCACACGAAGAAGAAGATCACGAAGAAGAGGACCAGCATATGAAGAAGAGGATCACGAAGAAGAGAGGACCAGCATACGAAGAAGAGGATCACAAAGAAGAGAGGACCAGCACACGAAGAAGAAGATCACGAAGAAGAGGACCAGCATATGAAGAAGAGGATCACGAAGAAGAGAGGACCAGCATACGAAGAAGAGGATCAGGAAGAAGAGGGCCAAGACACGAAGACGAGGATCACGAAGAAGAGGGCCAGCACACGAAGACGAGGATCACGAAGAAGACGACTTGCACACGAAGACGAGGATCACGAAGAAGAGAGGACCAGCATACGAAGACGAGGATCACGAAGAAGAGAGGACCAGCATACGAAGAAGAGGATCACAAAGAAGAGAGGACCAACACACGAAGAGGAGGATCACGAAGAAGAGAGGACCAGCATACGAAGAAGAGGATCACGAAGAAGAGAGGACCAGCATACAAAGAAAAGGATCACGAAGAAGAGAGGGCCAGCACACGAAGACGAGGATCACGAAGAAGAGGTCCAGCACACGAAGACGAGGATCACGAAGAAGAGAGGACCAGCATACGAAGACGAGGATCACAAAGAGGAGAAGACCAGCATACGTAGAAGAGGATCACAAAGAAGAGAGGACCAGCACACGAAGACGAGGATCACGAAGAAGAGGACCGGCATACCAAGAAGAGGATCACGAAGAAGAGAGGACCAGCATACGAAGAAGAGGATCACGAAGAAGAGAGGACCAGCATATGAAGAAGAGGATCACGAAGAAGAGCGCCAACACACGAAGACGAGGATCACAAAGAAGAGAGGACCAGCACACGAAGACGAGGATCACGAAGAAGAGAGGACCAGCATACGAAGAAGAGGATCACGAAGAAGAGAGGACCAGCATACGAAGAAGAGGATCACGAAGAAGAGAGGGCCAGGACACCAAGACGAGGATCACGAAGAAGAGGACCAGCACACGAAGACGAGGATCACGAAGAAGAGAGGACCAGCATACGAAGACGAGGATCACAAAGACGAGAGGACCAGCATACGAAGAAGAGGATCACAAAGAAGAGAGGACCAGCACACGAAGACGAGGATCACGAAGAAGAGGACCAGGATACGAAGAAGAGGATCACGAAGAAGAGAGGACCAGCATACGAAGAAGAGGATCACGAAGAAGAGGGCCAACACACGAAGACGAGGATCACGAAGAAGAGGGCCAGCACACGAAGACGAGGATCACGAAGAAGAGGACTTGCACACGAAGACGAGGATCACGAAGAAGAGAGGACCAACATACGAAGACGAGGATCACGAAGAAGAGAGGACCAGCATACGTAGAAGAGGATCACAAAGAAGAGAGGACCAGCACACGAAGACGAGGATCACGAAGAAGAGGACCAGCATACGAAGAAGAGGATCACAAAGAAGAGAGGACCAGCATACGAAGATGAGGATCACGAAGAAGAGAGGACCAGCATACGAAGAAGAGGATCAGGAAGAAGAGGGCCAACACACGAAGACGAGTATCACGAAGAAGAGGGCCAGCACACGAAGACGAGGATCACGAAGAAGAGGACTTGCACACGAAGACGAGGATCACGAAGAAGAGAGGACCAACATACGAAGACGAGGATCACGAAGAAGAGAGGACCGGCATACGAAGAAGAGGATAACGAAGAAGAGAGGACCGGCACACGAAGAGGAGGATCACGAAGAAGAGAGGACCAGCATACGAAGAAGAGGATCACGAAGAAGAGAGGACCAGCATATGAAGAAGAGGATCACGAAGAAGAGGGCCAACACACGAAGACGAGGATCACGAAGAAGAGGGCCAGCACACAAAGACGAGGATCACGAAGAAGAGGACCAGCACACGAACACGAGGATCACGAAGAAGGGAGGACCAGCATACGAAGACGTGGATCGCGAAGAAGAGAGGACCAGCATACGAAGAAGAGGATCACGAAGAAGAGAGGACCAGCACACGAAGACGAGGATCACGAAGAAGAGAGGACCAGCATACGAAGAAGAGGATCACGAAGAAGAGAGGACCAGCATACGAAGAAGAGGATCACGAAGAAGAGGGCCAACACACGAAGACGAGGATCACGAAGAAGAGGGCCAGCACACGAAGACGAGGATCACGAAGAAGAGGACTTGCACACGAAGACGAGGATCACGAAGAAGAGAGGACCAACATACGAAGACGAGGATCACGAAGAAGAGAGGACCAGCATACGAAGAAGAGGATCACAAAGAAGAGAGGACCAGTACACGAAGAGGAGGATCACGAAGAAGAGAGGACCAGCATACGAAGAAGAGGATCACGAAGAAGAGAGGACCAGCATACAAAGAAAAGGATCACGAAGAAGAGAGGGCCAGCACACGAAGACGAGGATCACGAAGAAGAGGTCCAGCACACGAAGACGAGGATCACGAAGAAGAGAGGACAAGCATACGAAGAAGAGGATCACGAAGAAGAGGGCCAACACACGAAGACGAGGATCACGAAGAAGAGGGCCAGCACACGAAGACGACGATCACGAAGAAGAGGACTTGCACCAAAGACGAGGATCACGAAGAAGAGAGGACCAACATACGAAGACGAGGATCAAGAAGAAGAGAGGACCAGCATACGAAGAAGAGGATCACAAAGAAGAGAGGACCAGCACACGAAGAGGAGGATCACGAAGAAGAGAGGACCAGCATACGAAGAAGAGGATCACGAAGAAGAGAGGACCAGCATACAAAGAAAAGGATCACGAAGAAGAGAGGGCCAACACACGAAGAAGAGGATCACGAAGAAGAGGTCCAGCACACGAAGACGAGGATCACGAAGAAGAGAGGACAAGCATACGAAGACGGGGATCACAAAGACGAGAGGACCAGCATACGAAGAAGAGGATCACGAAGAAGAGAGGACTAGCATACGAAGAAGAGGATCACGAAGAAGAGGGCCAACACACGAAGACGAGGATGACGAAGAAGAGGGCCAGCACACGAAGACGAGGATCACGAAGAAGAGGACTTGCACACGAAGACGAGGATCACGAAGAAGAGAGGACCAACATACGAAGACGAGGATCACGAAGAAGAGAGGACCAGCATACGAAGAAGAGGATCACAAAGAAGAGAGGACCAGCACACGAAGAGGAGGATCACGAAGAAGAGAGGACCAGCATACGAAGAAGAGGATCACGAAGAAGAGAGGACCAGCATACGAAAAAGAGGATCACGAAGAAGAGAGGACCAGCATACGAAGAAGAGGATCAGGAAGAAGAGTGCCAACACACGAAGACGAGGATCACGAAGAAGAGGGCCAGCACACGAAGACGAGGATCACGAAGAAGAGGTCCAGCACACGAAGACGAGGATCACGAAGAAGAGAGGACCAGCATACGAAGACGAGGATCACAAAGACGAGAGGACCAGCATACGTAGAAGAGGATCACAAAGAAGAGAGGACCAGCACACGAAGACGAGGATCACGGAGAAGAGGACCAGCATACGAAGAAGAGGATCACGAAGAAGAGAGGACCAGCATACGAAAAAAAGGATCACGAAGAAGAGAGGACCAGCATACGAAGAAGAGGATCAGGAAGAAGAGTGCCAACACACGAAGACGAGGATCACGAAGAAGAGGGCCAGCACACGAAGACGAGGATCACGAAGAAGAGGACTTGCACACGAAGACGAGGATCACGAAGAAGAGAGGACCAACATACGAAGACGAGGATCACGAAGAAGAGAGGACCGGCATACGAAGAAGAGGATCACGATGAAGAGAGGACCAGCACACGAAGAGGAGGATCACGAAGAAGAGAGGACCAGCATACGAAGAAGAGGATCACGAAGAAGAGAGGACCAGCATACAAAGAAGAGGATCACGAAGAAGAGAGGGCCAGCACAGGAAGACGAGGATCACGAAGAAGAGGGCCAACACACGAAGACGAGGATCACGAAGAAGAGAACCAGCACACGAAGACGAGGATCACGAAGAAGAGAGGACCAGCATACGAAGAGGAGGATCGCGAAGAAGAGAGGACCAGCATACGAAGAAGAGGATCACGAAGAAGAGAGGACCAGCACACGAAGACGAGGATCACGAAGAAGAGAGGACCAGCATACGAAGAAGAGGATCACGAAGAAGAGAGGACCAGCATACGAAGAAGAGGATCACGAAGAAGAGAGGGCCAGCACACGAAGACGAGGATCACGAAGAAGAGGACCAGCACACGAAGACGAGGATCACGAAGAAGAGAGGACCAGCATACGAAGACGAGGATCACAAAGACGAGAGGACCAGCACACGAAAAGGAGGATCACGAAGAAGAGGACCAGCATACAAAGAAGAGGATCACGAAGAAGAGAGGACCAGCATATGAAGAAGAGGGCCAACTCACGAAGACGAGGATCACGAAGAAGAGGGCCAGCACACGAAGACGAGGATCACGAAGAAGAGGACTAGCACACGAACACGAGGATCACGAAGAAGGGAGGACCAGCATACGAAGACGAGGATCGCGAAGAAGCGAGGACCAGCATACGAAGAAGAGGATCACGAAGAAGAGAGGACCAGCATACGAAGAAGAGGATCACGAAGAAGAGAGGGCCAGGACACCAAGACGAGGATCACGAAGAAGAGGACAAGCACACGAAGACGAGGATCACGAAGAAGAGACGACCAGCATACGAAGACGAGGATCACAAAGACGAGAGGACCAGCATACGGAGAAGAGGATCACAAAGAAGAGAGGACCAGCACACGAAGACGAGGATCACGAAGAAGAGGACCAGCATACGAAGAAGAGGATCACGAAGAAGAGAGGACCAGCATACGAAGAAGAGGATCACGAAGAAGAGAGGACCAGCATACGAAGAAGTGGATCACGAAGAAGAGGGCCAACACACGAAGACGAGGATCACGAAGAAGAGGGCCAGCACACGAAGACGAGGATCACGAAGGAGAGGACCAGCACACGAAGACGAGGATCACGAAGAAGAGAGGACCAGCATACGAAGATGAGGATCACGAAGAAGAGAGGACCAGCATACGAAGAAGAGGATCACGAAGAAGAGGGCCAACACACGAAGACGAGGATCACGAAGAAGAGGGTCAGCACACGAAGACGAGGATCACGAAGAAGACGACTTGCACACGAAGACGAGGATCACGAAGAAGAGAGGACCAGCATACGAAGACGAGGATCACGAAGAAGAGAGGACCAGCATACGAAGAAGAGGATCACAAAGAAGAGAGGACCAGCACACGAAGAGGAGGATCACGAAGAAGAGAGGACCAGCATACGAAGAAGAGGATCACGAAGAAGAGAGGACCAGCATACAAAGAAAAGGATCACGAAGAAGAGAGGGCCAGCACACGAAGACGCGGATCACGAAGAAGAGGTCCAGCACACGAAGACGAGGATCACGAAGAAGAGAGGACCAGCATACGAAGACGAGGATCACAAAGACGAGAGGACCAGCATACGTAGAAGAGGATCACAAAGAAGAGAGGACCAGCACACGAAGACGAGGATCACGAAGTAGAGGACCAGCATACGAAGAAGAGGATCACGAAGAAGAGAGGACCAGCATATGAAGAAGAGGATCACGAAGAAGAGGGCCAACACACGAAGACGAGGATCACGAAGAAGAGGGCGAGCACACGAAGACGAGGATCACGAAGAAGAGGACTTGCACACGAAGACGAGGATCACAAAGAAGAGAGGACCAACATAAGAAGACGAGGATCACGAAGAAGAGAGGACCGGCATACGAAGAAGAGGATCACGAAGAAGAGAGGACCAGCACACGAAGAGGAGGATCACGAAGAAGAGAGGACCAGCATACGAAGAAGAGGATCACAAAGAAGAGAGGACCAGCATACAAAGAAGAGGATCACGAAGAAGAGAGGGCCAGCACACGAAGACGAGGATCACGAAGAAGAGGACCAGCACACGAAGACGAGGATCACGAAGAAGAGAGGACCAGCATACGAAGACGAGGATCACAAAGACGAGAGGACCAGCACACGAAGACGAGTATCACGAAGAAGAGGACCAGCATACGAAGAAGAGGATCACGAAGAAGAGAGGACCAGCATTCGAAGAAGAGGATCACGAAGAAGAGAGGACCAGCATACGAAGAAGTGGATCACGAAGAAAAGGGCCAGCACACGAAGACGAGGATCACGAAGAAGAGGACCAGCACACGAAGACGAGGATCACGAAGAAGAGAGGACCAGCATACGAAGACGAGGATCACGAAGAAGAGAGGACCAGCGTACGAAGAAGAGGATCACGAAGAAGAGGGCCAACATACGAAGACGAGGATCACGAAGAAGAGGGCCAGCACACGAAGACGAGGATCACGAAGAAGACGACTTGCACACGAAGACGAGGATCACGAAGAAGAGAGGACCAGCATACGAAGAAGAGGATCACGAAGAAGAGAGGACCAGCACACGAAGACGAGGATCACAAAGAAGAGAGGACCAGCATACGAAGAAGAGGATCACGAAGAAGAGAGGACCAGCATACGAAGAAGAGGATCACGAAGAAGAGAGGGCCAGCACACGAAGACGAGGATCACGAAGAAGAGGACCAGCACACGAAGACGAGGATCACGAAGAAGAGAGGACCAGCATACGAAGACGAGGATCACAAAGACGAGAGGACCAGCACACGAAAAGGAGGATCACGAAGAAGAGGACCAGCATACGAAGAAGAGGATCACGAAGAAGAGAGGACCAGCATATGAAGAAGAGGGCCAACTCACGAAGACGAGGATCACGAAGAAGAGGGCCAGCACACGAAGACGAGGATCACGAAGAAGAGGACTAGCACACGAACACGAGGATCACGAAGAAGGGAGGACCAGCATACGAAGACGAGGATCGCGAAGAAGCGAGGACCAGCATACGAAGAAGAGGATCACGAAGAAGAGAGGACCAGCATACGAAGAAGAGGATCACGAAGAAGAGAGGGCCAGGACACCAAGACGAGGATCATGAAGAAGAGGACAAGCACACGAAGACGAGGATCACGAAGAAGAGAGGACCAGCATACGAAGACGAGGATCACAAAGACGAGAGGACCAGCATACGAAGAAGAGGATCACAAAGAAGAGAGGACCAGCACACGAAGACGAGGATCACGAAGAAGAGGACCAGCATACGAAGAAGAGGATCACGAAGAAGAGAGGACCAGCATACGAAGAAGAGGATCACGAAGAAGAGAGGACCAGCATACGAAGAAGTGGATCACGAAGAAGAGGGCCAACACACGAAGACGAGGATCACGAAGAAGAGGGCCAACACACGAAGACGAGGATCACGAAGGAGAGGATCAGCACACGAAGACGAGGATCACGAAGAAGAGAGGACCAGCATACGAAGATGAGGATCACGAAGAAGAGAGGACCAGCATACGAAGAAGAGGATCACGAAGAAGAGGGCCAACACACGAAGACGAGGATCACGAAGAAGAGGGTCAGCACACGAAGACGAGGATCACGAAGAAGACGACTTGCACACGAAGACGAGGATCACGAAGAAGAGAGGACCAGCATACGAAGACGAGGATCACGAAGAAGAGAGGACCAGCATACGAAGAAGAGGATCACAAAGAAGAGAGGACCAGCACACGAAGAGGAGGATCACGAAGAAGAGAGGACCAGCATACGAAGAAGAGGATCACGAAGAAGAGAGGACCAGCATACAAAGAAAAGGATCACGAAGAAGAGAGGGCCAGCACACGAAGACGCGGATCACGAAGAAGAGGTCCAGCACACGAAGACGAGGATCACGAAGAAGAGAGGACCAGCATACGAAGACGAGGATCACAAAGACGAGAGGACCAGCATACGTAGAAGAGGATCACAAAGAAGAGAGGACCAGCACACGAAGACGAGGATCACGAAGTAGAGGACCAGCATACGAAGAAGAGGATCACGAAGAAGAGAGGACCAGCATATGAAGAAGAGGATCACGAAGAAGAGGGCCAACACACGAAGACGAGGATCACGAAGAAGAGGGCGAGCACACGAAGACGAGGATCACGAAGAAGAGGACTTGCACACGAAGACGAGGATCACAAAGAAGAGAGGACCAACATAAGAAGACGAGGATCACGAAGAAGAGAGGACCGGCATACGAAGAAGAGGATCACGAAGAAGAGAGGACCAGCACACGAAGAGGAGGATCACGAAGAAGAGAGGACCAGCATACGAAGAAGAGGATCACAAAGAAGAGAGGACCAGCATACAAAGAAGAGGATCACGAAGAAGAGAGGGCCAGCACAGGAAGACGAGGATCACGAAGAAGAGGACCAGCACACGAAGACGAGGATCTCGAAGAAGAGAGGACCAGCATACGAAGACGAGGATCACAAAGACGAGAGGACCAGCACACGAAGACGAGTATCACGAAGAAGAGGACCAGCATACGAAGAAGAGGATCACGAAGAAGAGAGGACCAGCATACGAAGAAGAGGATCACGAAGAAGAGAGGACCAGCATACGAAGAAGTGGATCACGAAGAAAAGGGCCAGCACACGAAGACGAGGATCACGAAGAAGAGGACCAGCACACGAAGACGAGGATCACGAAGAAGAGAGGACCAGCATACGAAGACGAGGATCACGAAGAAGAGAGGACCAGCGTACGAAGAAGAGGATCACGAAGAAGAGGGCCAACATACGAAGACGAGGATCACGAAGAAGAGGGCCAGCACACGAAGACGAGGATCACGAAGAAGACGACTTGCACACGAAGACGAGGATCACGAAGAAGAGAGGACCAGCATACGAAGACGAGGATCACGAAGAAGAGAGGACCAGCATACGAAGAAGAGGATCACAAAGAAGAGAGGACCAGCACACGAAGAGGAGGATCACGAAGAAGAGAGGACCAGCATACGAAGAAGAGGATCACGAAGAAGAGAGGACCAGCATACAAAGAAAAGGATCACGAAGAAGAGAGGGCCAGCACACGAAGACGAGGATCACGAAGAAGAGGTCCAGCACACGAAGACGAGGATCACGAAGAAGAGAGGACCAACATACGAAGACGAGGATCACAAAGACGAGAGGACCAGCATACGTAGAAGAGGATCACAAAGAAGAGAGGACCAGCACACGAATACGAGGATCACGAAGAAGAGGACCAGCATACGAAGAAGAGGATCACGAAGAAGAGAGGACCAGCATTCGAAGATGAGGATCACGAAGAAGAGAGGACCAGCATATGAAGACGAGGATCACGAAGAAGAGGGCCAGCACACGAAGACGAGGATCACGAAGAAGAGGACCAGCACACGAAGACGAGGATCACGAAGAAGAGAGGACCAGCATACGAAGACGAGGATCACGAAGAAGAGGACTAGCACACGAAGACGAGGATCACGAAGAAGAGAGGACCAACATACGAAGACGAGGATCACGAAGAAGAGAGGACTAGCATACGAAGAAGAGGATCACGAAGAAGAGAGGACCAGCACATGAAGAGGAGGATCACGAAGAAGAGAGGACCAGCATACAAAGAAGAGGATCACGAAGAAGAGAGGGCCAGCACACGAAGACGAGGATCACGAAGAAGAGGACCTGCATATGAAGAAGAGGATCACGAAGAAGAGAGGACCAGCATACGAAAAAGAGGATCACGAAGAAGAGGGCCAACACACGAAGACGAGGATCACGAAGAAGAGGGCCAGCAGACGAAGAAGAGGATCAGGAAGAAGAGTGCCAACACACGAAGACGAGGATCACGAAGAAGAGGACCAGCATACGAAGACGAGGATCACGAAGAAGAGAGGACTGGCATACGAAGAAGAGGATCACGAAGAAGAGAGGACCAGCACACGAAGAGGAGGATCACGAAGAAGAGAGGACCAGCATACGAAGAAGAGGATCACGAAGAAGAGAGGACCAGCATACAAAGAAGAGGATCACGAAGAAGAGAGGGCCAGCACACGAAGACGAGGATCACGAAGAAGAGGACCAGCACACGAAGACGAGGATCACGAAGAAGAGAGGACCAGCATACGAAGACGAGGATCACAAAGACGAAAGGACCAGCATACGTAGAAGAGGATCACAAAGAAGAGAGGACCAGCACACGAAGACGAGGATCACGAAGAAGAGGATCAGCAAACGAAGAAGAGGATCACGAAGAAGAGAGGACCAGCATACGAAGAAGAGGATCACGAAGAAGAGTGGACCAGCATACGAAAAAGAGGATCACGAAGAAGAGGGCCAACACAGGAAGATGAGGATCTCGAAGAAGAGGGCGAGCATACGAAGGCGAGGATCACGAAGAAGAGGACCAGCACACGAAGACGAGGATCACGAAGAAGAGAGGACCAGCATACGAAGACGAGGATCACAAATACGAGAGGACCAGCATACGAAGAAGAGGATCACAAAGAAGAGAGGACCAGCACACGAAGACGAGGATCACGAAGAAGAGGACCAGCATACGAAGAAGAGGATCACGAAGAAGAGAGGACTAGCATACGAAGAAGAGGATCACGAAGAAGAGAGGACTAGCATACGAAGAAGAGATTCACGAAGAAGAGGGCCAACACCCAAAGACGAGGATCACGAAGAAGAGTGCCCGCACATGAAGACGAGGATCACGAAGAAAAGGACCAGCACACGAAGACGAGGATCACGAAGAAGAGAGGACCAGCATACAAAGAAGAGGATCACGAAGAAGAGAGGACCAACACACGAAGACGAGGATCACGAAGAAGAGAGGACCAGCATACGAAGAAGAGGATGACGAAGAAGAGAGGGCCTGCACACGAAGACGAGGATCACGAAGAAGAGAGGGCCTGCACACGAAGACGAGGATCACGAAGAAGAGAGGACCAGCACACGAAGACGAGGATCACGAAGAAGAGAGGACCTGCGTACGAAGACGAGGATCACAAAGACGAGCGGACCAGCATACGAAGAAGAGGATCACAAAGAAGAGAGGACCAGCACACGAAGACGAGGTTCACGAAGAAGAGGACCAGCATACGAAGAAGAGGATCACGAAGAAGAGAGGACCAATATACGAAGAAGAGGATCACGAAGAAGAGGGCCAACACACGAAGACGAGGATCACGAAGAAGAGGGCCAGCACACGAAGACGAGGATCACGAAGAAAAGGACCAGCACACGAAGACGAGGATCACAAAGAAGAGAGGCTCAGCATACGAAGACGAGGATCACGAAGAAGAGAGGACCAACATACGAAGAAGAGGATCACGAAGAAGAGAGGACCAACACACGAAGACGAGGATCACGAAGAAGAGGACCAGCATAC
The DNA here is from genome assembly GCA_963971425.1 of Bryoerythrophyllum caledonicum. NCBI lineage: Eukaryota > Viridiplantae > Streptophyta > Bryopsida > Pottiales > Pottiaceae > Bryoerythrophyllum > Bryoerythrophyllum caledonicum. Next base: position 36,403,659 of record OZ020515.1, on the reverse strand, counting down.
GAAGAAGAGGATCACGGAGAAGGGGATCAACATACGAAGAAGAGGACCAGCATACGAAGAAGACGATCAAGAAGAGAGGACCAGCATACGAAGAAGAGGATCATGAAGAAGAGAGGACCAGCGCACGAAGAAGAGGATCACGAAGAAGAGGACCAACATTTGAAGAGAGGACCGGCGAAGCCGAAGGAAGGAGGGCGAATTGAATCGGATCAGGGAGCCCCTCCCTTCCCCCGGCTAATAGTCAATTCCTTGTGCTTTAAGAAACCCTAATTGTTTCTATTCACACACGTTATGGGGAAGCGCTGTCAAAATATCACTAGAATTAGGGTTACAGTCAACTCCACTTAGCTAGGTGATTGCTCTATAAGGATAAGGGAACGCATCTGGATGCTCATGAGTAGCTTAGTGTTAAGGTGAGGTTAATCATGTGAAGTATATGGGCATGCATGTGAATGTTTGGCTACAACTTGGAGTAATTGTGTATGTTGAAGGTGCACTGCTGGTCTCTGGCTGCGAGGTCCAGGGTCAAGTCAATTGAGTAATTGAAGGCTGCCATCATGTTAAGCATAAAAAACTAACAAGAATACAAAAAACAAACGTGAAAAACGGAGTCATAACCACGAAGATAATGAAGAATTGAACTTTTATCATAAAAAGGGGAGCCTGTCTGCTGGTCGCTGCTGTCAAGGTCGCACTTGGGCCTGGAACTGGTGGTTAAGATGCTAATCAAGTTCACAAGGCGAAATTGAACCTAATGGAGCTTTAAAACATTGGAAACGGAGCTTTGAGGCGGAATTTACGCTTGTCTAAAGGTTGGGCTCAACCTAAGGCTGAATTCAGCCACCACGTCACTAATTATCAACGAACCCTCTTAAGTGACCACGCCTGGGGGCACCATGCTTGTTTGAATGGCTAGAGTATGTTTGCACTAGGGGCTGCATCCCATATGTAGGATCTTGTATTCAAGGTAAGCCACCCATTAGGGGGTGGTTTATTTGGCTCACATTTTGGTGCGTCCGCCGGGAGGAGGCGTGTTCATGGTTGATTGTGCTAATTGTTCTATCGTTGGATGTAAGGTACAAACGCAATTAGCCTTATGGTGGATGGAGCAGCATGGGGCAACTTGAGGTAAGTGCCCTACTTGCTCGTGTGTGGTGAGTGATCATTTGAATGGTGAATGTTTTTGGAATGGTTGGAGGTATTGTATATGAATGAATGCCAAGTTGTGTTTAATGGTGGGGGTCTAGAAGGGAGTGAGGTTTTCCCGACCTTCCAACCACAAAACACTTTGTATTGGAAGGATCCCCTTCTAGGCTTGTGGCTTGAGTTGAGCAAGGGGCCTAGGGGTGAAAGGTTGAGGCCCTCCCACGGAAATCCACGAGGATTTCCAGTGAGCCCCTAGGTCGAAGGGGAAGGGTGCAAGTGCCCGGGTATGGGACAAGGGCGCCCCTTCCTTCCCCCCACGCTTGACTAACCACCAAGGTAAGAACAACTTGGTGGGACTTGAACGGTTGACTCCGATGTTGCAAGTTAACGCTATATAGGTGTGAATGAGCTACTTGGAGGGGAGTTGGAGTCGTGGACGCATCCAAGACGTAGGGGTGCTGATGGAAGGAGCGCTGCGTACGGTATGTGCACTACACCCTCTTTTTAGGACCACAAGTAGTAATTAGGATCAACTTGGATGGGGTGACCACTCTAGGGTTAGAAAACCCTGATTTCCCACTTGAGCCGTGTGGAACACTTGCCTTAAAACCACTAGGTTTGGCCAACCACGAAATTGCATGCAACGAACCTTGTGCTAACAAGTGGAGTGGCTGGAGTCGCTTTAAGGTAAGTTATCCCCTTCTAAAATATTGTATGCGACTCATGGGTTGGCCTTAGAATCGTTAGAGTGCGATTAGGTCCACGGTCGACTTCAACTAATGGTGACAGGGTGGCTGGAGATGCATCAAGGTATGTCTTCTTCACGGTGATAACATTGTATTCACACTTTGTTGCATGCTGTCTCGTAATTGTGTCGTTTTCCTCCTAGAAGGTAATGCCTAGTTCAAGGTGGTAAAAGGTGGAAGGGGGGATACCAAAGATACCGAGGAACCCCACCTTTTATCAAATTGAGATCTAGGTCAGCCCCACAGTAAGGATCTGTACCGTGTGGTGCCAATTGGAGAACAACTTTCCAACGGGGTGATACTCGTGGAGACATTCCTCAATTTGGTTAACCTTTTGTCGTTGCCCTTGAAGGGTAGTCCTTAATAGGATTCTTCGGTGGCCTCATCGAGCTAAAACTCCACCCCTAAAATTGGGTCTTGGTCTTGAGTCAGTCCATCCTCGTGATAGAATTGGGAGTAGGAGTATTGGAAACACCCACTCAGTCATCGAACTAGGCCGTGCTTCGTGTAGATCCACCCACGACCTCGACAACTTCAACGGGAAGCCTTTTGGAGGACATGACTACCATCCACTACCCACTGAACCCCATTTTTTGGACCCTAGAGTAGATGTCCCGTGCCACAAGATCCCAAAGACCTTCCCTCACACCTCCGTGGGAGCCGGCGAGTGAAAGAAGAAGTAGGTCTAGGGAACTCACCGAAGACACAGCAGAGGGATTCTTGGAGGTACAACTAGAAGCTCTACCAGCCCCCTTCCTTCCCTTTCCTCCATCTCTCCCTTCCACTTCATTCAATCCGGTGAATACCACCAATACTACTAGCCCACGAACCACCCCCTCAGCCCCTACCATGGCCTCTGGAGGACCACCCCCGGTACGGCCTCCCATTAATCCCTTGGTTCAGCCAAGGGGTTTACCCATCTTAGTGCCCGAGGGGTTGCAAGCGGCGCCTATGCCACCCAATTTGCCCACTTTTAGAGGAACCAAAGATGAAGACCCCTCCGCACACGTGGAACGTTTTCTAGAGCTCCTCACGACGTGTCTCATCACCAACACTGGTTATTTCCTAGTGTGGTTCTCGTGTACCCTGAAGGACGCCGCTTACGAGTGGTATAGGAATCACCCCCCTAGTACCTTTGAGGATTGGGATAGCCTCATGAGGGCCTTTTTGGAGCACTTTAGACCCGAGGTAGGTCAAAGTAATGCCCTCACAGCCCTAGCCGCACTACGCCAAGGACCAGGGGAGGAGATCACGACCTACATTAAGAGGTTTGAGCTGGTCGTTACAAGGTTTGTGGGGAACCTCCTCACCAATGACACCCTAACCCAATTCTTCATTCAAGGGTTCAACAATGAGGGAACCATTAGGGAGATTTTGAAGGTCCGCCCCACATCGTTAGACGCTGCCAAGGCGCAAGCAAGGCTCATAGAACAAGTCGATCGAGACCAAGAGCGTATGTGGAGGAAGGAAGAGCACCACATCCCTAGTTTTATACCTATCCACGCCAAGGGCAAGGTACCAACCCCAGAACCCAACTCAGGAGGTCCGGTTACCCAAGTCCCCATGTGGAACTACTATGCTCCACCCTTGAACGTTAGGCCACCAGTAGCCCTCCCCGAACTCACCTATCACGAAGAGCGGGGCACATGGAAGGAGGAAATGAAGAACGAAATCCTCCAAGGCCAGCAAGGTTTCCAGGACCAATTAGCCCAACAAATCAAGGCCTTGCAAGACCAAATGGCCTTGTTAATTAAAAACCAAGTCCCTAATCCCACACCCCCACCCATAGAGTCCGGTAGACATGCCTCGGGCCTATGGTGCACTCAATGTGGCCAACCGGGGCACACTAGTCCCTTCTGCACCACCCCAGTGGCGGCACCGCAGTACCAGGTCGCTCAACCCCCGTATGTGCCTCCCCATAGGAATCAACCACCGGTGGCAACCAACTATGGCCCGCAAGGCTATACGCCACCAAACCAAGGTTACGGGGGGCCTCCGCGACCACGGTATGAAATCCATCACGCTTGTGGCAAGAGACACGCACCTGGGCAGTGTTGGGTCGAAAGTGGAGTAGTATGTGGTAACTGTGGGGGTAATCACCCTACCCAAGTGTGTCGACGGCCAGATAAGGTGATCCCCATGCCTTCTCCACCGGGAAACTACCCTCAGCAGGCTCAAGACCATTTGAGAGGTGCACGTAACCCCACCACCGATAATACTCTTAGGCCACCTAGCCTCTACTATGACTACAACAGTAACCGCGAAAATCAAGCCTTCCCAATGGGGGTTAGTACCAAGGACGGTTACATCCCTTTGAACCAAGGGCAGAACCAAGGTGGCCAACAAAACCAAGGTGGCCAATAAAACCATGAAGGACAACAGAATCACGGACGCCAACAAAACCAGGGGCCACAGGATGTGCGATATGCCACGATGTCAAGTGACATCGTGTCAACACACGGCCCTTCCCTCACAGAGCTCAACGTCGTTTTTCACGAAGTTAGTACAACCAAGGAAGCAAAGACTTGTGAATTGCCCGCATTGGCAGTTCAGACTCGGTCTAACCGACGGGAGCCTAAGTACTCTAGTCCCCCTCCACCCATACCAGAAGAGGGTGAGACTTCAGAGGAAGACTCACCTCACTTCTCTGACCTAAACAACACCACCAAAGAGGCGGTGGAAGGCACTAAACGGGCCAACTTGAGGTCCTCCCACGGGACACCTAGGCCACGAGCACCATTGTCCACTTCCCCAGAACCATGGGAAGGTCCCCCGGTCCCTAGCCCTGAATTGAACACATTCCCACACATCGAGCAACACGTGGGAGAAGGGCCTTACGATTTATGGGCGGATTTTGAGTCGTTTTAAGGCGGACATCACCATAGCCCAACTATTGGAGGTATCCCCACCCATGAGGAAAGTCCTTAGGTCGGGCACCCCGGTGAAGCGGAGGCCTAAGGCAAAGGTTAGGTTGGCGGCTCGTGTAAAATCCGCACACCCCAATATCGAAGTCAAGGCGGTTCAAATTGAGGTCTCAATAGTGGATAAGGTGGTATCCAATGTACTAGTCGACGGTGGTAGTGGTTTGAACATCATGCCCCTCTCAACCATGGAGAAATTGGGTCTGGACATCACGGAACCGTCACCATACATCATCAACATGGCTAATCAAAGCTCGGAGGCACCGTTAGGCCAAATTAGTGGTTGTAAGATCACCACGGGGGGTGTAGAGTATTCCCTCACCTTCCAAGTCATTCGAATGCACTCCAACAAGGAGGCATACCCCTTGCTACTAGGTAGGCCTTGGTTGCGAATTGCCAATGCCACGGTAGAATGGGGAGGGCCGAAACCCAACATCACCTACGAGCCCCCTGAGAACCCCACTACGGTCCACATCCAACCGAGTAGGCTAGGGCTATGCCATGGTTGTATGGGCTCTTCGGACGATGAGTCACAAGAGGTGTTGACAAAAGAACCCCCCAAGAGAGTGAGGTTCGCACCACACAAGGCGGTCGATCGAGTCCACCCCTCGAGGGCCAATGGGATGCCATGCAAAAGCATGGGACCGGGCCTTTATGATTGGGTTTCCACCGGGGAATTTGTGGATTGATTGAGGGAGCACCCCACCTCGAGCACAGATGAAGCCATATCTGTGCATTTCATGCATAGTGAGCTCATTGGAATGGAAACCGGGTTGGAGCTTAGCCTAGTTCCTCTTCTAGATGACCTAGAACCCGCAGCAGCGTTCGGACTAGATATCAATGGCACCCTAAGGACGGAGTTGGAGGTGTTAATCGATGAGGGCCCTCTCAACCCATCTCTCCACTTTAGGAGGACATCCACCGGTATTCTAGCAAGCGGTTCGGGAGCAACGTACCCCCAAGTTCCAAATGATTGGTACAAGGGCCCTACCCAACAACCGCACGTACATCACGATGATTGGAAGTTGATGGTCGTCTCTCAGGAGGGAGGAGAAGAGCGTAGGATAAAAGTGGGAATTGGGTTGACCGAGGAGGAGATGGTAAACTACAGGTCATTGGTGGTCGAGTTTCGGGACATCTTTGCATGGTCGTACAAGGACCTCAAGGGCATTTCCCCGGCGGTGACACAACATCACATTCCTCTTCTCCCCGGCACTACTCCCATTAGACAAAAGGAGCGGCGTATGAATCCTAACCTACAGCTCATTGTCAAAGCCGAATTGGAGAAGCTACTCCAGGCGGGGTTCATTAAACCCGTGGAGATATCCGATTGGGTCTCCCCCATGGTATTGGTCAAAAAGAAAAATTGGAAGCTACGGGTGTGCATTGACTATAGAAGACTCAACCACCACACCCAAAAAGATCACTTCCCCTTGCCATTTATCAACACCATCTTAGAGGAGGTAGGCGGTTATGAGCTTTACACGTTTATGGATGGCTACTCGGGTTACAACCAAATCTCCATTGCCCCTGAGGACTACCATAAGACCGCTTTCACGACCCCATGGGGCACATTCATCTATTTGGTCATGCCTTTTGGGCTTTGCAATGCCCCCTCCGCATTTCAGAGGGCCATGACCTATGCCTTCTCAGACCTCTTACACAAGTCAATGACGGTGTTCATTGATGATTTTAGCACCCAGTCCACAAAGGACAAGCACCTGGCATGTGTGAGGCAAAGCTTTGAACAATGTAGGCGCACCGGCATCGCTCTCAACCCCGAGAAGATCTTCCTTGCCGTAGAAAAGGGGGTCTTGCTAGGATTCGTGGTCTCTAAGGAGGGTAGAGAGCCGGACCCCGACAAGGTAAAGGTAATTGTGGAGTTACAACCTCCCACCAATGTCAAGGAGATACAGAAAACTCTAGGGCACATAGGGTGGTACCGGGAGGTTATCCATGACTATGCCACGAAGTCCATGCCCATTACTCGACTTATCCAAAAGAATGTGAAATTCGAGTGGACTCCCCATTGCCAAGAGGCCTTTGATGTCTTGAAAGAGGAATTAACCACCTACCCGGTTTTGAGACCCCCGAATTGGAAATTGTCCTTCCACATCTTTTGTGACGCCTCGGCGGTGGCTGTAGGGAGCACATTGTGCCAACCGGTGGGCCTTAATGGCAAGGACCACCCCATTGCCTTCGCAAGTAGGCAATTAAACCCCGCTGAAAAGAACTATACCACCACCGAACGTGAGTGCTTGGCAATGGTCTTTTCAGTCAAAAAATTTCGCCACTACTTGTTACTCAACCCTGTAGTGTTCTATGTGGATCACATGGCCATCAAGTACCTTGTCAACAAGGCGGACTTGAGTGGTCGTTTAGCAAGGTGGATCTTACTTTTAGAGGAGTTTGACTACATGGTGGAATACCGCCCGGGGCGGATGGACCTTCAAGCGGATCATCTCTCGCGCCTCTCCGAGGAACCTGGTGTAATCCCCATTGATGAGGCCTTGATAGACGAGGACTTGTTCAAAGTATCCTCCATTCCTTCATGGTACAACTTGGTGGCCGAATTTCTGACCACCCACCTTCTACCGGATTCATTGTCCAAAAACGAGCGTCGAAAGGTTCGCCTCCACAGCCGCCACTTTACTATCGTAGGAGGCAAATTGTACCGTCGGGGGGTTGACGGCTTGCTACGTCGATGTGTGACGTCCGTGGAAATCCCCACGATCCTCTCAGCCTGCCATGACAGCGCGTGTGGCGGACACTTCTCCGGGACCTTGACGGCCCAAAAAATCCTTCGCGCGGGTTACTATTGGCCCACATTATTCCAAGACGCCCATGAGTACACCAAGTGATGCGACGCTTGTCAACGGTATGCCCGAAATGACCTTCGAATGAGCATGCCGCTACGCGTATCCTTACCCTTGGTCCCATTCGAGAAGTGGGGCATTGACTACGTGGGAGAGGTGCATCCAAGCTCTTCTAGTGGGATGAGGCACATTGTGGTGGCAACCGAATATCTCACCAAGTGGGCCGAGGCTCGAGCCGTGAAAACCAATGATGCGAATCAGGCGGCCAAATTCTTGTTCGAGCAAATCATTACTCGGTTTGGTTGTCCCAAAATCCTCATTAGTGATAGGGGGAAACATTTTCTGAACGAGATGATCGAAGCCATGACCACCCGGTTCAAGATCAATCATCGTAAGACCACCCCTTATCATCCTCAAACCAATGGTCACACCGAGCGGGTCAACCAAACCCTCGTGAATATTTTGAGGAAGACGGTCACCGATTCCAAACGGGATTGGGACGTGAAGCTCCCCGCCGCATTATGGGCTTACCGAACTACCTTCAAGGTGACCACCCATGCTACCCCCTTCTCGTTGGTATATGGCATTGAAGCCATTTTGCCAATAGAGTTCGAGATCCCTTCCCTACGAGTGGCCATGACCGAACGATGGTCCATGGCCACGTCCTTAGCAGACCGGTTAGAACAATTGGAGGAGCTCGATGAGAAGCGCCGATGGAGCGCCCAGAACATGGAAGCCATCCAGCGTCGAAGGAAGATCGCCTTCGACAAACGAAACAAGGCCCGGTCGTTACAGCCGGGCATGCTAGTACTCCTCCAAGATGCGAGGAGACTGGATTTTCCGGGCAAGTTTGATGCCCTGTGGTTGGGCCCATATCTTGTGAAGGAGGTTTTCCCCAACAACTCCGTTCAACTCCAAACCCTTAACGGCGAGGATTTCCCCACACGAACATCGGGCAACCGATGCAAGGAGTACAAGGTGTGAATTGCTCACAACCTTCACGAGTGAACCGCCAAATTAGGGATGCAACCACGGCCCATTCGGACACGAAAAGATGGAACTTGACCGTGTGCCCAGGCGCAAAAGTTGGGTTCTCCGCCTCTTCGAGTTGTCCCAGATGGCCGCCATGTGTGAGCCGCCAAAACGGCTCCCGAGGATGAATGGACCGCACATCAATTGTGTTAGGTTCAACTAGTAGTTGAAGTGGGAGATCCAATAGGATTAACCCATGATTTTGGATCAACATGGCCAATTGGCCTTTCCGTTCACTAATTCCTTGAATGGGAGCCACTTCATGGCGACCTCGGATTTTACCAAGTTAACCAAAAACAAATAAATAGGGAAGGAAAAAATGAAGAGAAGACTAAAGAGGGAAAAAAGAAAACAAAAGCAAGAACAATAGGAGAGGAAGAAAGTAAGTGGTGGAGAAAACCACGGGGGGAAAATTAGGCGAAGTAGAGAAAAAAAAAATAGAAAAAAGGGGGCCAAAAGAAGTGGGAACCTCCCTCACAATCACTTGGTAACTTAATCCTTACCCCAAGCAAGGGAAGGTCCATCTAGGTAGATTAATCGATTTAGCAACCTTGGAATTAACTTAATGGCTCACTTATTGGAGATCATGCACACCCATGTGGCGTGGAGTTAATGTTTAGATTTAGATATTCCTTGGTTAGTGGGACACCCACTCTTGGTAAATGCAAGGGTGGCACGGAATTAGTAGATGTAGGTTAAATAGGCTTTGTAAGAAAGGAGCCATTAATGGAAGAAGGCCAAAGGCGGCGGGGAACTTCCTTGAGAACTCAAGGAGAACAATTGACTAGGGGGTTACCCCTGGAGAGGTCGCATTTGTTTTTGTGTGGGGAGTGTAGAGAGGGGTGCGAGTAGAGGAACTGAGGACAAAGAGCCAGAAGCCCCGGCCACTGGAATTGCAAGTTACACGAAGACGAGGATCACGAAGAAGAGGGCCAGCACATGAAGACGAGGATCACGAAGAAGAGGGCCAGCACACGAAGACGAGGATCACAAAGAAGAGAGGACCAGCATACGAAGAAGAGGATCACGAAGAAGAGGGCCAGCACACGAAGACGAGGATCACGAAGAAGAGGGCCAGCACACGAAGACGAGGATCACAAAGAAGAGAGGACCAGCATACGAAGAAGAGGATCACGAAGAAGAGGGCCAGCACACGAAGACAAGGATCACGAAGAAGAGAGGACCAGCATACGAAGAAGAGGATCACGAAGAAGAGAGGACCAGCACACGAAGAAGAGGATCACGAAGAAGAGAGGACCAGCATACGAAGAAGAGGATCACGAAGAAGAGGGCCAACACACGAAGACGAGGATCACGAAGAAGAGAGGACCAGCATACGAAGAAGAGGATCACGAAGAAGAGAGGACCAGCATACGAAGAAGAGGATCACGAAGAAGAGAGGACCAGCATACGAAGAAGAGGATCACGAAGAAGAGAGGACCAGCATACGAAGAAGAGGATCACGAAGAAGAGGTCCAACACACGAAGACGAGGATCACGAAGAAGAGGGCCAGCACACGAAGACGAGGATCACGAAGAAGAGGACCAGCACACGAAGAAGAGGACCTGCATATGAAGAAGAGGATCACGAAGAAGAGGGCCAGCACACGAAGACGAGGATCACGAAGAGAGGACCAGCATACGAAGAAGAGGATCACGAAGAAGGGGACCAACATACGAAGAAGAGGACCAGCATACGAAGAAGACGATCAAGAAGAGAGGACCAGCATACGAAGAAGAGGATCACGAAGAAGAGGTCCAACATTTGAAGAGAGGACCGGCGAAGCTGAAGGAAGGAGGGTGAATTGAATCGGATCAGGGAGCCCCTCCCTTCCCCCGGCTAATAGTCAATTCCTTGTGCTTTAAGAAACCCTAATTTTTTCTATTCACACACGTTATGCGGAAGCGCTGTCAAAATATCACTAGAATTAGGGTTACAGTCAACTCCACTTAGCTAGGTGATTGCTCTATAAGGATAAGGGAACGCATCTGGATGCTCATGAGTAGCTTAGTGTTAAGGTGAGGTTAATCATGTGAAGTATATGGGCATGCATGTGAATGTTTGGCTACAACTTGGAGTAAATGTGTATGTTGAAGGTGCACTGCTGGTCTCTGGCTGCGAGGTCCAAGGTCAGGTCAATTGAGTAATTGAAGGCTGCCATCATGTTAAGCATAAAAATCTAATAAGAATACAAAAAACAAACGTGAAAAACGGAGTCATAACCACGAAGATAATGAAGAATTGAACTTTTATCATAAAAAGGGGAGCCTGTCTGCTGGTCGCTGCTGTCAAGGTCGCACTTGGGCCTGGAACTGGTGGTTAAGATGCTAATCAAGTTCACAAGGCGAAATTGAACCTAATGGAGCTTTAAAACATTGGAAACGGAGCTTTGAGGCGGAATTTACGCTTGTCTAAAGGTTGGGCTCAACCTAAGGCTGAATTCAGCCACCACGTCACTAATTATCAACGAACCCTCTTAAGTGACCACGCCTAGGGGCACCATGCTTGTTTGAATGGCTAGAGTATGTTTGCACTAGGGGCTGCATCCCATATGTAGGATCTTGTGTTCAAGGTAAGCCACCCATTAGGGGGTGGTTTATTTGGCTCACACCGACCCCCATCGATACTAGTGAACCTTGCATGGCGTAAAGGGGGTCGGAGAGCCCCACAACCAATTGGGGGACCGGTTCAGAGACAAGACAAGGTGGCTCCGGGACAGGAGAATCATGATAGTTCTCGTCTATGAGCACATCGGAAGCTTGGACGACATCATCTACGACTGGGAGTGCAGTTTGGACGACCTCATCTATGACTGGGCGAGCAATCGCGTCATCACCGAAACTTAGATCCTCGGGGGGTTCACTCCCTCTAATTTTTTGTATACACGTGCGACAATGCCCTATTTAGAGGGGGGCTATTTACCTTGGAAAGTTCATTAAAAAGCATGGTATCTTTTGAAGTAAAGGTAAATGTTGGAAATTAAAAGCACCATATTGGTATTTATAATTTTTCGAAAGGAGTATTTTAAAATGGGGTATTTTATTTATACGTATTTTTGCTCACCTCCCATATTTTGTTTTACCACATTTTTGACTTGAACTTGTCTTGTTGATGTTTTCTCCCTTTTTATTCTTTGAACTCTTAATATGATTCCTACTCCCTTGCTTGCACCTCATTTTGTTTTTGGTTCTTTAAGTCTCATTTTTTTCCTTCTATCCCGTGTTCTTGAATAGACTTGAATGTTTTCCATGTCATTCTAACTTGAGTCTACTAATCATCCTTTCTACCCCTTATTTAATATACTGTTTTACATCTACTGATTTCCTAAAACTCCAGTTTATTTGCTATGCTATATTATTTATACTGATGTTTCACAATTACATGATAGTGTATATTCCATATAATTTTTTTCCAAAATTTACGGAAGGTGAATATAATTGACCCTATTTTTTATCGCACGTGGTTCCTACGATTTTTGCCAGTGAACCCCCCGAGCTTAGATCTGAAAAACTCAACAACTTCAACCTATCAGCCGATGCACACATAGGACAGTGATACAAGTCAGAGCCATCAAATGTCAAGCAGTTTAGCTCGAGTCGAGCTGAAGTGCTGGCTGAGCATTCTAATATTATCAAAAAAATATTGGAGTACAAAATTGGACATTTACAAAATGTTCTGCCTCTATACTCACGCAACTACGTTACACTAACCTGACGATGAGCTGGGAACATCTGCAACAGCTACATCCCGAGCGGGCGACTTCGGAGGGGAAGATGGGCGGGTCGGTGGCGATGGGGGAACAGGAGGCGATTGACCCTCCATGGAGACGGGGGAAGAACCCGCCAGAGACGGCAGCACCAAACCGCGGGACAGACTCCCAGTCCCTTCTTCCGCTAAGACGGGAGGCTGGAGAATCGCAGTATTTACTGCGGGTGGTGTTGTGGCGGCTGCAGGAAAATTAGCCGACATAAATCTCTCCATCATGAGCATCATCTCGGCATGCCTCTAGTCTTAGTCCCTCTTCATCTCTTCGTCACGCCTTCGCTGCAGACAGGGTTGTTCGGCCGTCCGTCCGTCCGGTAGTGTCCGTCCGTCTAGTAGTGTCCATCCGTCTGATAGAGGCTGCTGTCCGTTCAATAAAGGTCAACCCTAGTTTGACCATGACTCGAGGTAAATCAATTTACCCAGTGCCACGAAGGCGACTACGTGGCTGATACGTCGTCAACAGGGTCGCGCGCGTGCAGACAGGGGGGCGGGCGCATGAAGGAGTCGGGCACGTACGGAGATGGGCCGGGCACATACTGAAGGAGTCGGGTGCATGCGGATATGGGCCGGGCGCGCACTGAAGGGGTCGGGCGCATACAAGAGAGGACCGGGCACGTACCGTGTTGGGCCGGGCGCGTACAAGGGTGGACTGGGTGCGTACCGTGAAGAGTTGGGCGCATGCAGGGAGGACCGCGAGCGTACCGCAAGTGTCCGGGCCCGCGCGGTGAAGGGCCGAGCGCATACTTGGAGGGGCTGGCGCGTCCGGCCAAGGTCGCGCGCGTTCGTTGAGGGGCTGCGCACGTTCAAGGGGGAGGACTGGGCGCGTTCGTGGAGGGGGCTGGGCCGGGCGCATGGTTTTTGGGGTCGCGCACGTACGGGTATTGAATTCAGGGGTCGCGCGCGCTCTCTGACTTTTTAACATGCATGAGCTTCATGTCGCAATGTGTATGAAAAATGTTAATCTTTTATTTATCACGAGATGGGCAAAAAACACCGTTACATCACAATGCTAGTACGTATTGCAAAATGATCAACAATTGAAACCTTCACTATCAATACGCTAAGTCAAAATATCTTTATCTCATAGCGGAAGCAAGCATCCGGAACTTCAAAGTTGAATGGTTTAGCCATTAGCTCGTCAACCACTTTGTAGAGTGTTGGACGTTTGAGGGGATCTTGCTCCAGTAATTTCTTGATCTTCACTTGAAAAGTTGCGTAGTTGACTATTGAATTGAAGAATGTTGAGTCAGATTCTTTCTTCCAAATCGCTCTAGCCATCCACCCAATGGAGTACGAATCGGCAAGCTGGGTGTATTGGTGACGGCGCTGCATCACATCCAATGCCGTTTCCGAATCTTGTGGGCCGCACTTGTAAAACAACTCTGGAGCTATCCAATGTCGTCTACGGCATTGATTGTCCAGCTCCGTGTTGGTCCAGAATCCATATTTTGATGGCTCTTCGTGTGATACTCGGCTCGCAATTCCCCAATCACAAACGCCTATGAAGACAGACCCTGGTTTCTGTGGAGGAAAGTGGAGAAGCACGTTTGTGGGAGCGATGTCATTGTGAATGACATTTGCCTTGTGGACTTGGGCCATGATGCACATCAAAGCCCATGCAAGTCTTGCTCTATTCTTTCGGAAGGCTAAGATTTGTGTTGTATCCTCCGCCGAAATATATGGAGCTGAAAGGATTGAGTTGCTCGAAGCCGCCGGATTTGCCTTTGAATCAACGGTTTTAAAATGGGCCCACCTACCACCATTCCACCATAATGTGTATGCCTCCATATTCTTTGTATTCACCGCCCAAAACTTTATAACTCCTGGGTGTGCAACATGACATATCATGGCCTCATGAGACCGTTGTCTAAATTTCTCCTTCGGATGAGACGCCGTTGGCATTTTTCCGGCAAACTCCATGTATGCCGAAATGGCTTGCACACCCACGATGCGGACCTTCCGAACCTTTCCGTATCCACCAACGGCGTCATATCCGGAAAGTCCATAAACTCCGATATCTTCTAGAAGAAATTGCACGTTGTGCAACATATGCGCCTCCATGGCTGACTTCATCGCTTGTTCATTCCAAGGCATACCTCTCGTACGAGAGCTTGAAAACTTTCCGATGGTGGTCTTCACACCTTCGAGGAACTTGCAGAGTTCCAAGTCTCGTGGCTGATGCTGGCATTTGCGAGGTTTTTTTCACCTCACAATCGAATACATGCGATGCATTACTCTTACATTGAGTGATTACTCTCTCCATGAATGAGGCATACTGATA